>CM062804.1:1320168334-1320480834 GCA_031772625.1 Pinus tabuliformis | reverse complement strand
TATAAAAGCGTTATATAGTTACATATAAAAGGAAAAGCGGGTCTCAAAAAAGTATATATAAATTTTATATAATTATAATTTTATAATATATATAAATTAAAATTATATAATATATATAATTTATAATTATATATATTAAAAAAAATTATTATATAAAAATTTTATTAAAAGAGTGAACAAAAGAAGAAGAAGAAGAGGAGGAGGATATTTGAAATATATATATATATATAGATTTTTATAAGAGAGAAGTGGAAATATATTTTATAGATTAAAATATATCTTGACGTTCCATGTCTTTTGGTGTAATTAATCTATAGAAGGAACTTTGTTCGCTTCATACAAAGTCAAACATGATATTGATGGAAGCATAGACAAATACAAAGCTAGATTCATTGCAAGGGGTTTCTCACAAAAGGAAGGCATAGATTATGAAGAAACCTTTGCTCCTATTGCTAGGTATACTACTATAAGATCTTTGGTTTTGCTAGTTGCTACTATGGGATGGAATATCCATTAAATGGATGTCAAAACAACATTTCTAAATGGAATGATTGATGAATAAGTATACATCGAACAACTAGAAGGTTTCAAAATAAATAATAGCGATACACATGTTTGCAGACTCAATAAAGCCCTATATGGCTTGAAGCAAGCTCCTAGGGCATGATATGCAAGAATGGATGCATATCTCTTAAGAATTGGGTTCGTCAAAAGTTTTGCAGATGCAAATATCTACATCAAGGTGGTGAAGAATGAACCAATCATTATACTACTATATGTGGATGATTTGTTTATTACAGGTGTGGAGCACAAAATACAAGAATGCAAGAAAATATTGGTAGTTGAATTCGAAATGAAATATCTAGGACTCATGCACTATTACTTGGGTTTGGAAGTCTGGCAGAAAGCTAGTGAGATATATCTGGGTCAAGGTAAATGCATAATCGAGATATTGCAGAAATTCAGTATCATGGATTCCAAGTCTATGACTACTCCCATGATCACTAATCTCAAGAAGTTGAGAAGCTTTGTGTCTAGTCTCGTCGATCCTACTAGCTACCATAAGTTGGTAGGTTCTATGTTGTACTTGGTAAATACGAGACTTGCTATATGTTGTAAATGTTCTTAACCAATTTTAGATGGAGCCTCGTCATGATTATTGGATAGATGCCAAGCATATTTTGAGATATTTACATGGCACTATACATCGCTAGCTGAAGTATGATGGAAAGGAAGTTAAGTTAACGAGGTTTACCGATTCTAATTGGGGTGGCAGTGACACTGATTGCAGAAGCACTATCAGTAGATGTTTCAGTTTGGGATTTGCAATGATTTCATGGATGAATAGGAAACAAGATCCTATTGTGTTAAGTAGTGTTGAAGTAGAGTACGTTGCTACATGTGAAGTAGGAAAGAAAGTTGTTTGGTTAAGGAAACTTTTGTCATATTTGTTTGGAAAGCCTCTAGATCCTACAATGATAAATTGTGATAATCAAAGCAACGCGAAGATGTGAGAAGACCCTGTATTCCATGCAAGAACGAAGCATATCAACAACAAGTACCACTATATTAGGAGTTTGGTACAAGATGGGGTCGTGAAGCTACAAATATATTCCAACGGATGAACAAGTCGCTGATGTGTTGACGAAATCTCTTCCAAAAAGGAAGTTTGAATATTTTAGAAGCTTGTATGGGTTGGTTGATATTAAAGATTTAATTGATAGGGAGAGATGAAGCATTTAATGGAAAAATGCTTGGGAGGACATGTGGGTGGCTTATGTGTTGATGTATAGATCCCGAAGAGGAAGGGTGGTGTTGGTCACGGACTCTGACCTTGGATACACACCTAGATCCCTGGGTTGATGGTAGAGCTTAAAAGCATGATGATACCTAGAGTTGGCTAAAGCTTGAGTCCCCTTAGTCCCACCCGGATAGATTACCATGGTAAGGTATCTAGTTCGCAACACTAAGTGTGCTAGAACTCTTCATAATTCATTTCATTTAGAAATCTTCCATGTACTCTCATATGTATGAATACATCCCTAGTTAAGAGGGAGTGTTGACGAATGTAACTAGCTTCAGTCTTCATAATTGTACTTATCAAAAGAAAATTTATTATTAAAGAAAATGACTTATTAAAGCATGGGTTTCATGCCTGGGTCAATGTTTTCTATGTCAAAGCCTTCATTGAAGGCTTTTAGGTTTTGTCTTAAGTCATTAGAGTCTTTGCAATTTTTATTAGACCCTTGTTGGGCTTCTGTATAATGTAAAAATAACTGTTTTTAAGTCAAAAATATTACTTGTCACCTCCACACCAAGTCAACCTTGTCTCCATGAAGTTGACCTACATTAGGGCAATTCGACCCAATAGAAAGGCTATATAAGGACAGGCAATTCAACCTATTTCACTCACTCACTCAACAAGTTCGATCTACAAGAAAGAGAAGAAAAAAAAGAGAGCGAAGAAGCTAGAGAAGGACGAAATTTGCTCGGAATAATTGAATAGAATTTTTGTGCTATCTATCTCTCACACGTCAGAAGTTTCTAGGCAGTTGTTGGGGCCAAAAATCTGTGTCTACTGTAGGTTTGAAATTTTGTAGCTAGGGGTCAAAGTTCTGCTGTTGGGGGGCCAAAATTTTGGACTAGAACTACTATTGGGAAGCTGTCACTTTGAGTATTTTGTCAAGATCATCTATTTCAGGGAAGGGCTGACTTGGTGGTTGGAGGAGGTATTTGTCTAGGTCTAAGAAGTATGGAAGTGTCTCATCTTGATTTGAACATACTGAAGGAAGATTTTGACTGGGTTTTCCCCTTGTAGGGGTTTTTCCTTGGCTGAGTGCCTACATCTTGTGTCTCTTGTTCCTGTGATATTCATATACATATAATTTGGTAATTGTTTCATGAAAGATAAACAAATTAAGAAGTAAGAGAATCCAACATAATTCACAAGTAATTATCAAGACAGAGGAATCAAACCCTAATTCCCATAAGCATTGATTTATCAACAACATGTACTCACTTTTCAGTTAAACATATTAAATTAAATCAATAAATAATGACTAATGATCATGCATTTCAACATCAAGCAAGAATGAATGAAGTTTAAAACATAGAAAACAAAAACCCTACGTTCACTTTGATACTTCAAAAGCATCTGCCAAATTTTTAATGCATGGCTCCAATTTACAAAAGAATACCACACATATAATGGAGATTCTTTGTTTGAAATATAGACCCATCACCCACTCTTTGACCCTTTGGATGCATTCTAGTGGCAGTTTACCATCTTAAGTAGCCTATGTCATGAGATTAAAACAATTTACTATTCCCATTATCCTAAGCACCATCCCGCCCTTCATGTGCGTTCAAACAATTCTTTCTCAGGGCAAAACATTCAATAGGTCAACCTAAAATTGATACTTTCTAGGCACATAAAAGCAACTCATTTTTGGAAATGCACCAATGTAGACACAACATGAGTTTCCACCTGTAATCTCTTAAATCTGTTGACTTGATTCTAGTGTAACTTTTAATTGTATAGAGGTGCAGAGTAAGAACTATTTCACATATAACCACCTGTGCACCTCCACGCAATGAAAGGCTCTACAAAATGGTTATATGTGCAGAGGTGCGGAGTAAGAACCATCACAAATATATTATGGTTTTCAAAATAGCCAGGGACCCCTGAAAATGCATAGTGAACTAACACATCAAAATGGTGGTTTCTATATTTCGAGAGGCAAAGGTGGAATTAAACATCTAGCTATCTTATCTCTCGTAATCATTGACATCTATTTATTTGGAAGGCATGTGGACAATGAGATTCAAGTGTTCAAAGTGAAAACCAATGCTATATCAAGTCAAACTAAGTTATTAGATTAAAGCATGTCATTGCAATTTTGCATCATGAGTCTTCTAAAATATTATGAAGGCATCAATGTACAATATTGGTAAGTTATTTCCAGTATTGTCAAGGCATTGTATATATGAATAAGGTAGAGGTTACACTACAAAAAAGCATGCCGTCCGCAAATTCGATGTCAAACCAAATGTTAAAGTGCAAGTGGAGAATACACATTGTTTTTGAGATCATAAGCTTGTGGTGCAAAATGAGAACCATAATTGTAGCAGTCATTGAAGAGAAGGTTTATACCTTCAAGATTTTACAAATGTGGGTGGTTCAAAGAGCGGGAGCCTTGGATATATAATATGATGCGACGAGTAATCATCCATATGTTGGCTTGGTTCTAGTGTAATTTTTAATTGTGCGGAGATGCAAAGTAAGAACCATTGCACATATAACCACCTCATACACGAAAAAATATTTTTAGATTAAACTCCAATGATATCCAAATCCAACTGTTAATAAACACCCACCATCCGTTCCACTGTGATCATGGAGATGAATGACTCTCACGATATAGTTGTACGAAGTGCGAAATGTGGAGGTGCGAAGTCTTTAGAATAAGTTCATTGTGATGAGGACCTTCGCACTCTGCACAACGAACATCCTCTGCTCTCCAAACCAGAGATAGGCTATATGCACCATCAGGTCATACCAACTTTGGACGACTGGTACCTTCTTTCTCTTGGTATTATGTAGCTTTTAAATTAAGTGTTAGAGCGACATATTCTAAATTGTTCCTTTTGTATCAATGCTTCAATCGAATCCGAATCCAAGTAGTTCCTTTTGTATCAAGACAAAGCTTGTTAAATGTTTTTAAATTTACCAAATCTAAATCCAAATTTAACATTTGAAAAACACCCACATTCTCTTCCACTGGACCTCAAATAAGGTATTGCACAAATTTTCCCTTTACAGGTTTAAAATCACTGGTTATGAAATGCAACCTCCTATTTCAACATCACTTCTTCTGCACCCTACAAGCTTAACAAATTATTATTATCGAAATTTGATGGTCTATGGCAATAATTTCGCATATGGAGCGACTGGAGTGACACTTATGCACTCTGCACAATGTATCAACATTATGGAGATTAACAATAAAACTTAGATTGATACATTGTGCGGAGTGCAAGCTTTCTTCCTCCACACTTTCACACACCACACAATGTATAACATTGGGTGTGGGGGAGATAATATGCAAATATCAAATAATGACAAAAAAGGCAGCACTGCTTTAATCAATTAATTAGTAGTAGAGGAAGAGATTATGCTCCTTTGCAACTATTAATCTTGTTAATCATGATTTGAAATTTTTTTAGATAATTTCATCACCATTTTCACTAAAATAAATAATTTTAATGTGTTATGGATAAATTCTTTCATTTTACCCACTTTTTATAACTTCTATAGTTGTACTCAATTTTTTTATTTCAATTTATTTTGTTTACTTATAATTAAAAAAAACCTATCAAAATCATATATTCTCACCCTAAAACTCTATTAAAAATAGAATGCTTTTTCCTTCGCCCTTAAATTCCATTAACTTTGATTTGGGGAAATTTTGGGTAATTTTAAGGTCGTTTTCGATAAAATAATTTTTATGAGTAATTTCATCTTCATTTTGGCTAAAATAATTTTTGTGGGTAATTTATTTTAATAATATAATGTGTTTGTTGTTTCCAAATTAACCAATTACAAATTAGATAGCTGGTTGGCTTCTAACAAGCTTAGATCCATTCTAATTTTGGATATATCAAGTGCCCAAAGGGATCAAATCTCTTCATTCTAAAAGGGGTTTGCATATAAAGAGATTTGATCGATCAAATCTCTTCCTTCTAAAAGAGGTCTGCATATAAAGGGATTTGATCCCTTTCGACCCTTGATAAATGTGTAACTAAGATGGATCTAGATTGATCTAATTCCACATAAATAAATACCACAAATCCCTAATTAAAATAGATCTAAACTAATTTAATTTCCCCTTTTAAATAAAACCATATTTCACACAAACACATACTATAAATTCTCACTCTTATAAATTAATCTATTTTTATTCTTATAAACTATTATTATTTTATTATACTTAGTATTTATTTAATTTATTTTTATATGATTTAACGTTACATGACACCATCTTTATTATTTACCGTACAAATTGTGATCTACTTACTTTCATGGCTATCTCAGCGTACAAATATCTACTATCTACTTTGAGTTTCCACAGTACTCACCATTTCAGCACGGCACGCGAGTTTCCATAGTACTCACCATTTCAACACGGGAGCGCACGCGAGTAAGAATACCAAGCTATCTTAAACGTTGCAGAGGTTTTCACAGGTATCCACAAGCAGCAACCATGAGTACCATGAAGTTTTGCAGAGAATGGTACCCACTTGACTCGTTCACTCTCATATTTCTTCAATTTTGTTTAAACGAGACATATAATGCATGCAGTAGCTGGGATCAGTATGCTGAAATGTAGCAATGGGCCGAAGTATTTTCTGTTTATATTCACAGCCTCTGACTGTATTTGTGTAGCAATAACATATTGTATCCAAAGGAAGACAGAGAAAACAAGATTCTCCTGTATGCCTGCCGAAACTGCGATCATCAGGTCAGTTATAAGACAAGCTTTTACCTTAGGCTATGGTGTGGCTTACCCAGACTTTAGAGGTTTGACATTAAATGAAATGTTGGCATTGATTTTTTTTTTATTGCCTCTTCCCCGTTTGGAGTGTTATTATGCAATTTAGCCAGCTTACGACATTCGCCCCGCATGAGCTAGTCCAGTAGGGGCGAAACGCGGATTTAGGTATTTGAGTTTTGGTGGAATAAAAGACTCACACCTTTGTGGGATTTTGTACAGGAGATTGCAGAAAGCAATTGTGTGTACAGAAATGAGATTCATCATGCGGCAGGTGAGCGCACACAGATTTTACAGGACGTGGCTTCAGATCCCACACTTCCACGCACTAAAACCGTGCGATGTGTTGTGTGCAATCACGGGGAGGCTGTATTCTTCCAGGTCAGCCTGTTTAGCACATATCTTCTTTCTTTGCCCTTTTATTCGAAGAGCTCAGAGATATTGCATGTTACAGAAACATCAAGTAGCCGAAGAGATTGAATATCTGTTTGTCATAGGTTTCAGCCCCTAGGTTGATGTTAAAACATCCATTGTCTTTTCATCATGGTTTTCTAATTGCATATCTCACTACTACAATGGCATATCCATGCCGGGAATTTTGTTCCATATTAATACTGTCCTTGACTTGCTTCTGGCTTAGCCAGGGTTAACATAATGGAACTAGCTCTAGTGGTGTATTTGGCAGGATAAAGTTGCTATTGCTTCGCATACAGTGGCATATTCCACGGCGGGGATTTCGTTCCGCGCTAATACTGTCTTCCTGCTTCTACTTTAACTAGGGTTAATATAATCAAGCTAGCTATAGTGATGTATTTGTGTGGCTAAGTTATTGCTTCATTTTTATGTGCCAATTGCTTTTCACAGAAGTCTTTAATATAAGGTGAATTGTATTTGAAAGGAGAGGAAGGTGAAGTGGTATCGATTTTATAGTGCGCAAAGCAGTAGTGGCAGTTATGCAATATAAACCTAATAAATAAATTAATTATAATTACATTTAAAGGATGTACAAATTAATTTCTGGGTTGGAAGCCAGCATGAAGATTGAAACCGTGCACATCAATAGCATGTTCCATGGGATATTAACTGATCAGGGGTCGATGTTTCAAGCATTTACCAAATCAAGGAACCTTGGTTCATATGAAACTCATGATTCCAGTGACTGAAAAAGGCAGGAGGAAAACCGGATTCTCCTCATCAGTTGAGCAGATTAGCAGGTGCCACAATATAAGATTAAGTTGTGTTGCAAACTTTGATTTTACAAGAAAGTTCTCAACCAAGGCTTATGATTGTGTTAGATTTTATTGGAACGGGATGAAATATCTTTTGACATATACAATATGTTGTGTAAATTCTGAATCCCAAACTCCAAGTGTTCTTGCAAATGCTAGAGCCTTTGTTGATCATGGCAACACTTGTACTCTTAACTTAGGCAGCATACTTCTACAACTAACATTCTTGCTATATGCAATGGCATTAATATGAGCTAAACTCAGCTAATAAACTGATGCACTACAACACAGATCAACTCAGGTTTTGCCTCAAAATTCTAGTACATACTTGACAAGAGCCCTTACACTGTGATGGCATTAGCAACTTCGAAATAACACTTCACATATCTTTCAGTATGATGCAATAAAAGGAAATATCCAAAATTTCAATCAACTGGTCTTGGCATAAGTGTATAGAACTCATTTGGTCCATCTCTTTTAGTAGGCCTTATCTTGCCTGAAATCCTAACTCAAGACTCTGGTGATGCCATTACTTGTTAAAACTACAGAACGGCAGGTGTAGGACCTTATAATATCTTCCAACAGAACATGGACTCCTCTGCATATGAGATGAGGCTGTCAACAAAATCAATCAAGGAATCTTCCATCTAGTCCAAGCAAATGTAAAGTGATTCAATATAGCCTTTGCAAGGCTTGTAATCTGCCCAATGTCATGTCAACAAAAAAAATATTGCTTAATAAGATGTTTCAATATCTTCCATAGAAATCTTCCAAAGTAAACTTGCTCCCCCAGACAATCTTCAATTTGCATGAGCATTTGAAAGAATTTGATTCCAAACGATATGACTGCAGAATCAAAATCAATTAAACTTGTTTAGGATCCTACTTCAAGGTTTTGGTTCTTGTAAGACAACATATTTGATAGCAAGCCCCACACAGTCCTTTGGTCCAGCAACTCAGGTTTTAGACTTCTCTCAATTCATTTTTGAAAGGTATATAACATAGCAATGAACAACAACTTCCCAATGAGAGATGGATGGAGCTTTCATAACATCAAAAACGTTCACTAAAAGTATACCAAACTAACTCAACACTTTCTAGACTGACCTGGGTTTGAAAATTCTGTCCACAGTTTTTGTTTATAGAGATGATTGCTCTTGTACCTTTCAAACTAAGTGGCCTGGCCTCTTCAAACAATTGTATCTATAGCAGCAATTTGTCCTTTACAAGGAGAATCTTCAATTCTGAAAGTGACTCAATCTTTACAAGAGAATTTTTGATCTCCGAAAACGATGAGGAACTCTACCTCCTTTTCATTGTAGACTTACAAGCAGCCCTTGAATGTTAACACAGAGACTTCTTTTATACAAGATTGATCCTTCTTTAATTATGACAGTGATCATCTTCAAGATAGCATTCTGCTTTTGTAATACAAGGCAATCATATCACTCTTCAGGTTGCCAATTTCTGTACAAGTGTATTTCATAGTCAACTAGCCTCACTGGTTTATTCATAGCATTTAAAAGGAATGTTTAAGATCCATAGCTCCTAATCAAACCAGGTCCTAAATCGGCATTCCCTTGACAGAAATATGATCCACAGTAGACTTGCGTTTCAGGGGGGGGGGGGGGGGGGAGGATACCTCAGAGATATAATGCCACGGAAAATTCTGATCCTTTGTAGTACTTCGTATGCCACTGAAGTTCGTATGCTACAGAAGTTCGTATGCTACAGAAGTTATGTCACCTTCCTGTAGCTTGCATTGCACAGATAAGAAATGTCTTGTATCCTTTTTCTTCACATAGGTTGCCACAGAGATAGATATAACTCCAAATTGGATGCCAAATTTAGTGAACTTGGATTGCTCTTGAGTTTTGTAGAGATTATCCCTTGCAACGATACTGTACTCATTACAGGGATTAGGCCTAAAATATAGATAGAACGTACAGTATGTTTAGACCAGAAACATGCACGGATATTGTTCTTCCTTTATTGATGAGCTCGGATATATGCTTCAGATTTTGACTATTGCTATAAGACACAGAATCTAGTGAAGTACTTGTTAAAGAGTTGAGTATTGATGAGTGAGAGTCAGAATCCTTCAATGATGTCAAAAGAGAGAGAGATAGTTGCTGCAATTATCATTTTCAAAAGTAAGTGATGACTGCTGCTTCAAGTCTTCTTCTTTTGCTTTGATAGAAAGATATGTAACTGCTGTAATGATATCTTCGAGTATAACTGGTACAGTGGATTCTCCAAATAAGCCAACAACATTTGATCTTCAACCTGTCTTCCTTTTACCTTAAGCTCTGATACCATGTTGAGAAATCAAGATGCTTGAGATTAAGTTAGATTTCTCTTATCTTTGATAATTACTTGTGAATGTTTGTTGGCTTCTTAGTGAATTTAATGTTCTCTTCATCAAGAAATTACCAAAATGTACAAAAACATAAAGATCACAAGAGACAAAGAACGCAAGAAATTAGGCTCCAAGCCAAGGCAAAAACCCCACAAGGGGGAAACCATAAGAAAACCCTCTTCTTATAGAATCAGATCAAATTGAGATATCCAAGACAGAAGACCAGGCCCAAGACTGCCACAAAGACCCAAGTCAACCCTCCTTTATTCCATCTTCAACACTTCATAGTCAACAGAAGTCAGCACTGGTCAAATCTCAGAAATCTGGTCATCTCATCAAATTTCTGCCCCTGAAATTTCAGGCCTGCAATACCACAGAAATTACCTCAGAAAACTCGCACGTGTAGGGCACAAATTAGCTTGTCTTCTCTCTCCTTTGACTGTCCTTTCTTTCCTTTTACTTCGGCTCTTATCTTCTTTTTCTTGGTCGATGTGTGTGAGTGAGTGTTCAAATGAGGTCGAGCTACCTTCTATTTATACATTTCTGGATGGACAAAAAAGTGCCTCTCTAGGCCAACTTGTCCAAGGAGGGCCAAGTGGACTTGTGGATGACAAATTGACTTCTTGACTCAATACAAAATTATTTTTCTTTTTCTTACAAGAAGTCCAAATGGGATTTTGATTCAATTACATTTCCTTGACTCATAATATTTTTTTTTCGAGTCAAATGATTCTACAAGCATGAAAAACATGCTTTGACTAAAAATAAAAATAACCATAATAATAATTTCTTTTTCTTCTTTTGATACAAGTACAGTGATAATTATGAAGACCAAACCGAGTTACATTTCCAACAAACATAACTTAGAAGTGATCCGAATTGATGCCCAAATGGAGAGGACAAATGCCAATATATAGATGGAATTAGCTGAATGGACGTGTCCCTTCACTGGGGCCGACATGAAGTCGACCTTAGATTTGGAGGCAAAGATTCAAAAATTTAAAATTTAATTTTTTCTTCTTTTGAAGTAGACTTGGAATCCACATATATATTTATCATTTCTTGTTTATTTGGAGGGATAAAACTTGATTGTGAAGACCGACCATAGTTACAAAATTCAACAATTGGTCATTTTACAAAGAATTGGTAAAGCTTGTCAAAATGAACATGGTATTGTGAATTAGCACTGAAACTGAATAAGAAATAGGGTTCAGCACCTTAATATCAACTGAGCATGTAATGCCATTTGTGAAACACACCTACAACGAGCCTTAGTAGCCTATGGAACAGGCAAAAAGAATTAGTTTTTTCAGCATGGAAAGGCAGTCTAGGAAGATTGACACATGGAGTTGCTAGCGCTGTATGGATCTCTTTGTTGTGAAATCTCATGAAAATTCAGTCACGAATATTCAAGGTCATAAATGATGTAAGACAACTAAGGGATGTCATAGATGGCAAGAAAGGATTTTGTACTCTTTACCGATAATATTAAGTAATGGAGGGTTAGGTTTTACACCTGTAACCTAAGAATTTTGTGATATGATCTTTGATTGATAATTTTCCCTGCCTTGGATTTGGCAACATCGATGAGGCTAAAGATTTCCTTTCTTCATTGCCAAATCCAAATTAAAAGGTTGTTTTGTTTACATTATTGTATGTCTTCTGAAAATGTTCTGGAATGATAACCAGAAACCAAACTGGTGATGCACATTTATTAACTGCAGTCTCAATGCTTAGCGCTAACAAGCATCTCTATGACCCATATTTATTGCCGGTATAATAGCAGATAATGCAGAATAGGTCATTAAGTTAAAAATATGAATTTTGACGCTGTGTAATTAGGGAACATTGTAGAATGGATTAATCAAAAGATAATTATCAAGCAGGCCATTGGAAGATGGACATGAATCTCAGCACTACAGGATGCTGACTTTCGTTATGCAGGTGTGGTTGGCAATGCTAGAGAAAGCTGGAGAATAAAGACACTATTTTTTTTTTTCCAAAAGCTCCTCCTCTGGAGGGTTTCTTTCCCAATTACTCCTCTACCAAAGTTGGTTCTCCTCTTCACAGGCATTCCAGACTAGTCTCTCCCTCGCGTCTTTCTCCTTTTCTGTTGTCGTATGCATTTTGTTGTATGCATGTTTTCTCTATTACTTTCTTGTTGTTTTGTCACACTGTTGTGCACGTTTTTTGTTTTCCTTGACATTCATTCCTTTCCCGTTCACTTTCATGTTGACCTTTCTTTTTCTCCCCAACACTATTCTTTCTCTCAATCCATGGGTAATGGATTAGGATGGCATTGCCCTTCCCCGATGTTGCCCATTTAGGGACTTCAATGCCCATAAGTGCAGGCAATCGTGTTCAAGATGGTAAGTAAGGGCTTTAATGTGACGGTTTTGGCCTGTTCGTGACACACCACAAGCAATCTCCCCCCATAACTCTAAATTTAGTGATTTATTCAATTTTTTTCGTGAATTTGGTAATTCATTTCAAAATTTTAATGTGTTAATCATTTGAATGCATTGAAGCTCCCCTGGGACTTCATTTGAAAGCTGAGCAGTATGCCTTCATGTTAATCTTGCTAAGAAATTTTTTAGATCTTAGCTATCATCAACTGACCAACCTTGGAGCATATGTATTCAAGGCAGCTAAGCAGGTTCTCAGAGCGTCCCTTGACAAGTCCTTAAAATCATAGTGTGTATTTTGGCTAAAGATGGGACAACGCTACTTCTTGATCCACCCACGTATTTCATTTCAAGTAATTTGTGTTTTGGTTCTGCCTCATTTTTCAATAAATGTTCACTATGGAGGTTAATCATAATTGAATTGCTTTCTGCAGGCTACAGCTAGAGGAGAGGAAGGCATGGCTTTGTTTTTTGTTTGTTGCAATCCAAACTGTGGTTATCGATGGAGAGATTGAGCAATTTACCGGAGTAGCGAGAATGCCGAATTAAAGGGGTATGTTTTGACCTGGATTCTATATTTATTTTTAGATTTGGTTATATGCGAATTTGGAGATAGCACCTTTGTGTAAATTTGAATATAACCATTTAGCATTTAGCATTAGGCGCTTGGCATTTACATGCTTTGTTTCTTGTGATTCTTCTTGTATAGAAGAGATGATTTTGTTGGCCTTTGTTTCCAGGTCCATATTCAAGCAAAGGTTCCTTTACATGACTGTGTTTTGGAAGTGTTTACGGAACAATCATCTCATAAATTTTGGTAATACATGACAGAAGTTTATAGCATCCATTTGGGATGGTAGTTTCATTGAGGTATAGTAAACACTACACTGGATGGTTCGAAATGCCTCGACAATAAACTCTGATGTGATTAATACTGAAAGATGTCTTAACATTCATAAAAATGGATCACAGAAGCCTAAATTCAGAAAATACACTAGTCTTGTGTTCCCACCCACTTTTGAGAGAGGCCAGGAGGTCTTTTGTGAATCACTGATAACTTTCTGAGTGGTACCTAATGAAATATTTGCACATCCTGAATGTATACTCAATTGATCTTACTTGTGGATCGTACTGTTAATAACCACAATAGCAATTTGTTCCTAATTACTCGTTTATTTTCAAGTGATATATACTGCAATATTTGTCCTGTGCAAATTACTGAGTTATTAATCTTGTCCATGAATATTGAGATGTGTCTGGCAGGGTGGTCAAATTTATTAGTAAGATGGCTTAGCATCAGAAAATGTACTTTTGATGGCTTCTACGTAGATAATGAATTATACTGTTTCTAACAAAGCATGCTGATATCGAAGTTGTTTCTAATTGTGATGGTCTCAAGTATACCTCAGCTTGTAAGTTAAAAGAATTTCTGTTTTGAACAGTTGAAATGTTTTTGTCATCTCTCTCTATATGTATCTCCCGGGCTTTGGTGGATGGTGAATAGTATCCAGAAGTACCAATGGGTATTTTAGTGTGTTATTATTTTTTTTTTTTTTTTAACATGATCGGATACTCATATATTATAAAAAACTGATGGGACCAAGTCCTGTTACATCTGGGAAGAGAAGAGAAAGAGAAGAAGGAGGATTCCAAAATGGGTTTGCAGACCCTGGCTCCTTGTTGCTTGAGTTGAAATACAGATTGAAAAGGAAACGGCTATATTGCCTTACATATGAGCCTGCTAATAGACAAAATTTACAAGACATTAGACAAATTACTCATGCTGGTTGACCGAATCATCATACTGCAGTTCTTGCTTTGCGCTGGCTCTGGTAGAATTCTCCGCTTGCATACTTTGAGTGAGCGTTTTGATGTGGGCGATTGCCTCCTCCATGTGTTTACATTTTTCCTTTAATTCTTCAATTTCCGCTTTCTGTTTTTCCAATTTCTTTCTCTTAGATCTACAGTCAGCCTGAAAATCTTCTTTGAGCTCATTGAAATGTTTCACAAACCGGGCTATCATAAAGCAATGAGCCTTACAGAGCGTACAAGAGCTGTTCGTGATTACTCTGTCCAAGGGATTCTCGGCATGTTCATCATTTTCCGGATTTGAGGCCATCTCAGAGGTGATGTTAAGAGAAGAGGAACGGAGAGAAGGAGCTCTGAGAGAGAGAGGAAAACGAGAAATGGGAGAGCAGAGGGGATGAAGGCGGGAGTCGGCGCTAGGAGAGATCGGCCAATCTGTGAAAAGAACCAAAATACAGGACTGGTTATGATAAAGCAACCAAAGATGTGAAATGCTGAGTATACCTTTAAGGATTGCAGATGATGATTTCGCTGAAGAGATGTGCTGGAATCGACCACTGTTGCTGCCAAACTCCTGAGGCTGAATGCCAGGAGCTGTTTCTTTCCTTTGCTGCTGAAGAGGAGGTGTGAATCTGAGATGGGCAAGGAGGGGAAAGATTTGAAACTTAGGGGAACAGGACTGCTGTCCACTACTATTGCTGCGGGCTTCCGGGAGCAGAGAACCAAACACTGCTCCTCTGCTTTGCTTCTGTGAGGGCGAAAGAGATCTGGGATGAGCGAGGGGAGTGAGGAATATATAACACATCAAGGTAGGCTGAGCAAGCAGGTGGTACAGGATATGCTCATGGATTTGGGCAGGCTCTAAATCATACATAGTATCAGTGATGCAGTCGATAAGGATTGTGAAGGGACACAAACCTGAATTCCGAGAGGTGGAATCACGTGAAACTTGGTGTGATCGGGTCTCTAGTGCGAGCCAGAGTGCAGACTGGGAGAGAGATGAAACACAATTCTCGAGGGGGCGGATTGAGATCAGCTTGCCAAGATTGAGGCAGAAAAAATCTAGATATGAATGATGACTGAAGTGACTTGGTTTCAGAAGCGTACTGATGTTGCTGTTCAAAGACTTTGGCGAACAGCTTGGTCTGCTATGGGATTGCTTTGACGTAGATGTGCTCATTTTCTCTGATTTGTCCACTCTGTCTGTTGGTGGCCTTAGAGGCGTAAAAGTCCGCTTCGGTGTTGTTATCTCTTAAAACGTGCTTGAACGTCGTGTCTCCCATATTTCTGAGGTTATCCTATATCCTGAGCTTTATATTGCTAAGGGTTGCTTTATTAAATTCTGCTCCCGAGACCAAGGCTGCTCTAATGATGGTCGAGTCCCCCAAAATGATTGGATTTCTGATTCCCAGCCTATTAAGAATGGTGGTGCCTAGAAGGAGGCTATACGCTTCAGCCACATTGTTAGATACTTTCCCGAGACCCCATTCATAGCTTACGATAGTTTTCCCAAGATGGTCTTTTATGATACCCCCTGCTCCAACGTTCCCTAGGTTGTTCTTAGAAGCGCCATCGAAGTGCAGAGTAGGGTGCTTCTGGTCTAAGATCCACTGAATAACTTCTTCCTTGGATCCTCTGAGTTTCCAGTGCATCCTTTTCTTGTGTGCTTTTGTTTGGGAATGGTAGTTGTTGGCATAACTGAGGCTAAATTTATTGTACCAATCCATCTCTTCTTGATGCCAGCTTGACTGATCTGGGAGGGCGATGAGATTTGTGCTTATTGTTTCTGAGATGATGGCTGTTGTTTTAGCTAGGATACTGGCCGGATTGGGCTTTTTATTGTTGAAGACGTAGTTATTCCTTGCTAGCCAAATTTGCCAGCATAGGGTGGCTGGGATGCATTTCCACAATTTGCTGATATTATGATTGCCTTTCTTGGGGAAGGGATAACATTTCCCCCAATTTTTCTGAAGAGAGGAGATCTGGTCAAAATTTTCGCCAATTTCCATGGGGCTTATCACCTGCTTCCAGCAGCTTTGGGCAAAGGGACAGAGTAAGAAAATGTGCTGAATGCTTTCCTCCTCGGCTCGACAGAAGCAACACATTGATGGGCCCAAAATTCCTCTTTTCCTTAAATTCTCAGCAGTAAGGGTCTTACCTTTAAGAAGAGTCCAATTGAAGTGTTTGATCTTTGGGAGACACTCTGAATTCCAGACAGTTGTGTAAAGGTTCCAGTTTGCTGTTTGGGTAGTGGCCTGTAATGCTTTGTACCCCTCTTTTACCGTGAATTTTCCTCCACTGGGATCCCAGATATACCTGTCTTCAACCCCTATATTAGTGGGCGCAGAACCAGAGAGAGAGGACTTGAGATTGGACCAGAGATCTCTAAGATCGTTGGGGATTTGAAGGTCCTTCCAGTCTTGCCAATTGTTATGATTCCATATTGATATATCAAACAAGGTGGTTAAGTTTCTTTCATCCATCCAGATCTGCAAAGGTCGGAGAGCTTGGAGTAGATTTCTCGGCTTAGAGCCCATAATTCTGTCTGACCAAATGTTAATATCCTTGCCGTTTCCAGGGAGTTTGGATGTGTTTTCTCTGAATTGGGGGAGCACTTTTTTAATGAGTTTCCACACCGGGGTGCAAGGTCTTTCGGCTATTGGTTTAGAGAGAAGATTAGAGTTCGGGCCTCTGAGATATTTCCTTTTTATGACCTCCACCCACCACGATCCTTTGCCAGTAAGGATTTTCCAGATCAACTTAAAACCCAAAGCCCGATTGAAGAGGCACGAAATTTTGATGGATAGCCCTCCCTTTTCATATGGTAGGGTTACCTGATCCCATTTGACAAGGCTAAATTTCTTGGTCTCCTGTTTTCCTCCCTGCCAGAGGAAACTTCGCAAGATGAGTTCCATGTGTTTATGGATGCTGGTCGGGGCCATAGTGACCGCATATTGATAAATTGGAAGAGCAGAGAGGATGACCTTAATAAGAATCGATCTGCCTGCCAAGTTTAGCCAAGGCCCTTCCCTAATCTGCAGGAGGCCTCTCATCTTTTCTATGTGTTTGACCCAAATCTCTGCCTTGACTGTTTCTTTAGCTAATGGCAGACCTAAATAAGAGAAGAAACTCCAGTTCCTTTGCACTGGAATGTCCAGTATCAAGGATATTCTTTGCCGGATTTGGAGAGGGACATTCCAGGTATAGATCTTGCATTTTCTGTTGTTCAACTTCCCTCCTGAGACTGCTAGAAATGCATCCAACACTTTCTTGAATCTTTTTGCCATTAAGCTTGAAGCTCCCCCAATGAGTAGGGTGTCATCCGCGAAGAGCGAATGATTGATCTCTTTGGTCCCTCTTTCTATCCGTATTCCAGTGATCTCTTTTTGCCTGCGGAGGTTTTCTAGGTGAATGCTCAAAGTCTCTGCAATTATGATGTATAAGAAGGGAGAGAGAGGACAGCCTTGTCTCAACCCCCTAGAGCTTCTAAAATATTTGCTGGGGCGACCATTAATCAAGGGAGCGGTCCAAGGGTTGGAGATGCACCCATTGATAATGCTTATGAAGTTTTTTGAGATCCCGAATTTTTTGAGAACTGCTATTAAAAAGGGATGGTCGACTCTATCAAAAGCATTTGCCATGTCGAGTTTGATTATCATTCCTCTTTCTCTTCTGTTGAAGCTGCTGTGGATAGCTTCTTGGATCAAAATGACATTATCTGTTATTTGCCTGCTCGGGACAAAACCTCCCTGGTTCTCAGAGATTAAGTGAGGAAGAAGTTTTTTGAGCCTGTTGGCTAGAATTTTGGTTACAATCTTGTAAGATACATTACATAGGGATATGGGGCGGAACCGGTCAAAAGAGAGAGGATTCGCTTCCTTAGGGATGAGAGCTATGTGAGAAGACTTAGTATTTTCTCCCATCTTGTGATTTTTGAATATATTCTTTACCATGCGCACAAAGTCTTTTTTGATTGTTTCCCAATGATTTCGGTAGAAGGCGACCGTGAACCCATCCGGACCCGGGGCCTTGTCTTGCTGCATACTGAAGGTTGCTGCTCAGATTTCCTCTTCTGAAATGTCCTGATCCAACTCCTTATTTTGAGAATCTGATATTTTGCTCTCTATTGCACTAAGAAAGTCAGAGCTGTCCGTTTGCTGAGGAGCAGCAGATAGTAGAGATTTGAAGTGGTTATATGCTGCTTCTTTAATTTCTTCTTGGTCACTAATCTCTTTTCCTTCAGCCTCTATTTTGTCTATCTGATTTCCAGCTCGCCTGAGCTTTATATTGTTATGGAAAAAGGATGTATTTTTGTCTCCGGCTTTCAGCCAAAGACATCGGGATTTCTGTCTTTGATCCTCTTCCTCTACTCTATTTTGTCTAAAGAGTTCCCTGTACATTTCTTTTTCATAATCTAAGTCTTCACTTGTATATTGAATGTTCTCTTTAACCTTATTCCACTGCTCCATCTTCGTGAGCAGATCTGATTTTTTTTTATTTTCCAAAATTGCTGCTTCCTTTGCCCACTGTTTGATGACTGCTCTTAGAGATTTTAACTTTGTTTCCCAAATGTAGTAGGGCGATCCATATACTTCCTTGGCCCACTGATTTTGGATGAGAGTGCGAAATTCTTCTTTGAGATCCCATGTTTTGTTATATTTGAAGGGGAGAGGCCCCAAGTTTCTGCCTTTGTCCAGATTTAAAACCACAGGTTTGTGATCGGAGGCCGAAGCATGAATTAATTTGCTCTTAATAGACTGGAAACTTGCTGTGATTCTTTCTTGAAGTAGAAATCTGTCCAATCTCTCTTTAATATTGTAGGAGCCAGTTCTTTTGTTACTCCATGTATATTTCCCGTTGGATAGGGGAATGTCAATAAGATTGTGTGTCTGTATTATGGATTCCAGCATGTCTCTTGAAGGGTCTGCGTGGTAGTTTCCTCCTAACTTTTCTTCCACGTTTCTTATTACATTCAAGTCACCTCCCAAAATTATATTCCTGTTTTGCACGGACTGAAGATCTGAGGATATGGTGTCCCAACAGCGGCCTTTGTCCCTATAATGGTTTGGGGCATATATGTTGTATATAGAGTAGATTTCCTGAGATCCTTTGTTTTTTAGATCTGTTCTTACCCACCAGTTGCAAAATTGTGAATTAGTGATATCCCATTTATTCTTATTCCATATTGTTCCTATTCCTCCTGAGGCACCTTCTGAGCCTGTTGATACTCCTGTGAAGTTTTTGAAGCTTTGGATTTGATTTTGAAAGTCTTGTTCAGAAATTTTGGTCTCCTGGATGAGAAGAAGGTCTGGCTGCTCCTGTTTTAATAAATCCCTGATTGCTTTTATTTTTAAGGGAGAGCCCATCCCCCTACAATTCCAAGAGACCAAGATCATTATTTACCAATTGTTGGGTGAGGTCCACTCCTCTCCTTTGCTTTTTCTCCGCTTCCTTTTAGTTTGCCTAGATATGAGTCCATTGGTTGCTGTGCTCCCGTTGCCATCTCTTTTGCCGCTGTTTCATCTCTGAGCTCTTTGTTTGACTTTCGGCCAGCTTTTCTCGGGGGGTCTGTGGATTGACTAGCTTCTTTCGATTTGTTTCTGGTGAGGATTCTCTCTATGGTTGGAGGGGGGGAAGGGAGGGGGATCACACGGGAGGGAGAGGTAGCTGCTCGGGGGGAAGAGGGAGGGGAAGAAGGTTCTTCAACGGACAGAGATTCGAAGGGGTTGGAGG
Organism: Pinus tabuliformis; assembly: GCA_031772625.1. Taxonomy (NCBI): domain Eukaryota; kingdom Viridiplantae; phylum Streptophyta; class Pinopsida; order Pinales; family Pinaceae; genus Pinus; species Pinus tabuliformis. Next base: position 1,320,460,751 of record CM062804.1, on the reverse strand, counting down.
ATGAAGGGAAAGCTGAGCTGGGAGGGGGAGGGGGGGATTCCGGAGGGGGTTTAGAGCTGGGTCCTTGGGTGGAGGAAGGTTTTTTCCTTTTTACTGGTTCCCATGCACCCTCAGGGTTTTCCTCGTTATCAGTAGATTCATTTATTTTTGACTTACTACATCTATTTGCGAAATGACCATACTCATGGCATACCTTGCATTTGAAGGGAAGCTGCTCGTAGTCCAGCTGCTGGATATGCATCCATTGGTCTACCTTGATCTTGATAGCTTCCAGCAGACATTTCCCTAGGTCTACTTCCACGCAAATCCTGGCGCACGCGTGCATGTTCTCCCTTGGCTCAGATCTGTCGATGTATTTGCTTACTGCGTTCCCTATTGCCTTTACTGATTCGTCTCCCCAACAATGAAGCGGCAAATGAGGGAGCCGGACCCAAACTGGTACTGCATTTGGAATGTCCATTTCCGGATCAAAGTTCGAAGTCCATCTATTCAAGTAAAGACCTCTTGAATCCATGAAGTAGGGGCCGTTTCTGAAGATGAGATTCTTGTCTTCTTTTGTTTCAAAGAGGAATGTGAAATAGCCTCTTCCGCAGAATCTGATGGCTATTTTCCCTTGTAACATCGCGCTTCAGTTGTGCTCTACCCATTTCTGGACTGATCTCGGAGAGGGCCAGAGGCCAGTGAACTGGCCTATTAGCCCTCTTTCCGCGAGTATTATTGTTGACTTCCTTGGAAGGGATGGAGGAAGATTAACCTCAGGGATTTCATCGAGTTTTTTGATGAACTTGGTCACTGTGGGACGGGGACGGGGATTAGCCGATTCAGAAAAGAGGGAGGCGAAAATTTCCTCATTGTTCTCAGAGTCTGGAGGGGGGGGAGCGAGCCCGACCATTCAAGAGGTGAATGGCCAGCGGGAGATAGCGTGAGGAGACCAACGCGGGACGGGAGGTAGAGGCTGGGCCCCAACGGGGGACCTAGCAGGGACCAGCAGAACAGTCCAAAGCGAGAGAGGGGATCGAGGTGTGCAGCAGCCCTGCCAGGCAGGGCCTGGGGAGCAGGAACAGGCGAGCGCGGGAAGCAGGTTCAAAAATTGCCAGAGCTCTCCGGAATCCTTTTCAATCTAGTGTGTTATTATTTCTTACACATGTAAGAACTAATATATAAAATGTAGATTCTAACAAATCTTAGTATTCATGTAGATATGTAGTTTTGTAGATAAGATATTCAAGATAATACTAACCATGGGTTTTCCTTTTATACATTTCCTTTTTCATACCATATAATCTTTATGATATAAGGTTGTAAGTTCAAGAATTTATGTTTTGAACGTCAATATAATCTTCAAGTCCCTCTTTCTCTTTCTATATATCCTTCTAGGCTTTGGTGGATGGTGAGTAGTCTCTATATATCCTTTTAGGCTTTGGTGGATGGTGAGTAGTAGTTATAGATGGGAGATACTAGGAAAGTTGGTACTTTATCAACAAGTATCCATGGGTAGTTTTTTGTGTTATTATTTTGACTCATGTAAGAACTAATATATAAAATGTAGATTTTGAATTTGTATATTCATGTATATAGTTAGTTTTGTAGATAGCATATTCAAGATATTACTAACCCCTAGGTTTTCCATTTTATACATTTCCTTTTTAATATCATATGATCTCAAGCTTGTAAGTTTTGAACCGTTAATATGTTTTTGTCATTCCCCTCTTTCTATATATAGAAATATACCCTTTTGGGCTTTGGTGGATGGTGAATCGTAGTTATAGACTGGAGATACTTGGAAAGTTGGCACTTTATCAACTTGTACCTATTGTGTTATCTTTTTGACACATGCAAGAAGTAATATTTCGTCCTCTCTCGCACTCTACTACAATCCTCCATTTGAAGCTCCCTAGGGAGCTTGACAGGAAGGTAGAGGATGGATTGGATTTTGACTTGAGCATTAGGTTATTGATCACATTCTCACAGTTGGGGTCATCATTAAGGAAGCACGATGCCGATTTTTGAAAGTTTATTATTGGTGTTTAGACTTTTAGAAAGCTATTGGTTCTGTCTCCAAGGTGGTTGTTCTAAAGACTCAATGAAATTGGCATCTCAAAGGCCTTATTGTTAGCCATCATGCCCTTTTCTAGGCAACCTTTTTTCAATTGACAATTAGCTTAGGTAAAAACAAGGCCACGATCTTTTATGGGTTGAAGAAGATCATCTTTAATCACCTCGCTTTAGTTTGTGGAATGCACTTCAACCCTGAGTCAACAATGGCTATGGGTCCTTGGCCCTTCTTGAGAGGCAACATTTCTAGAACCATTTTCAAGACATATCATCCAAGATGTCGCTCATGGGCACTCTTATTCGGCTCACAATTCTATACGATTAAAAAGTTTGGGGGCTTGCTTTACTAGATCTTTATTGTCCTTCAATAGAGAGTAAAAATCATCCTCCTTTGCTGCATCATCCTTGTAGAATTTGGTGCTTGCCCCTAGTACCTTCAAACAATGTTTGCACTCCTCTCACTTCTACATCACATTTAGCACTTTGCTTATACAATGAAGGTGTGGGACCGATATCCGTACTTGGCTTGTTGTTTATTATAGTCCATTACAACAGCTAGTTCTTTAGCTTGGTCTTGGTGTTGGTACAACGCGGTTTTAAATCTTCTAGGGTATTACAATGTACGTACACCCTCCATTTAGATATTCATTGTTTGCACTTGGCCACATCTTTAGGTCAAATAGGAGATAAATACAATCATCCAAGAGGATATCTACAAGCAATTTGTATAGGTCGCTTGGAAGATGGCCTTCTATGTTGAGCATCTCATGGTTATGAGGGATGGACTTGTTGTTTGACCCCATTGCACACTTTGTCATTGGATGCATGCTCTTCAAATACCCTTGGGTCAATTCGAAGTTGGCTCTCGTAGACTACAATTTGAGATCAATCACCATATTGGATTTGCTAGTTGTGCCATCTCCAAGAGATTGAGATCGATTATTTTGTCTTCGATTACCTAGTTTACTACAAGATTCAAGGATTGTTCCATTGTAACACTTAACATTTCAGGGTTGGCAACGGCTTTAGGTGCTCTACTAGATATGCCTAGCCCTATACATGTAAGGAGACCCTTCATCCTCGCTCTCTAATCTCTAGCCACATCCACGTCCTAAACCAACTCTCATACAATAGATCACTTCCTTTTGTTACGGTGTTCCCATCTAGGGGAACCAAGTAGTATATGGATAGAGATGATACTAGATCAGTGAGGACATAGGGTATTATTTCTACCTCCTTGAGACCCTAGTAGTGTTGCCAGAGAAGGCCTCATATTAACGGTCAAACCAATCACCAGTTGATGTTTTCTAAACCATAGTGTTAGGATCTTCCTTCCAGACAACGACACATAATTGTACTCGAGTCATAATGTAATGTATTTATAGAAAAGAAAGATTTTATTATTATTATTATTGAAGAAATTGACTTATTAAAGCATGGGTTTCATGTTTGGCTCAATTGTTTATAGGTCAAAGCCTCCACTGCAGGCGTCTAGGGTTTATATCAAGTGTCTTTGCCCATGTCATATTGTGAAATACCTTTCTTGGTCTCTATTTAGAAAGAAGAAATTTATTTTATTGTAAAATAGGTCAATTAGGCCTCCTCCACGAAGTCGACCTCAAATTGGACAAGTTGACCTAAATAGAGGGGTAGAAACACCTATATAGAGGTAAGTAAAATATTGATAAGCATGATGAAGGGAGTTATGTGAATGATCATGATCAAGATAACCTTGATATCGTAAGAAGGAATATAAGCCATGGAAGGTTCTATGATGTTATAAAAGAAGGAAGTGGTTGATCTCCCTAAACTAAGAGGGAGTCTGGATAGAAGAAAGAGTATATCTCCCCAATTAAGAGGGAGGGCATATTATGACAATGAATACTTTGAAGTAAGCAAAAGTATTATCAATAAATGTTCATGAAGTTGCCAAAAAAAATACAAATCTGAAGATGTATTTGGTGTTGTTGAAGAAATGAAAGAAGAAGAAAGCTTTCGACAAATTATATATAACTTTATGATGAAAATAGCATCAAAATGATTGAGGGCCTCGAAGGTTTTTATTTGCTTGTATGTATATTTGAAAGTTTATTATTGATTGGGGTTCGTGTTTGTACAAGTAAATCTATCCATAAAAAGGTTGAACACTTTGGAAGCATGCTTGGACAAATGGATATATCTAGTTTGATAGGGAGAGTTGAAGCACCTAATGGTGAATGTTTGGGAGGACATTTGACCAGCCTATGTGTTGATGTCCATATCTCGAAGAGGGAGGGTGGCATTGGTCATGGAGCTCTGACCTTGTATACGCACTTAGATCCCTGGGTTGATGGTTAGCTAGTAAGCCTAATGGTACCTAATGGCTAAAAGCTTTAGTCCATCTTAGTTCCACTCGAATAGATTACCCTGGTCAGGTATCTGGTCCGCAACACTGAGTTTGCTAGAACTCTTCATAGTTCATTTTGAGATCTTCCATGTACCTCTATATATATATGTAATTATAAATAACTCCTTAGTTAAGAGAGAGTGTTGAAGAATGTAACTAGTGTCAGTCTTCATAATTGTATTTGAGTCATAATGTAATGTATTTGTTGAAAGAAAGAAAAATAAATTTTATTATTAAAGAAATTGACTTATTAAAACTTGGGTTTCATGCTTGGGTCAATTGTTTATAGGTCAAAGCTTCTATTGTAGGCTTCTAGGGTTCATACCAAGTGTCTTATCCATTTCATATTGTATAAGACCTTTCTTGGTCCTATTTGTCAAAAAAGAAATTTATTTTATTGTAAAATAGGTAAATTATGCCTCTTCCACCAAGTCGGCTTAAACAAAGGGGCATCATGAACACCCATATAAAGGCAACAATTTGACCTCATTTTCCACACACACTCATCAAGTTCGATTTGCAACTTTTGGGGCCAGGAAAAGTGTGAATTTTAAGGAAAGAAAAGGAAAGGGCTAGCGAAGAAGGAGGTCCCTCTCAAGCATAAGAAGTCAAAATTATCTCTCTCTCTCTCTCTTTCACACGTGTGAAGTTACTGGAGGGGCCAAAAACTGTAGAGCTGAAGCTGGGCTGAAATTCTGTAGTTGGGGTTGAAATTTTGTAGTTAGGAAGTCAAATTTCTGGATTGTTGATGGGTTGAAGTTGTTGGATAAAAAGAGACTACTAAATCATCTTGGAAGGCTGCCTTGGTGGAGGAGGAATGTCTATTGGTCTAAGGTCTTGGTCTATCTCATTTTGAATCTACTGAAGTAAGAGTTTTTGACTGGGTTTCCCCTATATAGGGGTTTTAACCTTGGTTAAGTGCCTGCTTTTGGTGTTGTTGATTTTCATGTTTTTGATTTGATAATTACTGGATGAGAAGAAGATAAAGAAGGAACGTAAAGAAGTTAATAAGAACATAATAATATCACAAGTAATTATCAACATAAGAAAATCTTTTTGCCTTTTTGTTTTAATAACAAATCAGAGTATCCTTATATGATTAGGTACATATCTTTTTGTTGGATTGCCTCTACATTTGTGGACTTGACTCTCTAGGTTTTTATGTTAGACATACATTATATTTTATTTCATGCTACTTCCTTTGAACAACCCCATTGAACATTAATACACTTATTTTATGCCCTTTCCTGAGTCCCAATAATGGAGTTTGGTCACTCCTTGAGAACAATATTAATGTAAGTTTCCATCCAATACAACCTTTGTCACTATATTAATTTTTTTTTAACATAAATGAGTACATGTTTTAGTTTCAAATCCGTGTTTGGCTCATGGAAAATACTCGGGTAGTACAACATGGATATTTGTATCTTTGTTGTTTTCCCTATAGCAACTGTCCATTAGATTAAAAAAAAACTACAAAATTTGATAAGACTACAATACTAGCTTGTAGGTATAGAACCTATAATATTGTTTTGCACTCTTCCATATCTCAGGTAGTCTTTGTTTCCTCCTCCTTTGGAGGATTGTTCAGGTTTGGGCCCCTCATCCCTTTTGAGAATTCAATAGGGCAATGAATATGTTAATTATCTTTAACTTGATCACTGTTTGTGTTACCTTTTTTCTCTTAATAGCTTTGTTCCTTATTATTGTAATGCGAGATACATCAAACAAATACCAAAAATAATAAGAATAGTGATACAATATATAGGCTGCAAACTAGGGCCAAAACCCCTTCTCTTGAGGGGAAAACCCTTAAATCTTCTCTTCTTATAGATCCTTCAATTGATGAATACCAAGACCGTGTGACTCAGACTAATACCCTCCAAGATCAAGATCAGTCACCAACTCGACCTCTAGTTGCAAGAACTTCGACATCCTACTACAAATCAGAAATTTTCTCTCCCCGACAACTGCTGCAATTGTTGTTGCCACATTAGAAAACTTTGATCTTCCTCTTAGAGCCACCTTCCCTTCACTTTCCTTTCCTTGTGACTTGGGACTAGAGAGAAACCCTTAGTGACCTTCACTTGCCTTCTTTCTTCTCTTCCTTCCAAGATCGAACTAGAGATAACCCTTGTGCAAAAACCCTAGCTTTGTCTAGCACGTGGGAGAGAGAACTAGCCCAAAAACTAAGACTTTCTTCGACCTCTTCTTTGTCCTTCTTCTTCGACCTCTTCTTCACATAGAATGAGAGATGAGTGAGTGTTTCTTTGGAGGACGAGTTCCTCTCTTTGTATAGGCCTCTTCAAGGGGTAGACGTGGCTTTTCCATTAGGCCGAATTGACAACTTCTAGGCTGACTTGATCTTGGAGGGTATTTCAACACTTTAAAGACATATCATTTTCCTATACAAGATGGAATGTGCCCATTGGGGTCTTCAATATATGACAATAACTCTTAGAGCTAGCACAAACCCTAGAAGCACTCAATGGGTGATTGCCCTATAAAATAAAAGAACTTGAGCATGAAACCCATGCTCCAATAATAATTTCTTTTTCATTTTATAATTTAGAAGAATACATCTCATACTTATGAAGACCAAACCTAGTTACACATTTTTCAACACTTCATTTTAACTAGGGAGGTATTCATAAGAGGTACATGGTCATTTTCAATCTGAACATATCTCATAAAAAGAGTCGGATTGATAACCCATTTGTCTAGCATCATGTTAACCAACATTTTCATATAGCAAGGCCTTGACTAATAGCTCTATCTCTCCAGAAGATCAGAACACAATGTTGGCGAGACCAATGATTTATAGACACCATCATAATTGACTCTCAAGGTACATACTCCCCCGGGTGTTCACCGAGTATGACCTTCTTTGGACTATTCTTATCTTGGATAGCCAGTCCTCGAAGAATATTGTTCCACGACTACCCTTGTCTTGAATACCCTGCCACATTCTCAAAGATTATCGAATGACAGATGGTTACCCAATCCTTCATTCTTTCTTCTCAAGTGAAGATGAGAATGTTTTGTCTATCTCTTCTTCTCAATTAGGGAGGATACATCAACTAAGCCAAGCTTGTCTCTCAAGTACACAAGATTCTTGTTTGGAAGAGATTTTGTCAATATATCAACTACCTGATCATCAGTGGAGATATATTGTCGCTGAACACACCATTTTGCACTAGCTCTCAAATATAGTGATACTTGTTGTTTATATGCTTTGTCTTTCTATGAAACATTGGGCCTTCAAACAAACATATACCACTGGTGTTATCACAAAGTATCATTGTAGGGTCCATCGGTCCTTTTAACAGGTCAGATAACAACTTCCTTAACCAGACTGCTTCTCTGCTTATTTCACACGCTACAACATATTCGGCCTCAGCACTACTCAAAGAAGCTGTGCCTTGCTTTCTTCTCATCCAACAGATCATGGAGGATCTCAAATTGAAACATCTTCCAGTAGTGCTCCTTCTATCCTGCTCACTGCCTCCCTTATCGGAATTTGTATATCCCATCAAGTGGACATCATTCCTTCTATCATACTTTAGGCAATAGTGGATGGTTCCTCGCAAATATCTTAGAATATGTTTTGTTGCTATCCAATGATCATGCTTCGGCTCCACTTGGAATTGACTGAGAACATTTACTGCAAAGCATATGTTTGGTCAAGTATTCACCAAGTACATCAGTAAGCCAATTAGTTGCCTATACTTGGAAGGATCCAGAGGGCTAGATTGAGAATTCATTAGTCTTTTCAAGTTTGTGATCATCGGTGTGGTCAAGGGTTTGTAGTCCATTATGTCAAACCTCTTCAACATCTTGATCACGTACTTATCTTAACTCAAATAAACTTCATCTTCTTTCAATTCATGTATTCCATCTACAAGTTTGTCTTCGGGCCTAGGTACGATCTCCTAGACTCCATTCTTCATTATACATTATACTCTTCATTCATGGCATCTTTCCATTCATGATGATTTACAACCTCTTCAAAAGAAGATGGTTTTGCTTCAATTAGTTTTGTCATGTATGGAGCATACCCAAAATATATCTTGGGTTTCTTGCTTTCTTTGAATGAGCCTTTCACTGCCCCATGACCTTCTGCATCAAGTATTGTAGAATTCAACCAATTAGGTCTTTTCCTTGTTTCACCATAGGTTGAACATGTTCACTAGGACCTTCTTCTTCACGGTGTGATTCTTCTTCTCCCTTGTCAATTTCTTCCTCAAATACCGGAAGTTCTTCATCATCATAGTCTACGAAAAGTTCCTTTGATTTCTTGAATGCTATGCTTTCATCAAATATGACATCTCTGCTGACTTCTATGTGAGGTCTTTCTTTTATGTAAATCCTATAAGCTTTCGATGAGTTGTTATACCCAGCAAACGTTCCCTTCATATCTGAAGGATCCAACTTCTTTCTTTTGCCCTTTGGTATGTGGATATATATAGGACAACCAAAGATCCAGAGATGATCCACATATGGCTTCCTTCTAGTGAACACATCTTCTAGAGTTTTGTTGTCTAGGGACTTGTGTGGACTTCGATTTTGAATGTAAACAATTGTCTTCAAGGCTTTTCCCAATAGAAACTTAGGTAGATCTTAATTGTGCAACACTGATTTTACACTTTTCTTTAATGGATTGATTATTTCGTTCTACAACTCCATTTTGCTCAGGATTATATGGGACTATCAATGCTCTCTTAATCCCAGACCTTTTTATAGAATGCTATAATCTCCTTGGATTTATATTCTCCTCCATTATCAAATCTTAGAATCTTGATTCTTCTTTCTGTAAGGTTCTCCACTTCAGCTTTGAATTCTTGAAATTTTGTAAATACTTCGTTCTTGGTTTTCATTAAGTAAATCCAAGTCTTTCTTGAATGATTATCTATAAATGTGACATAATATAGATGACCTCCAAGTGATTTGGGAGTCATAGGGCCACATTCATGAAAGTGAATAAGATCAAAGATTTCTTTTGACTGTGAAGCACTGCTTCCAAATAGTCTCTTGGTATTCTTACCCAATGCACAACCCTTACATACTACTTCATAATCTTCTTTCAGTTAAGGTATTCCATCTACTATGGAACTTAGAGTTGGAAGGATTTTGAAATGTAGATGACCAAATCTTCTATGCCGGAGTTCACACAGACTAATTTCAATGTGAACTAGGGCTTGGGTCAAAGGGGATATTAGTATGTAAAGTCTTCCTTCTTGATTGCCAATGGCTTTAGTTTGTTCTATACTTGAGTTTTTACTCCATAAAACAACCTTTCCATCAATGAAAGTTGCTTTATCACCCTTATATTCTAAGATTGAAATGGAAAGTAAGTTCTAATGCAAATCTGGAACAAATAGAATGTTGTTGAGGTGGATGTTGCTTCTACTATTCAACTTTATAGAGGTCGATCCAGTACCCTTTATGGGATAGTTCTTGTTATCTCCAAGTTGCATTGAATAAGTGGATTTTCCTTTTGATAAGGTCTTTAATTGTTTGGAATGGCCAATCACGTGTCTTGATGCACCACTATCAATTACCCAAATGTCTTCATCTTGGAATGTGCCAGAGAGAGCCGAGAAGATACCTTCATCCTTTTCCTTGATTGATATTTTCTTTGAAGAAAGTAAGAGAATCCACGCTTTCTTGATACCTTCCTTGAGATAGCTTGCTATCTTGGAACACTTGATGAGCCTCTTCATTATAGAGGAGATCTTCATGATGCCCTGAGCTAACCTTAGTTCTGATACCAGGTCAAGAATTAAATAGGGCAATGGATATGTTAATTCTCTTTAACTTGATCACTGTTTGTGTTACCTTTTTTTTCTTAGTAGCTTTGTTCCTTATTATTGTAATGTGAGATGCATCAAACAACTACCAAAAAAATAAGAATAATGACACAGTATATACACTGCAAGCAAGGGCCAAAACCCCTCCTCTTGAGGGGAACACCTTAAATCTCTTCTCTCCTTATATATCCTTCAATTGACGAATACCAAAACCTTGTGACTTAGACCAATACCCTCCAAGATCAAGATTAGTCACCAACTCGGCATCCTGTTGCAAGATCTTCGACCTCCTACCGCAGATCCAAAATTTGACCACTGTTGCCACACTTGAAAACTTCGATCTTCCTCTTAGAGCCTCCTCCTTCCCTTCGCTTGCCTTTCCTTGTGACTTAGGGCTAGAGAGAAACCCTTGGTGACCTTCACTTGCCTTCTTTTTTCTCTTTCTTCTAATATTGAACTAGAGATAACCCTTCCGCATAAACCATATCTTTGTCTAGCACACGGGAGAGAGAACTAGCCCAAACACTTTGAAAGTCCAAGTCTTGGTTTGCCTCGCTTTCGAAGGAGGCGAAGAACCCTTTCCCACAAAAGGAAGAGGAAATTTCCCCTTTGATTAGTGGTATCTAATTATTTTCCACTCAGGTCCTTATTGTTATTGGGGAGGGCCAAATCCCCATGAACTGACCCACCAATCCTGCTAAGCGAGCTACAAGGTCCTCAATCTGGTCTCGGGGGCGAAGACTTCCACCTTTAGAATCTCCAACTTTCTCACAAATTTTGTGGGTTTTCACATCTAGAATTTGGATACATTTGCCACTTGGAGATTGAACACCTCAATGTTTGGGGCATGGACCGAGGAGGAGACGTAGGCCCACAAGAGTTGTGAAACATATCGTTGCCCTACAGGTCTGATGATCTGTTGATGTTCGCGTCAATCCAATCCCTCCCTCGCTCTATCGCGACTATGAAATGACATGATAACTCACTATATTATTTAGCATGCACTAACTTCATTGTTTCACCACCCTCCTTGCACGCTCACCATTTCTACAATAATAGACTTCTCTTCTATATTTCCAACCCATGGACTTTCACCTTTATCATTCTCCTTATCATGTTACTTTTGAAGCATATGTTTTTTTGCCTTCCATTATCTTTATGCATTTTTTCTTTACATTTCAACTCATCATTTATCTATGTCCTTGAGTCAACACTTCATTCTTTGAGAGCACTTTAATTGAAGATTGAATATTATTTAGGTAGAAGTAATAGAGTAGGAGATAGTTTGGGTAATGTTAAATAAAAACTACGTACAATGATTAAATTAAAAAAATATATTACTAAAATGAAGATGTCAAAATGAATTCTTAGTTTCAAAAGTTTTTAAAATTGATCTTAGAAGGGAAGCATGGTTGAAATTGGATACATCTGCACATAGTTTATGATAATACTTAAAAAGCAATAAATGATAATTGTATTAATTATATGTCATTGTCCTAAGTTATCAACATTGAGTTAAGTGGTGTTGAGTATTTAAATGGTCTTCAATATCATCATTATTTGGGTTTATATTTTTACTCAAACCCTAGTCTTTATGCCTTGGACAAATCATCAATAATCATGGATAATTTGCCTAAAAAGGTTTCATCAATATTTGGTACCACCATAACAATGGCCCAAAGTTTAAAGGAGAGAGAGTAACTACTATCTAACGTTTTAGTATACAACCTTACTATTCCATGTCTTTGACAATTGAGGGTTCAACATTGAGTTCTTTTTTAGCTTAACGACCATGACCGCGAAATATCTATCTTACCAAAATCAGTGAGTACTTACCCCTAGCCTTTTCTATTAGTCACAAAGTACCCTTGACTTGGCCATATAAATTGCATGAAATAATGTGGTCGTAAACAATTCTTGCATATACATCTTAAACCATAACATCTGCATTGACGTTTGTAGGAAGATTTATGATTTTAGAATCAGTATTACAAGAATGTCCATCTTATAAGATAGAATAAGCATTGTAAGGGTCAGTGATAAAGAAGGAAATTTTAGATTCAATATACTTTTCCTTTGGACAACTTGTGTATCATTAGCATTTATTATAATCAACATCCCCTGTGTTCCATAAAGGGTTAAGAATATGGTTTTCATTTTTGAGTAATTTGGAGACCATGTGTTAATGTTTAACCTTCTCAACATTTCATTCTTAGTAGCTCAACGCATTATTACGAGACAAGTTATTGAGGCTTAAGAGTGAGGTAACTAGCTATCATAAACGGTAAGAACCAATGCTCAGTGCAAAACTAAAATCCAGGACAACTAATTAGGCACCTTATATTATTTAACAATAATGTTGCCCTTGTTTTTAATATGGGTTATGACAGGGTGCCAAATTTTGCTCAATCTCCAATCATCAATCTTGTTAATGTTGGCAAGGTGTTTCTCCATTTCCATTTCCAGGGTGTTTAGCAATGATACTTGTTTTTGCAAGGCAAACATGATATATTGAATTATTTGAGTATTACATGAGTGCAAAATTTTTGTGCATCCATACGAGATGTCAACCCCATGCAAGAAACTGTAATAAACAATAATAGCTAAGACAACCACTGAAATATCAAAGTTATGGTTTATCCAATAGCTAATAAAGCCACATCTCTTAATCAAGGGATGTTGTGGAAAAATGGGGTACAATTTCATTATTGAGTCCATTAAGTCCCCAAGGTTATGAAATGAAACCATGTACCATCACCTCTAATTACCATATGTTTTAACATCACCCAAATCAAACCTCAAGCATATAGATGGGGTTTGAAAGTACAATCTCCCCCTCCAATTCACATGCTTGAATTAAACACAATCATATTTATTGAATTCTCCATTGGGGTTTAGCAGTTATGAGGTTGGCTAATGAAGTATTGCCATTATGTTATAGTTCAAACTTAAGAGTGTGGTCTCTTTGCATCGCTTTTTTTGGCGGTTTCTCTTTAGTTCTTTTGTGGTACTCATCTATAATTTTGTAAGTTTTACTTGTATTCAACTCTCATCACTCAATGCTCTTATTTCTGAACTCTAGTGATATGACTCTCTAGTTTGATCGGTCTTTGAATACATTGATATTTTTAGATTTGGTTCTAGAAATATTTGGACTTCTAGTGCCCTAGTAGTGTTGTTTGGTTTGTGGAGTATGAGGCCTTTCCCGTGTGTTGGATCTAGGGATTTCTTGCGATGGACTAGTACTAATTTGAATTCAAATTTTCCATTTTCAATCTCCTCTATTATGGGTGTACCATTGATAGATTACAGGGAAGTTTAGGAGATTGAAAGACATGAAGAGTTTGTTCAATGCAATAAAATTTCTCTTTTCTCTGTGGCCTCTATGGTTAATGAAAGTGAACATCAATGCACCTCTCAAAATGAAATAATTATGAATGCTCGGGTTTAATAAAACATAAAATTGATGTCTTGGAAGCATAATGAATATTTTAAGGAGTATGTCCATCAACCTTAACACCACTCGATTGCTTCAAATCAGAGGATATCAACCAACTTTGTTCAAGTAGATTTCAAGGAGGGGGAGATAGTACATCAAATGTTAGAAGACATGAACATTGGACAATAAAGCTCTCTTCCTTCCAATATAGGGTAGGAGGAAGCTAAGAGACATCATGTATTATATTAATTTATATCTTTTTTAAATAAATTAAAATATTAGGTGTCTTTTTAAAATAGTATACCTACAATAATAGTTGGGATGTAATAATTATGAACCTTGGCAAACTCTCTCATGCGGCTTATGAGAGTTGACAAATTTGTATGAAATCTCAGGACAATAGTGCTTGCATGTTCATTGTTTAGTTGGGATGTAATAACTATGAATTTTGGCAAACTCTCTCATGCGGCTTATGAGAGTTGACAAATTTGTATGAAATATCACGACAATAGTGCTTGTATGCTCATTGTTTAGTTATACAACAATTTTTTTTAATCTAATATTTCCCAACATTGATAAAAAAAAACAAATAATTAAACTAGACCTTAACACCAACCACTTTTTTTCCAAAGAAAATTGATCGCATTATTGTAGTTCTTCACCAACAATGGCTACAAAAGTTAATGTTACACTTCTAACTATGTTGTCATAGGGTTCATTAGCAACAATTGATTTATTAATATCAAAGGAAAATGTCAAAAAAGTAATAGATAGAAGCATATCATTACCATGCAACTCACCACAATAAGTTGTGTGGAAAATCTAATTGTCTCAAACATAATAACTAAAATGTACAATATAGGTGCATAGGGTTACAAATTGGTGTTTAGTCCTTGCATTCCCACATTGCATCACAAAAGTTGTCACTCAACAATGCTAATAACTCTTTGGTTCACTATACATTCACGTTGAAAATCTTACAAGATAACCTCTCACTCAAATTGGTTTCTTATGCCACATTACTATTAGTTTTATGAGATTCAACCTTTATGCATTCTTTGTAAAATGTAGATTGTTCTAAACAATAAAGGGTTATGCAATTTATATAAGTACTTGGGTGATCGTCTCTAACCAAGTCATTAATCCTTAGGTTTTGTGCTCAAGGGTAATTACACAACTCTAAAATAGTGATCAACTTTGACTTAGACAATAAACCTTGAAATCAATTATATACTAACAATATTGGTTTTCTCCATGTCATTATAATGTGCTTGACTCCTAAAGTCTTCCCATGTTGGCATATGTACCTTTGTGTGAATAAATTTGTGCCTCATTGACGTATGCATGTCTACACAATTATGCTCTTGATTAGCTTCTACTCACCTAAATTTTTTATTAATATTTCCAATCATGGCTTGGGAGCCATTTGGAACTAAGAACTCCACATCAATGATCTACTTATTTCTAGCCATGGCTTGGGAGCCATTTGGAACTATGATCTCCACATTAATGATATGTCTATTTGCCCGCTATATTGTTACAAGGTTCAATACTAACAACAAATTATTAATTTTGGAGGAATTTGTAAAAAAATAAATAGATGGCAGTGTATTATAACCATTCAATTCATTACAACAAGTTGTGTAGAAAATCTAATTTACTTTAACTAAAACTATAATGTATGATAGTTAATAAGGTTACATATAAGTGTTCAACATTTGCATTCTCAAATCATCTTAGAAAAGTTCTCACTCAACAATGCTAACAACTCTTCATCTCAATAAATTAAGAACGAAAAGCTCACAAAACAACTTCACTCAGATTGGTCTATCATGGCACAGTACCATCAATGCTATGATCCTCACATTTACACATTCTTTCTAAAGTGTTCATCATCTTTTATGACAAAGGCCACCTTCGTCCCGCCAACAAAATTATATAGTGTGCCATGTGTCCAATTATTTATATTTGGTTCTGAAATTTTTACTTGAGTTACTTCAGTATGTCTCCCCATATATCTGAAAAAATTCATAGAATTATGATGTCTTCTCGATTTGCTCCAAATTTCATGGTCTGAAGCATCCAAAAAAAATTATAGTGAAAATCTTGAGAAGTCTTGTTTGAAATACATTTAAGAACCAATTACAAATCCTAACTTCAAGTGCATGTATCTCTGAAAATAAAGTGAACCAAAATTTGAAATCTTAACTAGATGTTCCCCTGATCTATCTTCAATATGCTAAAAAATTCACAATTTGAAGCATCCTAGAAAACAAGTTATAGTGAAAATGTCAAGATGCCTTGTTCACACCACAAATTACAGTTGTACCCACACACATTCCTTCCAATATTTTTTCCTTTTATATACTAGCAATTGCACCAAAAGGTGCAAAGGTACACTGAAGGAATAAGAAGGCTTGATAAATTCCATCTTGAGAAAACAAAATGATTAAATATAAAATTTCTTATTTCTAAATAAAAATAAAAATTTATATTTTTAAATAAAAATAAATAATTAAAAGAACAAGGTGATGTTGGGTTGGGTCGTTTGATTAAAAATAAATAATTAAAATCTGGAGGATCATTCCTAATCATCCTCCCAAACTCCTCACATTTCTCCATGTGTTTTTTGCTCAGCACATTTGCAGCTCGACTTGAGATTCTTGTAATATGTTGGAGGAGGCTTGGGCATCAACTCAAATCCTCCAATCTCATTGCAAATGTACATCTCCTTAAATGTAGAACATATTTACATATATATATTTCACCTTGGAAAAATTCGTAATTTTATTCATATGACAAAATTACATGTTGTAAATGCCAAAAAAGCATATGCATATGGTATGTTCCTATTTTCACAGGAAGTAGACAAAAAATAAAAAAATATAACTATTATTCTTTTCTCCCTTTCTTTTTTTCCACTTTTCGCCAACCTCCGGTGTTGGGACTGGTTACAATGGAAAGCTGATGAATGGGAGAGTCTTTGTCAGAATCGAATCCTTCTGATCCATGAGTTCACTTGATGTCAATTATTTCCATTCATGTTGGTTGAGTTTCTTGGTGCTACAAAGGGTTGTTGGGGTCTTTCTCCTCGTTTGGTGTGTTGTTCTGAATCTTTTGTTCCTCCATTTCTGCTTTTCCTGCTTCTTCCTCCAGGGGGGCTATATATTGCCATCCTTTTGGCTGTTTCTGTTGCTTCTTGTTCCATTTGGGAGCTTGTTTGGCTTTCAGACATGCACTGTGGAGGTGTCCTATTTGTAGACATCCACGACATTAGAAGGCTGTATTTTTGTAGTCTAGATGTTGTGTCCACTGTGTATTATTGAAATTCAATGTTATGCTTTTGGTAGTCCCTCATTGAGATCTACCTCAACACATATCCTGGCAAAAGTAAATATCCCTCTTGTAAGTCTGTCCTCATCGATTAAGGAATTTTCCCAATGTATTCCCTATGGTGATTAAAACATTGCGATGGCAGAAATGTGACTGGAGGTTGTGCAACCTGACCGAAACTGACATGTTTGATACAACCATTATGTTGGCGTTGAACTCCGGAAACCAAGGGGTCATAAAGACTCCTTCGTTGCCCCAGAACCATGGTCCCTTATTGAGTATATGTACCCTTTCCTGTATTGTTTTGAATCTAACTATAAAGAATCCTTTGGGGCATAAGTATATTTCACAGTTTGGTGACCAGGTATCATATATCCTTTGATGCAAAATATCAGATTTAGGCCAGAACCCATTGAATCTGCATATAACTGATTTGGAATAGAGATCTGTGTACAGGTTGTTTACCTCAGGCATTGCGATGGTGAGAGTAGGATTCTTAGATTTTTGTTCTACGATGTAGGGTCCTGGTAGCTCGGGCAGTGTCGCTGTTTTGGCTTGTGCTTTTTCCTTACCTTTGACTGCGTCCTTAAAGGATCCAGCGCTTTTTGAGCCGTGTCTAGCGCATCCACCCCTTAGACGTAGATTAATCATGATGGTCGAGTCTGTGGTAATGCCATAATCCTGGAGTGTGTGGAAGTCCTGTAAACTGTGGCTTGAGTAGACTAGGTTTTGCCAGCATGCTGGTATACTGAGGTGGTTCTAGATTTTAGACCTTAGCTCCTGAATCCTCCTCCCCTTCCAGATCCTCCAACAAATAGTCTTGCCTTCCAGTGTTTTAATGAAGATTTGTATCAAATCCACCTCAGTAGGGTGTATATTTGTTAGAGGAGGGGCTCGATCTGTTGCCCATGTGCCCGGAGATGATAGATCTGAGTATATCGATGCTCTATCTGGTTCCTTTTTTGCCAAATCCTATTCTCGGTGTGGTTGTAGGTCTGTATAAGGCGCGCCCAGCCAGGTGCCCCATACCTTCGCTTACGTTTCCATGATCGTCATAGAGGGTTTCCCTTCCGCTGTTGTCGCAGGGTCTGCTAGCCAGTGGTAGGCAGAGGAGATTGGTCTGTAGACAACCAGATTTGGCTCGTGTCTGAGCCGGTCTGCTTTCTGGCTACCCTCATCATCTTTTCCATGACCAGATCTATTAGGAATGTTGTGTTTCAGGTGAGGGGAGGTCCTTCGTGTCCGTTGTGGAGGTCGTTCTGTCGGAGGGGTTTCATACCCTGATATCTGGTATCGGCAAGCGTTGAGCACCGCTGCTAGAAAGCCCTTGTTTCCAGGACCCGTGAGCTGAAAGACGTCCTTGGCCAATTCTGTTGAAAAAAACGTTATGCCAGAGCCATCACATAACAGAAAGGCGTTTAATTCCTTTGGCTCTCCACCATTATTGGTCTTTTTTGCGGGCTCTATAGTGCCTTTTAGCTATTTCCAGAGAGAGGCCTGGAGGAGCAAGCCAATCCCATCCGCCAAAATCCGCACAACCTAGTCTGTGCCATAGACATGGTTGCTTAGCTTTGCATTGGCGAGGTTGTCCAGTGTGTCGGCGACCTATTTGGTTGATGAAGGCTGGTAAACCCTAGCGCTCACCATTTCGTCTTCGATCGTGGGATATATATATATATATATATATATATATATATATATATATGCAACGGCTAATTATAATATATTTAGATAAATATGAAATTTGTTTTTGTTTTTGTTTTTTGTTTTTTGTTTTTTTTAATTTTAAATTTCCAAATAAACATAACTTAATATTTTTTAACAAATTTTTAATAAAATGTGGGGCAATTAAATTCTCTACCCATCCTTGAAAATCAATAAACTCAATTGGGAGTGTTAAAAGCCAATTGGCGACTCAAAAACATATTTTTATAAGTAAATAGACATTAGCACATAGTTTAATTTTTTTTTAAAGGTCTAGTTATTTAAATCCGCTAAACATTTTTTTTGGTCCAGTGAATTAAATTCCCCACCAATGTTGGAAATTCAGATGAATGCTTTCTTCGCTGGAGAAAGCAACTCGTTATCATTATGGTATTTTGAAGTCATGGTCCCCACCTATTTTTGGTATATTTAGTGTTTCTTTGGCTGTTGCAATATGATTCATACCATTCAGTTCTAGTCTTGCATCAATCCGTCATCATTATGGTATTTTGGAGTCATGGTCCCCAACTATTTTTTGGTATATTTAGTGTTTCTTTGACTACTACAATTTGATTCATACCATTCAGTTCCAGTCTTGCATCAATCCACATATCTCACTTTCATTTATTTTCATTTCTACAATTAGCGCAATCGTTGAAGCTCAGTTTATCTGTCTTTATCTCACTGTGTTTTAGCCTATTAAAAATTGTATTGCTTCTGTGCACGTTCTATTATTATTATTGTTGTGTTGGCTACTACAATGTCTGTAAAAACTACAAGTCGACCCTTTTTTTGTTTTGGGAGAACTTACTATATCATTATAATACTATGTATCTCGTGTTGGCCATTTCAAAATAATGGCAAGCAGTCGAAAGAACCATGTTGTGGTATGGGAACCATCACCCCCTGCACCCACTAGTTCACCTGACAAGTTGTCCTTCCAATGACTAGCTCACAAACGCCTTCCAATTTGATAGTTATACCTTCTACTATGGTATTTCAATTCGATTATTTTTAATGTTGTACAGAAGAAATGGCAGAGGCTGGGAAAAACGTAGCAGGGGCTATTAGCACACTGAAAAACACTTTGAATCTTAACACCATATCCAAAGATGGATCCATAAACGAACGTAGGAAGGTGGTTTGCGGAAGTATGTTCAAGAATTATGTTCAAGAATTTGACGCAACTATACCTTGGGAGGCAGCTTCCAGAGAAGCTCATCAACAATGTCAGAAAGCATTTTGATTCAATGCCTCTCAGGTGGGTACTCTGGTCTTCTATGATTTCACATAATTTTTGTAATTTTTATTTTGAGTTGGCAACTATGGACTGGGAAGTTATAAATTTCAATAATTGCAGTTCACCTTCTTGTAACTTTGCTTATCGTGATCCGGCTGAGCTGGGGCACTCTATAAATCACCTTCCTCCCCTATATGCATAAATTGTAAAAGGAGCCTAATGACATCTGTGAAGAGATGTAGTGTTTTTGCAAATTCTGATTTATAAAGTTGCAAATATTTGATATTTGGTGTTATCTTTTCTAGATCTTTTTCAATTGGTGTTCTTGTTCTTTGTTTGAATCTCCAG
Organism: Pinus tabuliformis; assembly: GCA_031772625.1. Classification (NCBI taxonomy): domain Eukaryota; kingdom Viridiplantae; phylum Streptophyta; class Pinopsida; order Pinales; family Pinaceae; genus Pinus; species Pinus tabuliformis. The sequence continues at coordinate 1,320,440,436 of CM062804.1, read as the reverse complement.
TTTTTTGCAAGTGCAACACTTGTAGTGCATATGTTTATACTGCAATGTTGCACCCCTCGTCAAAGCAAATTACAAATTCATGCTGCAAACAAGATTTCGTAGAGATATGTACCATGCAAATTGAATATCTCAACGAGATTCACCACAAAGTTAAGATCTAAAATGAAATGGTCCATATTCAATATCTCAATGAGATTCACCAAAAAATTAAGATCTGAAATGATGTGGTTTCAAAATATGAATATGTAGTCCTTTTCCCTTAATGTTCTTTGGGATTGCCAATGAGGCCTTGGTTTACTATCGAGGTCGATGAAGTATTAATCCATTCATCAGAGTTCTATTCTTGTTGTGCTCTTCCTCACCCAAATGGAATGAATTTCAAAGGGATGAGTTTGAGCGCATGTCACCTACAATGTTGGCATTGTAGTTGCCCCTCAGAGCCAATACCTAAGCCAAAGGAAATCCACTCTATGTGGTTTAGCCCCTTGGGCTGTGTTCCTTAAAATGTTTTCCTCAAATCATTTAAAAACAATGTTGGATGAGCATATGGATTAGGGTTTGGTGGATTTTCAACTGGTGTTCATATCTATGAAAATATGCAATTATTGCTAGTCCTTTGACCTCTAAAGAACCTTGTTTTATGATTTTAAAGTTAATATCTGACTCTTCAATTTTTTTGTTTGTATATTCTTTGTTTGGTCCTTCTCTCTGAAAATTTCAAATGTGCTCTTTGGTATTGCTTTTAGGCAAATCTGCAATTTTTATAATTGTTTTAACTTTTGGGAGAGGTCTTGGGCTTTGTTTTTTAACATCTGCATTTGTTTTTTACTTTTATCTCGATATCTGAATTGTGTTTTCCTTACTATCGTTTTCTATTTATGGATTTGGATGTGGGACCTATTCTCAAGCTGAATTTGATACGAAGAAAGTATTTCTTCACATTCCTTTGATAGAGCAAGCAACACAAGACCATCCTGAAGTTATAATACAGGAAGTGGAAATACTAAATATCCACCTACTGATGCATATGAATCCCCAAAGTTTAATTCTGCATTCTCTGATGATGAGCTCATCATCAGAGAATGCAGAATTAGACTTGAAGATCACATTTGATTGTAATTCCATTATTTCCTGGCCTGCTGTGAACATCCTTCAAGGAAATACATCTCTGAGTAAAAAAAATTCACATTGGAGATCATAACCATTCATTGCAGTCATGATAAGTGCTCCAAAACAAATATTGAAAGTGCCCTTAAATCAACAATTAACACATTTGGGCTATTTGGGTGTGAAGATCGAGATTCTCTTGGTCAGGGTTCAACAAGTGGAGTGGTTGATGATGGAAGCACACAAAAATAGGGAGGGGAAACAATGGAGGATTCACCCTCAAAGGAATCAGAGTTTAGCTAGGACTGCCCAGATCAGTGACCCCCTCACAGGTTACCTGAAATGCCTCATCTAGGTTCTTCTGTCCAAGATGAAGTAAATGAATGCCAAAAATTTCTTCTGGCAAAGAAGAGCTAGATAAATGGCTTGCCAACCTTGAATAGGTCGAATTCTTAGAGCTCATGAATCTACAATTGTGCTGGTGATTTGACCTCTAATGCACCTTATTTTATGATTTTAAAGTTAATATCTGACTCTTCAATTTTTTGCTTGTATATTCTCTGTATGGTCCTTCTCTCTAAAAATTTCGAATGCCCTCTGTGGTATCGATTTTAGGAAAATATGCAATTTTGATAATTGTTTTAACTTTTGGGAGAGGGTTTGGGCTTTGTTTTGTAACATCTTCATTTGCTTTCTACTTTTATCTCAGTATCTGAATTGTGTTTTCCTTACTATTTGAAGGAAGTATTTCTTCACAGCTCTTTGAGAAAAAAAAATTCACTTTGGGGATCATAACCATTCATTGCAGTCATGATAAGTGCTCCAAAAGAAATACTGAAAGTGCCCTTAAATCAACAGTTAATAAACCTAAAATAAGGAAGCTCACATTCGAGATATGTGGGTGTGAAGAGCGATATTCTCTTGGTTAGGCTTCAAGAAGTGCAATAGTTGATGATGGAAGCACACGAAAATAGGGAGGGGAAACAACATAGGATTCACCCTTAAAGGAATTTAAGTTTAGCTAGGACTGCCCAGATCAGCGACCCCCTCACGGGTTACCTGAAATGCCTCATCTGGGTTATTTTGTCCAAGTTGAAGTAGATGAATGGCAAAAAATTTCTTCTGACAAAGAAGAGCTAGATAAATGGCTTGCCAACCTTGAAGAGGTCAAATTCTTGGATAAAATAACTTTAACACAAGGGTACATACAAAGGTAAAAAGGTTGCTATGAGAAAACTGAGAGGGTGTGAGAAAAGTAGCTCTTACGAGGTAGAGTTCGGGAGAGATCTTGGAGCTCATGAATCTGGAATTTTGCTGGTGCTTTGACCTCTAAAGCACCTTGTTTTATGATTTTAAAGTTAGTTTCCGACTCTTCAATTTTTTGTTTGTATATTCTCTATTGGTCCTTCTCTCTTAAAATTTCAAATGCCCTCTTTGGTATCGCTTTTAGTCAAATCTGCAATTTTTATAATTGTTTTAACTTTTGGGAGAGGTCTTGGGCTTTGTTTTTTTAACATTTGAATTTGCTTTATACTTTTATTTCAATATCTGAATTGTGTTTTCCTTACTATCATTTTGTATTTCTGGATTTGGATGTGGTAGCTATGCTCATGTTGAATTTTATATGAAGGAAGTATTTGTTCACATTCATTTGATAAAGCAAGCAACATAAGACCATCCTGAAGTTATAATACAGAAAGTGGGTTGTACTAAATATCCACCTACTGATGCATTTGCATCCCCGAAGTCTAACTCTACATTCTCTAATGATGAGCTTTGCCTCCTGAAGATCACATTTGCTTGTAATTCCATTATTTACTGGATTGCTGTGAACTGTGCACTTGCAAATGTTGGCATCTCCTTCAAGGAAATACAACTCTTTGAGAAAAAAAACTTCACATTGGAGATCATAACCATTCATTTCAATCACAATAAGTGCTCCAAAACAAATATTAAAAGTGCCCTTAAATCAACAGTTAAGAAACCTAAAATATTGAAGCTCACGTTTGGGCTATGTGGGTGTGAAGAGTGAGATTCTCTTGGTTAGGTTTCAACAAGTGCAACAGTTGATGATGGAAGCACATGAAAATAGGGAGGGGAAACAACAAAGGATTCACCATCAAAGGAATTTGAGTTTAGCTAGGACTGCTCAGATCAACGACCCTCTCACAGGTTACCTAAAATGCCTCATTTGGGTTCTTTTGTCCAAGTTGAAGTAGATGGCTGTCAGAAAAATTCTTCTGGAAAAGAAGAGCTAGATAAATGGCTTGCCAACCTTGAAGAGGTTGAATTTTTGGAGCAAATAACTTCAACACTATTCAAGGGTACATACAAAGGTAAAAAGGTTGCTCTGAGAAAACTGAGAGGGTGTGAGAAAAGTAGCTCTTACGAGGTAGATTTCAGAAGAGATAGCTTGGAGCTCTTGACTTGTGGGCACAAAAATATTCTCCCCTTCTATGGAATTTGTGTAGATGACACACATGGAATGTGCACTATTAAAAAATTCATGGGACAAGGTTCTCTTCGTGAACTGATTTAAAGGAGCAAGAAGCTGCCACTAAGAGATGTGCCTCGCATTGCCATTGATATAATTGAAGGGATTTTATTCTTGATTGACAATTGGATTGTGCAAAGATATTTGAATACAATGAGTACAAGGAAATGTAGCTATTGCAGATATTGGACTGGTTCACCCTTGTCAGATATTGGAAGAGGTTCTTGAATATGAGACAGGTGGATACAAAAGGCTTGCACCTAAGGTTTTTCAATCCATCCTTTGGTATCTATTCGAGGGGACTGGCTATCTGAACGTTTTATGCTCTTGAACTTTTTCATTTTTTGTCTCTAGGTAGTTTTTATTGAAAGATTTGTAAAGAATCACAATGATGTGTTATTTGTTAGTTTCTTAAGGTCTATTGCGATGACATTGAATGGTGATAGACTTACAAGTATAAAGTTATTTTCTCTAATTATCTTGTTTTTTGTTTAGATTTTACATTCTTTAATTCTTGCACCTTTCTATGTTGTTGTTGTTGAATTCATTTTTGCTTTTGGGTATGCTTAGATTTTTCAGGTTTTCTTCAAATTCAATTGTTGCCTCCCCAAGTTAGGCAACAATAGTCATTAGAAAGGTTAAATTTGTTGGATACAAACTTAAAAGAGGAAAAGTTGCTAATGGATGTTGTGTGCCTAACCAATTTGGAAGTTTTGAGATTAGAAGGCTCTTTGCTGAAAGTGATTTTGCCTTCGCTTGGTTGTCTAACGAGTTTGAAGGAATTATGGCTCCAAGGATGCATGAAATTGCAATGTTTGACCAATTCAGTGGGGCTGTTGAATGAGATGACCGAGTTGAACATATTGAAATGTCGAATACACTACTTACATGCACTGTCTTGAACATGAAGAATCTAAATGTTCTAAGGGTACACTCATGTCCTTTAAGGAACCTACCATTTAAAAGGGTTCATGGATTGGAGCCTTCCAGTGACAAAGGCATCCTTCAGCTCGAAGAGTTAGAACTATACTCCACAGAAGTATCAACCTTTTGTTGATTTGTGGGTAGCATCGAATGTGATCTAGCCATGAAAATTGGTGGAGAGACTAAAGCACGTGAGATCTCCAAGACCCAGAAATGGTTTGGAGAAATTCTACCTGGTGAAGGAGATATTAAAATAATTAATATTTTTAATGGGTTCCTAAGTCTAAACTTAGGAAAATAAAAATATTAAATAAAACTGGGTTAGAAGGTTCTAAATGACATGGATCAATCCAAATCTAATCTTAGCTATTGATTAGAGATGTAATCTCGGCCATTGAAGACTCAATAGAAAAAGTATAAGAGGAGGCTTGAGGGTCAGTTTGAGATACACCAAAGTGATTAGTCAGTTCGATTTTCTAGAGCAGGGTTTGCTAAGAGAAATCGAACCAGTGATCAGAGTTGCAGTGAGGGGCAATGAGTGCAAGGTGGAGAGGCAGAGATAGTGCCGGAAGACCAACACAGAGGTAGAGAGGTAGACACAGAGCAGCAGGAACCACACAGAGGCTAGAAGGTCCTGAGTGAGTGACGCAAAGGCTGCAAAAGTGACAAAGGGCTAGAAACATTGTGTAGAGCCTCAGAGGGCTGACGCAAGGGGTTTTAGGCTGATAGAGAGGTCAGGAGGGCTGATGCAGTGCCTTAGAGAGGTGCTGGAGAGGGTTTTGTGGAGCAGAGTTTCAAAATATCTGCTTTTGAAGAGAGGTTTTACTGCCAGATTATTTTCTCTATCAGGTGAGTGAGTTTGACACCTAGTGTACTCAAGAAAAGTTGCTTAATGATAAAACCCTTAGAACTGCTGCACCAATTTTCCCAAGTTGGGTTTTTCCAGGGACCATTGTCCAAAAATAACGATGTCCCTTGTGTGTTTGTCTATTTCTTTCAGCGATCGATTTGTACATGGTTGAGATTGTATTGTGTTTATTTTAGTATTTATATGGTTAAATAACTTGTTAGTAATTAAAACAAGTAGGTGAAATAAACTAGAGAATACAGAAAAATTTCTAACGGGTAATACTTAGAAATTTCAACATGGTATCAGAGAATTGCATGTCACAAAAGAGCTGAAGGCGCCAACTGAATTGGAGAATTTGCAGCAGAAACAACTGTCTCGAGTGATAGAAGTTGTTCCTAAGTAGAAAGCAGCAAAGAAGGTGTGACGTAGAGGGCTTGCGTCATCAGTTCGAGCCAGAGAAGGGGCCAGTGCAGAAGTAGTGAGAGGCAGAAGAGGCTCGCGAAGAGCCACGTCATCCTGTTCAGCCAAGTGGGATTGACACAGTTGGCTAGTAGAGCGATTCAGCCACTGCCGGGATTGCACAAAGCATAGAGGCTCAGTTCTTCAGTTACTGGGGCATAGGAAGCTGTGGGAAGATTGTGGAGTGTGAAGCTGGTGGGGTGCTATTGCTGTTGAGGCAGAACAATACCTAATGGGACAAAACCAAGGTAGAAGGGAGTCGCTACCTAGGTGGATTTCTAGCCAAGAAATCTATATGTGTTGCAAGAGCAAAGGGGATCAGAGAGGTACGACTCGACTGTTGGCAAAAGGATTTCCAGGAGGGAAATTCAGACTCAGAGGGAGTCTAGAAGAGAACTTCCAGGAGGGAAGTAGAGACTCAAAGGAGTCGAAAGGAAGAGCAAAGATGGAAATGAACGGATTGAGGGATCAGGATACGTTGGATTGGGCATCCAACTTCGCCATCTGGAAGGCTAGGATCTTGTCTGTTCTGTGTGCCATGAGTGCTCATGTACCTTTAAAGAAGAGGTAGGGAGACATCGAGTTGTAGTCAGGGGGACTATAGGAGATGAGGGGCAGGATCCTTGAGGTACCCAAACTCTTGGATCATATCTGGCTACGGGAGCCCTGAAGTGACAGTAGCAGGATGGCAGATTTTGGTAGAGGTGGATGTGGATGGAGCGACAGAGAGTGCTAGAGTGCAATAGTCCTTGGAAGCGTAGAGAGGATTGCAACAGTGCGAGAGGCACAAAGGAGGTTGCAACAGTGAAGGAAGGAACAAAGGTGTTTGCAATAGTGCGAGAGGAAAAAAGGAGGTTGCAGCAGTGAAGGAAGGAACAAAGGTGTTTGCAACAGTGCGAGAGGCACAAAGGAGGTTATAGCAGTGAAGGAAGGAACAAAGGTGTTTGCAACAGTGCGAGAGGCACAAAATTTTTGCAGTAGCGCAGAGGCAACAAAGGGAGTACAAGATAGCAGCAGAGAGAGATTTAGCATCAAGAGGGTTTCTAACCTAAAAAGGATGTCAGTAGTTGGGTATATCAGTTACCATCGTCTCAGTAACTGAGTTGCAGTGTAGAAGTAGCAGTCGTAGTGCTATCGGCAACATGATGCAGCATGATAAGAGAGGGTTGCAATGCAGATGTAGTGTTGGGAGTAAGGACCAGCAATAACACAGATGCATAGGAAGCTACCATATAGATGTAGCAGTGGTAGTGGTAGAGCCATGGGCAGTAGTGCAGAGGACGTTGGGCAGGAAGGCCAAGCATCAGCACGGGTACCGGTGCCGGATGATCAGGGTGATGCTCAATGATGGAGCATTACTAGAGCACATTCCTCACAAAGAGGGAGTGTTGATTTGGGGTAGAATCAGATTTGCTCTAGGCATGAAAATTGGTGGAGAGGCTAAAGCACATTAGATATCCAAGACCCAAAAATGGTTTGGATAAATTATACTTGGTGAAGGAGATATTAAAATAATTAATATTTTTAAGGGGTTCCTAAGTCTAAACTTAGGAAAATAAAAATATTAATGGGTATTGATATAAAACTGGGTTAGAAGGTTCTAAATGACATGGATCAAGCCAAATCTAATCTTAGCCATTAATTAGAGATGTAATCTCGACTGTTGAAGACTCAACAGAAAAAATATAAGAGGAGGCTTGAGGGTCAGTTGGAGATACACCAGAGTGATCAGTCAGTTTGATTTTCCAGAGCGGGGTTTGCTAAGAGAAATTGAATCAGTGATCAGAGTTGCAGCAAGGGGGAGTGAGTGCAAGGCAGAGAGGCATAGATAGTGCTGAAATACCAGCGCAGAGGCAGACGCAGAGCAGCAAGAGCCACGCAGAGGCTAGAAGGGCTTGTGTGAGTGCCACAGAGGCTGCAAAAGTGACACAAAGGGCTAAAAAGGTTGTGCAGAGCCTCAGAGGGTTGACGCAAAGGGTTTTAGGCTGACGCTAAGGCCAGGAGGGCTGACGCAGTGCCTTAGAGAGGTGTTGGAGAGGGTTTCGTGGAGCAGACTTTCAGAATATCTGCTTCCGAAGAGAGGTATTATTGCTAGATTATTTTCTCTGTCAGGTGAGCCAGTTTGGAACCAGTGTACTCAAGAAAATATGCTTAATAATAAAACCCTTAGAACTGTTGCATCGATTTTCCCAAGTTGGGGGTTTTTCTGGGGACGATTGTCTAAAAATAATAGTGTCCCTTTTGTGTTTGTCTATTTCATTCAGCTATTGACCTGTAGATGGTTAAGACTGTATTGTGTTTATTTCAGTATTTATATGGTTAAATAACTTGTTAGTAATTAAAACAAGCAGGTGAAATAAACCAGAGAATGCAGAAAAATTTCTAACAGGTAATACTTAGAAATTTCAACACCTTCAACATCTTATGATCCGACGTTGTAATATTCTGGAAGAGGTTGGAGCATTGCTAACATCTCTCACAACTCTGGATTTGAGGGATTGTCCCGCCTTGAAGAATATAGTAGGGATTTATGGTCTTGACTGACTTAGAACGTTGAATATGCCAGGTTGTACTAGATTAAAAGTAAAGGAGTTGCTAGTTGGTTTGACATATTTTGAAGATGGCTACACTTTCGACAGTCACGCAGAAGAGGCGATGAATTTTTCCCCATAGTAACTATGCCACAAAAAGAACCTCTAGTTGGAATGGGGCACAATGAATCCCCAGTCTTAGGGGGATCCAATTTCTCATGAGAGTTGGTACACAAAATACTCTTGACTCCATGGATTGCCCTAGATCAGAGAAAGGGATTCCCCCATATTAGAGAAATGGAGCAAAGAACTCCTCTTGATAAGAGGAATGGAGTGGAGACGAGCGGTAAACACATGTTACAGGGGAATGTTTACAGGAAATTTCGATACTCTGGAACATGGTTTTCAGTTTTTTTTACTTACATTTGTTCGGTCCTACACTTAGATATATGTGTAGTAGACAAACTTAATGACATAAATGAGAATGACAATGCCCATAGTTATGCGGATGTCGTATCCAAGATCCACCCTATTCTTGCTAGACAGAGTCTAGGTCTAATTCCCTCCCATTCTGAAAAAATTCAGAAGCCACAACTGTTGATAGTTGTCCATGATTCAACCTAGAGCCTGATAAAATCAAAATCGAATCTATACCCAAAGAATTAGATGCCTCGCAAAGTACTCTGCCTCCGAGAGAAACATATTCATGAAAGCTCTCAGCTTAAACTCACAGAGATAGGCGGAAAGCTATCATGCATTTTATAATAAATAAAACAAATAATTCCAGACCAGACCAAAGTTGATGCTTCTTTTCTGGCAGATCTGCTTCGGAAGAGAAGGCGAGGGAAAACATCACACAATTTTAGAGCGGTATACCATCCACACAAGCCATTGGCGCGATGATAAATAACCCGAGCTCATACACCTTCGTTAGTCTCATATAACTTTTCCATGTGTCAAATTTTCACTTGATGGAAGGACGAAAATGGTACGTTGATATTGGCTTGAATGAACAATATTTTCCCAGCCAACTCCTAGAGAAGGAACACCATCGATGTAATTATCATAACCCTTCAAAGGACATTTTAATTCAAAAAGACATGTCAATTCATTAGTTAAATAATTAATTTTCGTTTTAAATAATTAATTCCCTTTTTTTTGTAATAGCAATGTTGTTTGGTTTGTTGAGTAGGGGTGGTTGTTTTGTGTGTTGAATCTAGGGCTTTCTCTGCTAGTACTTTGTCATTTTCAATCACCTCTATTATGGGTGTACCATTAGTAGATTACAAGGAAGTTTATTAGATTCGAAGACATGAAGAGTTTATTCAAATGAACGTAATCTGTCTTTTCTCGATGACCTCTAAGGTTAATGAAAGTGAACATCAATGAACTTCACAAAAAACAAGGTAGCCTATCAAACAAGAACTGTACAGAGTTCTCACTTTTTTAGAGTTGCAAAAAATTATTCGATTTTGAAAATTGTTGATTCAAAATACACAATTTTTTTCGTGGAGCATATTTTTGACATATCAAATTTTCTTATGTATCGAGTACGTACATTTTTTTAAAATGTTAGTGATTTTCAGGTCAATTTTCAAAAGTGTTGATGCAACATCAACCCCTTTTTTGCGGGGTTTATTTTTGACTTTTTATATATATTAAATATGGATAATTTTCTTAAAATATTGGTGATTTTCATGCAGATTTTGAAAGTAGCATCAACTTTTTTTGGACATATTTTTAATACTTTAAATTTTCTTATGTCCTAAGTATGCACATTTTTTTTTTAAATATTGATTATTTAACCATTTTTCAATTTGTCTTATTCCTCTTTTTATTTTTCGTCCTAAGATGTTTGTTTTTTAAGAGTTTTTCAAACTTGTGTTTTTTGTTTTTCTTTGCAATGTTTTTTTAAATGAGCTTTTTAATTTTTTTTGCAAAGCTTAAAAAAATAATAAAGTTAATATTTTGAAGTTAATTTTTTATATATATTTATATGTCGTTAATGAAGACTTTAATACATGTAAAATAATTGTCACGAAAAATTAATAATTTTAAACACTAGACAAAAATATACATTTTGCATATAGATATAATTTAAAAATACGTATTTTGAGACAATTTCGCTAAAAATAAAATGTTAAATAAACAATTTTTTTGAAAAAATTAAATAAAAAAATTGGAAAAATAGCAAATTTTATGAATTTAATATCCAAAAATAATGACATTTGAAGAGTTTTATTATTATTATTATCATCATCAAAAACATGATTCAAATAAAATTTGAAGTAAAAATAATAAAGAAAAATGTTAACATACAATTAAAAAAACTTTAAAAATAAAAATATACAATAAAAAAACGACATTATAAAAAAAATGAAAAACATTAAAATTAATATATATATATATATATATATATATATATATATATATATATATATATATATAAAATTAAAACTATGTATCAATTTGATAGTTGATTTTAAAGTTTTCCTTATAATGGATCAAGTCTGCTCCCACAATGTGTTAGTTTCATGGTTGATTTTAAGATTTCGTTGCAATGGGTTGAGTTCATCTACATTGCATGTTAATTTAATGGTTGATTTTTAAATACTTGTTGCAATGTGTCAAGTTGTCTTATGCTAAGATTTTAAAATAGCTATATTTTTAGCATTTAAAAAGAAATTACTCTTGGTATAATGACTCTTTCATTTAAGTGTTCATTTTTAAAGTTTTGTTTAGTCATATAAATTTCCCATATTGCCAGGGTTGAAATATAATGAAAACTTAAGATTTTTTTTAGTCGTGATATTTGATTTTAATTTCATGGTTGAAAAATTGTCAAAAATTTAAGGTTTTTATGAGTCATGATATTTTATCTTTAATGTTATGGTTGAAAACAATTATAAATATTTTCTCTTTAATGCCATGGCTGAAAATTGTTAGAATTTTAAGGATTTTCAGAGACATGATATTTTATCTTTAATGTCATGCATGGAAATTGTTGGAATTTTAAAGTTTTTCAGAGTCATGGTATTTTATCTTTAACGTCATTGTTAAAAAATGTTGAAAATTTACCCCGAAAACAAAGTGAGAGATGTTATTCTAACATCAAACTTTTTTGTTTTCAGATTTTTTTTGTTTTTAGTTTTTTAGTTTTTTGTTTTGTTTTGTTTGTTTGTTTGTTTTTGTTTTTGTTTTTTTTTGTTTTTTAATTGGTTTTCACTAGAATTTTTAAAAAATGTTGAAGATTTAAGCCCCCCCACCACCCCCCCCAAAAAAAGAAAAAGAAAAAATGTCATTCCCCTAGCTTTCTTCACCTAGTGAATTACTATCATTGAGTCTTCAAACATTGAGACTTTCATAATTTTCTTTCAATTGCCAATTCTAGTCCTTGCCAAAGCGCAAGATATTCAACTTAGTTGTTTTTTTATACCCCCAAGCCCTGTTATCTAGGCAATCCCTTCTACAGAAAGAAGTGATCCCTCTAGTCCAATGAGTGGATCTAGTAACAACTGAAAAGAATAGATGCAAAGCTCTGCTAGTTTAAATCAGAATGACACGAAAGAGGAAATATGGCCTACCTCACTCCTATGTGGTTGCTTTTCGATGTCAACATCAATATCCTTACTTCCAAGCTCGATCCTCGCTATTTTTTTAAGAATGAATACATGCAAGAGAGATCAAACAAAAACAACAAAGGAAAAACATAGCATATGAATTCTAATGTAAACCATATGACAAATCAAGGAGCATCATATTAAGCAAGTAGTCATTTACACGCTTATGGAAAGTAAACATGCATTCTATTAATAATAATCACAAGAGGGAAACATACAACCATTGCCTTGATGTTGGAAGCCTCCTTCGGGATGGGTTTCCAAGTCCAAGCCAAGACTTCTCAATATCTCGTTTCTCCTTCACAAATTGGCAGCAATTAGGCACAATTTGACAACAACATGACCAATCTAGTATGACAACCATTTGAGGGTGTAAGGGAATGCATTTATAGGGGAGGAGAGGGATTTAGGGATCCACAAAAGGGGGAAGAAGGTCCACATATTAAGGGGAATATCCCTAAAGGTAGGATCAAGGACTCAAAATGGGAGAACTTGACCATATCCTTATTCAACAATAACCAGCTCATCGTTCTCAAGGCTTCTAGTAAGAGAAGCTTATGCTGCATTTTTGGAGAAACTGCATGAAGAGGATTAGCGCAGATTTTCCTATCCCAAGTCACGCTGGCAACACTAGTCACTAGTTAGACCAAAGGGTACCAACACAGGTTTTCCTATTAAAAGTAGCATTGGGCTTGTAAATAGGGCTTTTTGATAAGCTCTTCCAGAATTACTCCAAGGCATTTTTTCTTATTTTCTACAGGGATGCTCTAAGTAATGTTTTTCATGGTGAATTCATTGACAACGTTTGTTGCTTTGTGACGTTTTAGGAAAAGTTCGATAGCTTAGGGTATGAGACAGTGTTGAGGGCCCCAAAATTGGGTCGACAACAAGGGGGATACCCACCCGGTCGGGAACTTGGTTGGCGGCTCCTTGCCCGTTTGGTGTAGCGGGTCCGATTGGGGATAATGGGACCAGCTTCCCAATCTAAAAGATGTGTGTGTGTGTGTAGATTTTGAAGATACTAATCTAAAGGTAATTTTAAACTAATTTAATTCTAGACTCTAACTGGCTCTATGCTACTGTAATCTAGCAAAAACAGCACATCTAATCTATACTAACCCGGGGTAAGATTCTTTCATTATGCGATCTAAAAAGATTTCATATAACAACTGGTAATAAAGATCATTCAGCTATCATAAGAATATAAATCAATTAAGATGAACCATTCTGCATAAGAAGTTAGGCAAAACAGTTGTGAACAACATATCGCATAATCAGTTATTCATATTTCAAGCACAAACAAATGATTCCACTGTACAAAAGTTCCAAATGGTAATCCAGACATTCATACATTAACATATAAATAAATCAGCTGTATATCACTCTAAGAATATGAGCAGAAATTAATCAAGAGATAAAAGTACCATTTATGACTGATTTTCACTCACAAACTTCAAGCAATAACGATTTATCTCTACTTACTTCTAACATCTACTAAGAGTACAGAAGTGCAACATCAGTAGCAGATATTAAAATGCAAACATAAATAAATCCCGATCCATCCATTCACCAAAAACCACCTCCGAGGGTGCAAAAGTGCATGTTCTGAGGACAAGTTTTTTGACAAATTTCCGGACCCTTCTCCAAATGCCATGAGAAGGGTTAAATACTACTAAATAACTAATCTTAATTACACAAATTTAGGGAACGGCTTCAAATGACCGCCCTTTTACTAAAGCAAATTTATTTCTAAAAATTGAATCTAATTTCTAACCGTTTCTGTATCTGCTCCTTAGTGCTGTAAGCAATGTGAGGTTCGCTTGGAAAGAGTCGACTGGTTCTCTTTTCCTTTTGCTCGGGCGATGAAAGTAGAAATAACAAAAGCTGGCACCTCTTTCTGACAAACTAGAAGATATTTTTGAAAATCTTCCTCTGACTGGGTGTTTTTTGCTGTGCGTATACTTAGTATAACCCAGACTTCTTTCAAACTGATTGTGCTGTTGCTATTTCGGTTTCCGGCCGTGTGAATGACTCAATGAGTTAGGGATTTCGTTGCCTGAACAATCTTACGTATTGAAAATTGCTTCCATTCTTTGTTCCAGGCTTTTCTGAAGCATCATCCCTTTTCAGCGTTTTTCTTTTTGCTTTATCCAATCTGAGCTTCAGGATCTTTTGCAAACATGCTGCTTTTGTGCGCCTTTGACTCTGAGTCTTGGATAGTTTATTTTCATCAGTGTCTGTGGAGTGATACTCTGGAATCCGCGGTTCTGCTGCATGCGGTATTCATTTGCGAAGGCATCTCCTCTCTGTTCTTCAAGTATTGGCGCTTTCCCCTTTTCCTTGGATGTTTCCTGCATATGGATTTATATTAGTTGCTGCCTTATAGTTTACGCAAAGGAAAAGAGACATGACGAAAAGATTGACATGAAAGCTTTAAACTCTAATGAATGCATAATCACGACACTCATAATGACTTGACTCTTCGAAAAACGCAACACGATCATCTTTGGATACTCAGGCGTGCAATCATTAATTTCCCTTAAGGTGTGCGCTCGATTTTGGGTTTACAGATCATGCCGAAGAAACTTCGCGATGAGTGGTTTCTGCGATTCGTATCGCAACAATTAATAGTCTCATTCGTCGCAGATCGCAAATCGCAATATCGCAATTTTCATTTGCTCGTCGTGTGCTGTTTAGGCGACGTTGCGATATGCGACGTCGCATATCGGCCATCGACGATTCCGTAGGCTTTTCTTTTTAAGGGCGCTTTCAGAATATGCGATGCGATGAATGTTGCATCGCTTCATCGCAGCTCACTTACGTGCATAGGAAAAACGCTTCAATTTCTCTTTGCGATGCGATATAGCTTTTAGGGAGTTAAATACAAAAATCTTGATAAAAATATTTTTGAGATTTTTTGTTAAGGGTCCCCCTTTGCTTGATATTATTGCTAATACTAAGCAAAGAGGGGGGTTGTTGGTGACCACAACAATGGCGATTCACTGTGAAGAACCAGTTATCTCTGCTTTTCTATTGACATTTCCACTTCCGAAACAGAAAAATTTTCATATGTCTAAATTTTGTTATGGACAGATAGAGTAGATTACCCCTCATCCTGTCAATGATACTTTTGTCCCAACCCTTCTTTTATTCCAATTGTCTGCTTCCCTAGGCTTAGTTCTTGCATTTATACCAGACATTACTCGGTCCTTTTTAAAAGATAAAATAAGGTCTTCTCTGCGTACTGGCTTTAAAATATGCTCATTTGTCGTAGGTAGAGCCTCTGCTGCCCGCAAGCGTCCATAGCCTCGACAGGGTTACCACGTTATCCAGCAATGATCCTTTTTCCTGCTTGAGGTTATTTACAACATTTCAGAGAAAAATCCTTTTTGGCACTTTTTCCTTTTTTACTCTCTAAAGAACAATGTCTTGGTTTGGTGGCCAAATTATGACACAGTCATTCACTTGATTTACACTCTTGCTGAACAAGCTGGCTCGTGATGAGACCCCTTGTCTTTTGATTGCAACAATCTTGAGTCGTTGCCCTGTTTTGATAGACAGTATTGGCAAAGTCAGCAAGTTATAATATCTGTGATCATGATAAGCCGGCTCGTGATGAGACCTCTTATTCTTTGAGATATAGTGTTTTCTTGGATTGTTTCTCTGAATGCTGCGGTTTCCTTTTGCAGGGAGGAAGTCATTGTTTTTCCTTAAGAAAACTCTGGACGACAATAATAGAGCTTGAAAACAACAGTTTTACAGAGAATATTTATTTTATTATTGATGATACCTTTCATTGTGCTGACACAAAACAATTTTTTACCAAAGGTTGCTTTCATCACAGTCTTTTGAAAGGTTGAAACTAATATCATTATTCAAGCCAAAGTTAACTCTATTTGTCAATAATAAAAATCAGATTTTTCGAAAAGCTTTGCTATTTGTACAAGTGAAATCAACATCTGATAGAGAGTTAGTGTGCTCTTTCATGAATCCTTTTAAATGATCATTCACAACCGATTTTATTTATAAGAAAGAGAAAAAACAAAATAAAAGAAACTAAAACTATCCTACAAAAATAGAAGAATGATCTTCTTATGGAAAATACATTTTAAGAATCTGTCCATTCACAGGCAAAGAATCTCTTCTTCCTGTCAAATCCTGCAACACAAACGTCGATGGGCCTATGACTTCTACAATCTGAAAAGGACCAAGCCACAGCTTCTGAAATTTCGTATGTTTGCCCTTTTCTTCATGAGCCTTATCCCATTTCAAAACTAAATCTCCCATCTGAAAGTTCTTTCTGGTTATGATGGCTGAGTCAAAAGAAGATTTTATTAGCGCTTGGTGGTGAGCATGGGTTTTCTTAGCTTGTTCTCGGCGTTCTTCTAGTTTGATTATTTCCATTTGTCTTAATTGCAAAGATGAAGTAGATACTTCATCGATGTGTTGTACTAAAGACAAAGAGGGAATGACTAAGTGAGTTGGAAGAACCACTTCTTTCCCATAAACTAAATTAAAGGGAGAAGTGCCGATTGAAGCTTTCTTCGTAATTCTGTCTGCCCATAAAGCATTAACCAGCGCTTTGTGCCAATTCTTTTGGTTTTGGTCGACTGTTCTTTTGATAATCCTGATTAGGTTTTTGTTTGTTGATTCAGCCAACCCATTACCTTGTGGATAGTAATTAGCAGAATATTTCAATTTGAACCCTCTTTTTAATGCGAACTCAGTCATTGCATTTCCAGAAAAGTATGATGCATTATCAAACATTAAGGCCGTTGGCAATCCAAACCTAGTGATGATAAATTGATCTATGAATTCAATAATGTTTTCAGAATTAACTGTCTTGAGAGGAACTGCTTCTACCCATTTAGTAAAATAATCTGTTGCCGTGAGGATATACCTATGCTGCTTAGAAGAGTGAGGAACGATCTCACCTATTATGTCCAAGCCCCATTGGTTGAATGGTTGCTCGATGTTGACCGGCTGTAGTGGCATGGACGATTTCCTTTGTTTCCCTGCAGCAGTCTGGCAGATTTGGCATTTCCTTACGTAATTGTAAGAGTCTTTGAACAGCGTGGGCCAATAATATCCTGCACGTAAGATCTTATGCGCAGTGGTCTCTCCAGCATAGTGTCCACCTGCTGGTCCATCGTGGAGTTCCTGCAAAACCTTTTCAGCTTCAGTTTTCTCAAGACACCTAAGAAGTACAGAATCGTAATTCCTTTTAAACATAACATCATTTATAAGCTGGTATTGTTTAGCTTTCAATCTTAGAGCTCTTTTCTTGGTGTGATCCAAGTGTGATGGAGCATACCCGTTCTTAAGATAATAAATGGTGTCCGCATATAATGATTCTGCGTCGTTTAGGCTTACCTCATATGTATGTACCTCTTCAGATGATTTCTCAGGAATTTGCGATGCTCCAGCTAACATCTTACAGACGCCTTGACCTCTTACGATGTTTGCTGGTTTGATCTCAAGATCGTATTCTTGTAAAGTGGTAATCCAATTCGCCCTCTTTTCGCCCACATCCTTCTGTACCAACAAGTTTCTTACCGCTGGAAACGGTACGACGACTTTGGTATGGGCTTTAAGTAAGAAAGGTCTGAAATATTTGATCTCTTTGAAAATAGCATAAGCCTGTTTCTCCACGTCTGAGTAATTGAGTTCAGCACCTTGTAAGTTCGAGCTAAAGAATGCGATTGGAGCTTCCGCCTTCTCTTGATTTACTTGAGTCAAAATCGCGGCATAAGATTTCTCTGAGGCAAAAGTGTATAAGATGAAAGATTCTGAAAAATTTGGGGTAGCTAAAGATGGAGCGTTGATGATAGCTTGTTTGATCAAGTTGAATGCTTCGTGCTCATCTATGCCCCATTTAAATATTTGAATTCTTTTTTATCATATTTTGTAAAGGAGAAATAATACGTGAAAAATCTGGGACAAACCTTTTTACAAAATTGATTTGTCCAAGGAAAGATTGCATGGCCTTTTTGTTATGGGGTATGGATATTTCGGAAATTTCTTTGATTCTGTCAGGTTCAATGTGAATACCAGATTTCGACACTATGAATCCGAGCAATTTCCCTTCACTTAATGCGAAAAAAGATTTCTTTGGGTTAAGTGAAATTCCATACCTTAAGCATCTTTGAAAGATCTGTTTCAAATCTTTGAGATGGTCGCTTCGCTTCTTGGAGTACACTGTTATATCATCCAGGTAAATCACTACCGATTTATTGACTAAACCTTTAAATGCGATGTCCATGGCTCTCTGAAAGGTAGCACCGGCATTGATCAGACCAAATGGCATCTTCCGATATGCGTATGTGCCCCACTTAGTTCGGAATGTGGTTTTTAACTGACCATCGGGATGTACCAGCACTTGATTGTATCCTGAAAATCCATCCAGGAAAGACATTAATTCTGAGCCTGCTACTGCCTGTAGTATTTGCTCCATAGGTGGGAGGGGAAAATCATCTTTCTGACAGGCTTTGTTGAGATTCCGGAAATCAATACAGATTCTAATATCTCCGTTTTTCTTCCTAACAGGCACCATGTTGGATACCCATTTGGAGTGTCTGACTGGGAAAATTATTCTGGCTCTCAACAATTTATTTAGCTCAGTCTTTATCTGATTTTCTAAGTTGGGGTGGATTTTTTTGAGCTTCTGCTGGACAAGTTTTTCATTGTCAATCATAGGGATAGTGTGTTGAATGATAGAAGTGTTGTATGTTTTCAGCTCTAGGTTCACTAATTCATAGTTCAGAGTTGAACTGTAAAGTTTAGAATTGGCAGACCTTTTAAACCGACTCTTCAAATCATATAAATCTTCTAACTTAACCACCGATTTAGGTATAGCGTTATCAGTGCTATTTTGCTGAATTTGGTGATCATGATGGTCTTCGTCAATTATTTGATTTGAGTAGGCTCCTTCAGAAGTGAGGAAATTTACAATGTCAGGGTCATCGTTGAATACTCTCCAGTTGGTGATGTTGTCAGGGATGGATGGTTTAAAGATTAATTCTATTGAAAACCTATCGGGACTAAAATCTTCGGAGGGAATCAGTCTAGAGGCTACGTTAGCTAACAGGTCTGCGCTCGCATTTTGGAGTCTTGGGATTGACGAAATATTGAATGCTATGAAATGTGAAGTCAGATCTTGTACTAAAGATTGATAGTGCTTTAAATGACTTGACAGGCAATGTATGGTGTTACGTACCTGCTTGACGACAATTTCAGAATCTCCAAAGACTTGAAGATACTTAACATTCAAGCCGATTGCTTTGTATAGGCCTTGCACCAAGGCTTCGTATTCCGCTGTATTGTTCGTGCAATCGAACTCAAGTCTGCATGTGAGCATGGTTTTGTTTCCGTCTGGGCTAATCAGAACGCATCCTGCTCCTGCTCCCTCGTTAGATTTAGAGCCGTCAAAATATAATTTCCAAAATAAAGATGTATTTACAGAATTATCTAAAAAATTAAAACACTTTGAATCATCAGTTTGGGAAAAATTTTCAACTTGGGACACAACTGAATTTTCTAAGTAAGGTGAAGTGTGAGCATTGAAATTGCCGAGGAAAGAATCTACCGAGTAATTGCCTATGATACTGTTGTTGTATGCTATTGCTTCGTTCTCCCCTTCCAATTCTGTCACTATGTACTTTTGGTGCAATTCTCGTTCAACCTTTATTTGATTGGGTTTACCGTTGTAGGGTAACCACATGTGCGACCAGTCGGTCGAGAAATATCCGTGGAGTTTCTCGGACCAATCCCTGCTAAGAATTAAACCATAGAATTCAGGGATATCAGCTACTAGAATGTCGATAACCTGACATACTTTCGGGTTAGACGACAATCTTATGGTCACCTGGTTAAGTTCACCAATCACTTCGACTTGAGATCGATCAAGTTGAACTATGCGCACTGCAGATTTCTGAGGTTGAACATTCAATTTGGCACATATTGATCTGGGTAGAATATTCGTTGAAGCACCAGAATCAACCAAACAATTATGCACGTTTTTATTGAAAATTTCATAAGTGAGGAGAAAGGGAGGAGTATGAGATCTTGATCTTCCTCCAATCAAGGCAATGTCATTCGGATCAATCTTATTGATCATGTTGGTTGAAGGTCTTCCCATGTTGTGGGAAGCTACAGCTGTAGGTAAAGATGTAGTAGGCACGGCATGTAATTCTTTCATCATTATTTTTTGTTGATGTTTTAGTTTGCTCAATTCGTAAAGAGTGATATTAGCCCTAGTCTTTTTCATGTCATCGATAATGTTATACTCCATTTCATCCGACACTATCAGTGTTCTTGATGGAGGTACTTGATCTGATTGGGCTGGGCTAAATTGGGTCGCTCTAGCAGTTGTTTTCTTTGTTGCGACCTTATCTTTTGTTGCGGGGCTTGCGCCCTTCTGTTTAGGGGTAATTTGGGGAGGATCAAGTTGATTTTTACTTCGTGTGCTAACCGGAAATGCTTCTTGATCCTCTTCTTGTGGGAGGATGAAATCCCACATTCCTTGTAGTTCCACAACTTCTTCATCATCGGTCTGCCCTTCAGTGGTATTCTCTTCTTCTTCTTCTTCTTCAGATTCGACGTTTGAGACAGCATTGGGTGGTTTAACCTCCATGGGAAGATTTCTTTTAAAAGATCTGTAGGGCTTTTTTGAAGAAGTTTCTGCTACTTGCTTTCTTATGTCAATCATCTCATTAGACATGGCCTTTAACACTTTTTGTAATCCTTCCATATCGAAAGGATCTTTCGTTTGCTTCTTCTTGGTGTCTTCTTTGAAAGAGATTTTCTTAGATTTGTGTTCTTCTATTGCAGATCTCTTTTCTAGGGCAACTACGCGTTTTTCTACTACTAATGCCTCAGTCAAGTTTTCAACTAGGGTCGTCTTGCCTGCCCTATCTACGAAGATGGCCAAGTTTGATGGTAAGGCCGTGATGTACCATTCACATCTTACTTCCTCGCTGGGTTGAGAAGCAGCGGGAATCTTGTTGAGGATCTTGTTGAACCGTAAATTGAAATCTTTAATGGGTTCTCTTGCCTCAGCTTTAAGATTAGATAGGTCATTGATCAATGTCGCTGTTGATCTGTCATCGCCAAACTTGGTGAGGAATTGACTTTGAAAAATGTCCCAACTTGTGATGGACCCGGAAGGTAACGAAAAGTACCATGACCCGGCTGTTCCTTGCATTGTGTAAGGAAAAAGTCGGACGACAGCATCTTCGTTGGTAACTCTGTTGAGATTTACAGAAAGCATGAAATTATTGATATGCTCTTCAGCTAGCATGCCTGTTTCTGGATTGAATTTAGGTAGCCACTTCTCAGGATGGGCCGGTATTGGGATCAGGGGTGGAGGCATTAAAACCGCCCCAGGATTGTTCCATGGAGACTGGGCCATCGTTGAGCCGCTAGTTAATGAGAGTGCAGAAGACGGTCCCTGATGCTGAGAAGATGCAGGTATTATGATCTTTGATGATTGAAGAGGAAGTTTTGTGGAAGATGGATGAGTGATTTGGGATGAGGATGTGGGTGGTTGACTTCGCGGTGAGGGTGTTGAAATGGACGAAGTGGATGAAAGAGTCTCACGGTCAGACTCTGGTGGTGCTTTCCTTGCTCTTTTCTTAGTAGGGAGAGGGATTTCACTTGGTTGAATACCAAATCTTTCACTCTTCAATCTGGTCAGAGGATGAGCAGGATTGTACTGCGAAGTCACGCTGCTGTTAGATTTATCAGACCTATGAGAAAAAATAGAGAATCCCTGGAGTTTACGAATCAAAGTTTGAATTTCAGGGGGTTCAATAATGAGTTGGTCTGATATATTGGAGTAGGTAGCAGCGGTGGATACTCGAGCGACTTCTAACTCCGGGTTTAATCGTAGTGGAGAAGTTGGGGGAGTTGATGAGGGTGATTTACTCTCAGAATGGCATTTAGATTTTGACTTAGTTGCCATTCATAGTTCGTGCCCTCCTTCTAGCGCCAAATATGTTGTGGGCCCCGAAATCGGGTCGAAAACAAGGGGGATACCCACCCGGTCGGGAACCTGGTTGGCGGCTCCTTGCCCGTTTGGTGTAGCGGGTCCGACTGGGGATAATGGGACCAGCTTCCCAATCTAAAAGATGTGTGTGTGTGTAGATTTTGAAGATACTAATCTAAAGGTAATTTTAAACTAATTTAATTCTAGACTCTAACTGGCTCTATGCTACTGTAATCTAGCAAAAACAGCACATCTAATCTATACTAACCCGGGGTAAGATTCTTTCATTATGCGATCTAAAAAGATTTCATATAACAGTTGGTAATAAAGATCATTCAGCTATCATAAGAATATAAATCAATTAAGATGAACCATTCTGCATAAGAAGTTAGGCAAAACAGTTGTGAACAGCATATCGCATAATCAGTTATTCATATGTCAAGCACAAACAAATGATTCCACCGTACAAAAGTGCCAAATGGTAATCCAAACATTCATACATTAACATATAAATAAATCAGCTGTATATCACTCTAAGAATATGAGCAGAAATTAATCAAGAGATAAAAGTACCATTTATGATTGATTTTCACTCACAAACTTCAAGCAATAACGATTTATCTCTACTTACTTCTAACATCTACTAAGAGTACAGAAGTGCAACATCAGTAGCAGATATTAAAATGCAAACATAAATAAATCCCGATCCATCCATTCACCAAAAACCACCTCCGAGGGTGCAAAAGTGCATGTTCTGAGGACAACTTTTTTGACAAATTTCTGGACCCTTCTCCAAATGCCATGAGAAGGGTTAAATACTACTAACTAACTAATCTTAATTACACAAATTTAGGGAACGGCTTCAAATGACCGCCCTTTTACTAAAGAAAATTTATTTCTAAAAATTGAATCTAATTTCTAACCGTTTCTGTATCTGCTCCTTAGTGTTGTAAGCAATGTGAGGTTCGCCTGGAAAGAGTCGGCTGGTTGTCTTTTCCTTTTGCTCGGGCGATGAAAGTAGAAATAACAAAAGCTGGCACCTCTTTCTGACAAACTAGAAGATATTTTTGAAAATCTTCCTCTGACTGGGTGTTTTTTGCTGTGCGTATACTTAGTATAACCCAGACTTCTTTCAAACTGATTGTGCTGTTGCTATTTCGGTTTCCGGCCGTGTGAATGACTCAATGAGTTAGGGATTTCGTTGCCTGAACAATCTTACGTATTGAAAATTGCTTCCATTCTTTGTTCCAAGCTTTTCTGAAGCATCATCCCTTTTCAACGTTTTTCTTTTTGCTTTATCCAATATGAGCTTCAGGATCTTTTGCAAACATGCTGCTTTTGTGCGCCTTTGACTCTGAGTCTTGGATAGTCTATTTTCATCAGTGTCTGTGGAGTGATACTCTGGAATCCGCGGTTCTGCTGCATGCGGTATTCATTTGTGAAGGCATCTCCTCTCTGTTCTTCAAGTATTGGCGCTTTCCCCTTTTCCTTGGATGTTTCTTGCATATGGATTTATATTAGTTGCTGCCTTACAGTTTACGCAAAGGAAAAGAGACATGATGAAAAGATTGACATGAAAGCTTTAAACTCTAATGAATGCATAATCACGACACTCATAATGACTTGACTCTTCGAAAAACGCAACACGATCATCTTTGGATACTCAAGCGTGCAATCATTAATTTCCCTTAAGGTGCGCGCTCGATTTTGGGTTTACAGATCATGCCGAAGAAACTTCGCGATGAGTGGTTTCTGCGATTCGTATCGCAGCAATTAATAGTCTCATTCGTCGCAGATCGCAAATCGCAAAATCGCAATATCGCAATTTTCATTTGCTCGTCGTGTGCTGTTTAGGCGACGTTGCGATATGCGACGTCGCATATTGGCCATCGGCGATTCCTTAGGCTTTTCTTTTTAAGGGCGCTTTCAGAATATGGGATGCGATGAATGTCGGATCGCTTCATCGCAGCTCACTTACGCGCATAGGAAAAACGCTTCAATTTCTCTTTGCGATGCGATATAGCTTTTAGGGAGTTAAATACAAAAATATTGAGAAAAATATTTTTGAGATTTTTTGTTAAGGGTCCCCCTTTGCTTGATATTATTGCTAATACTAAGAAAAGAGGGGGGTTGTTGGTGACCACAACAATGGCGATTCACTGTGAAGAACCAGTTATCTCTGCTTTTCTATTGACATTTCCACTTCTGAAACATAAAATTTTTCATATGTCTAAATTTTGTTATGGACAGATAGAGTAGATACCAGGACAATCTCGAAGAAGGTGGTAAGCCTTACAAAGCTTGCAAAGAAATTTCACTTTATGAGGTCGATTGGAAGGTTTCTCAACATCAAATGCATTAGTAACATCAACTACTTGGTTGCCCATTTTCTTATTTTTGTTCTTCTTATCCACCTGGTTACTAACTTGCATGTTTTCACCAGTCGATGAAGAAGAAGAGGAAGAAGACCAAACATGCAAAGAAGGCAAAGGGTCAATTTTAAGATTAACTGGAGGTTGATATGGTTCAGGTGGATGAGAGACTGGTTGAGGAGCAGTTTGGATATTCGGAACCAGGGGGGTCGAAAATAACCAAACTGAAAAACCGATGGTGAATCCAGGAAGGGATAACGTTTCCATATAGGGAGCACCAACATTTCCAAAAGAAGGAAAAGGACAAGGATTCCCATCAAAGGGTTTTCCTTGGTTGGTAGATGCAAGAACTGTTGCCATTAGTCTCAACCTAAGATCTACTAAGGAATATTTCCACAGGAAGGATATTATTCTGTGGTTAGTTAGTTTAGAAATTAACAACAAATAAATAAAAAAAGGGTAACTGGGCATAAAGGTTTACCAAGCAACCTTGAACTGCAATATACACTTTGGCGAACTAAGGACTTAACGTACGACAACCAATCTCCCCTAATGTTGTGTTCGGTGTATCACGACATACAAGGTGGCAGACTCAGTTACCTATGGATGGATAGCAATCTATAGGGGACTCCCAAAATATACGTGACGGTACTTGGGAGTGCAGTATGTGGTAGTGTTGTCTAATGCATAACCGTTCTATGAGAGTGTTCCCATATACTTACTATGCATGGAGCACCTCCGATATACCCGAAAGTACTGGAGAACGGTCCTATACACTTTCGTACGTGGAACGATATTTCACCCATGGATGCAACACTAGAAAATAACAACAACTCCTACGTTTAATGAAGCTAAAACATGTCTATAGCCTATACCTCTAAATTTTTGCGTTAAGTTCAAAATTCTCCTTAGGTTAATTGAGGTAAATTTTAAGTTTATCTTCAATTAAGTTTCGGTTTTAAGGCTCAAAACGATGTCACCTGAACACCTATGATGCAACTATCATGAGAAACAGATCTTTTCCATTTCCATGAAATCTAATCTAGTAAGGGAAGGGATTCAAACAATGATGCAACAACGAAGAACACAGAAAACAAAGCTTTCCTACCTATATCTTTCACTTTCATTTTCCAAATGCAACCACCAAAAGCAAAATGATTTCAATTTATCTTTCAATGAATGAGAATGCACTCGATGCAATTTTAGTTTTGAATCACTAAACAATGTAATCTATGTCTAATGATAAATATCAAAAAATGACTTTTCAATACAATGTAATCTAATGCATTTTACAAAAAGTAAATTATGAGATGAAAACTAAAAGAATGCAAAATCAATTTCTTTATAACTGAAAAAGAACTACTACTTCTCAATCAACAGAAAATCAATGTTTTCCCACTCATACAAGCAACAAACAAAGATTTTAATTGACTCAAAGAATCAAATACTCAACCAAAATTTACTTCCACCTTTTCAAACAATTTGAGGGACCTTTGTGTTAGCTACCTATATCAATAGGTTTCATATTTCATGATTGGCAAAGAAAGGTCCAAATATGCTCTACTTTGGTGATGCAAAGATCCCATATTTCCTAGAGAAAACAATGTATGAACATAGTTCTTTGTTGACTCATTTTGTGGGTGATCCAAAAGCCTAATCTGGATCATGCCATGTTTCAATTTTCTGTTGTAGCATAGAGAAAAGAAGTCTGTCCAAACTGTTCAATCTTGGCAGACCAGTAGCTTAGGTAGAGAATTAAGGTTCCCAACTGCTTAATCTGGGACCTTGGAAGCAATAAGGGTAACATTAGATAGAAAGTCAAAAGGAAAAAGCCAAGGAAAAGAAAAGGGCATATAAGGGTCTGCAAGTCTAAGTGCACCCTCCATGAAGAAATAAAAAAATGATAGGCAAATAGAGGGGTAGGCAGATGGGGTTGCAGAGGTATCATTCTTTACAATTGAATGTGGGCTAAACTATTCACAAAGGAAAATCAATGGTTTGAGAAGAACTTCTTCTCCGTTATGTTGCATCAAAGTAAAGGAGCATGTCTAACTTCCAAGTTTCCCTTTTAAACTCCCACTCCTAACATCCCTTCATCATTTGAGATTCATGGAAGGATTTGTGGTTTTATGATGGTTCCTATTCCTTTAAAAGCCACATTTCTTGTCTAAATTTCTTTTCATTTTGATCTACTCCCTAAGCTAAGTGTTTTTCAAATAAACTTAGTCATTTCACCCCTCATTCACCTTTTCCACCCATATTAACCCCTAACTTCTACTATCTAAATCCCCTATGTTACCCTTTCCCTACTATTATAACACTATGGTGTATAAACCCCAAGCATTTTATAAATATCCCTCCCCTGGCATTATAGCCATATGCTCATGGACAGGGATTAAATTGGCACCAGGCCAGTTTAAGAACCTTAAACCCTACCCCTTTCCCCCTTTTCAAGAAGTCATTTGACCCATTTAACCCCTTCATATGCTAAAACCTTATAAAAACCCCATTACTATACCCCTAACCCGCCTTGTTTGCAAAAATACATTGAAAACCTACTTTTTCCGCCTTATCCAAAGTATGGGCGCGATATATATTTTCATTTGAAAATAAAATGAAACTATGAAAATCCGCCATTCCCCAAAGTTTTCACCGGGCGCAAATCCCAAAATAAATATTATTTTAATCTCACCCGCGCCCATATCGTCCAGCCACCTCGACGATCCGTCAACCGTCGGATCGGGCGCCATTGATCGGACGGCTTGTATGCATATCGGGTTGGGCCCGACGTCCGTAAGATATCACCCGAGAAACTGTCAGAGGGAGACGTCAGGCATCTGCCACGCGTCGCCCTCACAATTTCTCGGGTCGCCCTCTGACAAAACAGCGTCCGTATCCAAGGCGGTCCGAGGAAAACCATTACCGCTTCTGGTTTACCGCCGGTCCCGCTGTGCCTACGTCATCACCACGTCATGCCCACGTCAGTATCACCTCGCCGCTGCGTCAGCACCATTGTCCGCCACTGCTCTGATCTGTATGCCACCTCACCATCCCAGTGGGCCACTCATAGCTTGCCACATCACCCCGTGACATCATGCTGACGTCATCCGACCCTGACCCCACCTGATGACGTCATGCGGGCGTCATCCAAAAAACGCGCCAATATTCCAAAAATCCATATTTTAGCCAAAAATTCGCGTTTTTCTCACCTTTTGCTAAAACTACTATTGGTCTCCTTGCATGCATTTCACGACCAGAACAGCGCCAACCTGCACAATTCGATTCAGAAACCGTGGGCGCATCTGTCATACCTGCATTGGCAACTGTTACCGGCAATTTCCAAGGTATTTCTCGAATTCATTCCCCCGCACCTGGTTTTATCCGCATTCATATAAAAAACTGGCCTAAGAGATTGTTAAACACTGAATTCACCAGCAAATATCCAGTGACCAGTACCCATTCCCAACTGGCGGATAAAAAACCTTCTCCAGAGCCTGCATTTGGCAGAATTGACATAAATTTACAGTTAGTTCGCGCAGTCGTGAACTAGATACCTCAAACTGCATAAATTCACCATGGAAACACTCTTATCAGTCCTGGTACTGGCTTCATTAGTCCTTTGAGCAGTATTTCAATTGCTGTTTCTACAATTTACCCGTTATTCCTTGCAACTCACCTCTATATTGCAAAGAAACCCCTCTGTGTTGCTCTCTCACTCAAACCAGTGGAAATACAATTCAGAAGCCTTATTAGCCATGGAAGCACCAATAGCCCTGAATATTCAGCCTCTGAATGCCCCTCAAAGGGAGTTAGAATGGAAAGCCCTGGGAGATTTAGATTATCAGATGATAGACTGCTTCCCAATGAAATCTAAATTTAATATTCACATGCTAAATGAGTTGAAAGCCCAACACCTTAGTGGAGCTGATATATTAGGGATTTGGGACTCAAATTTGCCCATTTACAACCTCCCTCAAGTCAATGCCCTTCCAGACTTGATCCATAGGTGCCAGGAGTGCTATGATCCATGCCAGAGAGCTATTCTCAGTCCTACAGGCTCAGTCTTGTTCCATATCACCCCAGAAGCCATAAATGAGATGCTGCATTTTCACACTGCAAGACCATTGGCCCCTCTCTCCATGATCGACTTGGTCAAGAAGGGGAGTAATTTGTCAAATGCCCAGATCACCAAAATCAATCAGTTATTCATACAACCAAGCTCCGAAACTATAAGAACTCCTCCTATTGGATATCCTTACCTAAATGACTTGGGCAGAATGCTGGTGGATTTGATCAGCTATGTCCTGGGGTACAGGGGAGTTGAAGATGTTGATAACACCATCATGGCAATGCTGTCCATATTTTCTCCTGGGAAGCCTCCAGCTGTACACTATGACTATGCCACATATATTGCAGAAAAGATTCATGAACAACTAATGAATCTACAAAGGGAAAGGGTGTTCAGATACACCTCCTACATCTACCATCTGTTCTTATTTTATCAACCAGACAGCTTCTCCGTTCCCCTCAGGAAACTTAATGTCCAGGGAAATCCAAGGTCAGTTGTGTTTTGGTCTTCAGTTTTTCACTATGCTTCTGAATCACCATACACATACTGTGAATTCATAGACCTGTTCATTCACCCAGCTATGACATTGCTGTATGGTGTGCCTCCTCCAAGGTTGACTGATGACATGCAAAGGATTCTCCATCTCTCCAAGCTCTACAGCATTGGTGATTGGTACTTTTACCAACACCACACAGTAATCAGAATATATGGCTGTGAGTTGACCCCTTATAGGTTGCCAAGATATGTCCCTATGAGACTTTTTGCCTTAGAATACTTCAGGCAGTTTGGAAATGCCGACTGCTTCCATTTCCAAAGTAAGAACAAGAAGGTGCAGCTGAAGGTAAGGAATCAGCTAGGCCCTTTTCTATACAATAAAAGAGAGGAGGGATGGAAGGAAGCAGATATGATCCTAGAGGGCCTCAAATTGGAAACCAGTTTCAAATGGATACCTTATGACCCTAATCACTTTATTTCCCTCAGGAGGATAAGATACAAATTGGGTAATTATGCACATGTAAGGATGCCTGAGGTTGAAAAGTATGCCAATTCTTTGAGCTGGAAAGAGGGCACTCTAGAAGAGCAAATTACTAGAGAGCAAATGCTAGAAAAAGAGGCTAGGAATATTCGAAAAGAGGCTGACTTGGAAACTTGTGAACAGGTTTCCTTCTCATATCAAAGGCATCTGGAAGCAGCTGCCTCATCTTCAACAGCAAATCAGCAAGCAGCCAAAGCCACTGAGCAAACATCTAGCAAAGGCAAGGAAAAAGAAATGGAACCAGAGCAGCCACCTCATGTGGAGGTACAGCAGCAACAACAACAGGGACAGCAGCAAGAAGAGGGGCAGCAAGAGAAAGAGCAGCCCTTACAGCAAGAAAAGGCAGCTGAGGCCCCAATTCTCACTGAGCAGCAGGCTCAAGACATGGTGCCTCCCAGGCAAGAAACTACTATTGAAGCCTCAGTCCTCCAAACTCCACAAAAGGAGGATATAAGCAGGAAAAGGGACAGAGAGACTCCCCTCACAGAGTCCACCAATCAGGGAGAAAAAAGACACAGAATGAATCCCCTATCAGAGGAGGAAATGCCAATAGGACAGTCTCTGGGCATGGGCCCACCTAGTAGAGAAGCATCTGCAAGTTCCTTCCAACAGGGACAAGACAGAACAGGGGGAGGAGAAGTCAGCTCCTCAAGCCACCAAAGAGAAGGTGAACTGGGCATAAAACAACAGTTCATTGACATAAAGAGGAGAAGTGAGCCAATAAAAATACAACTATATAATCATTTGTTGAAGATGGCTCCTACTAACCAGCAAAGACTTATGTCCGCCTATGATGTAAGTGAGGGCAAGATGATCATGAGTCACTTCATGCCCACTGCACTGCAACCACAGTCCCCTTCAGATTACTTAAGGACCAATCTGGAAGTCCTTGCCAAGGACATCCACCCAATGGACAAAATAGAATTGCATAAGCAAACGGGTGAGATGGTGTATGCCTCCTTGGCAGACAAGACCCTGGATAATTATAGGCTAGTAAATAGCTTAAATAATACAGCTGCTCAACTTGAGTTGGAGAGAGCATCCTCTCAAGCAAAGGACAACAGGGTCAGGTCCTTAGAAGATATAATCATAGAGATTGGGCATGACCCCAAGGACATCAAGGGCATACAAGAAATATTGAAATTGAGGGATGCAGACATGGCAGCTTTGAGGAGAAAAGCCAAAATCCCAGCAACAATTCACCCTCAAGCAGATGAAGTTGCCCAGCAAAGACATGATCAAGATGCTTCAGCTTTGCTAGTGTCTCTATACAAACAGCTGATCCAAACACAAGAGAAGCTGGGAGAATCAGAGGCTGCCCAGGCAGCATTGCAGCAAAAGGAAGGAGGTCAAATTTCTCAGCCTCCTCCTGAAATAATTAACCTTGAGGAAGCTCCTCAAACCACTGCTCCTCCAAATCAACAAACAGAGCAGGCACCACCATCCACCTCAGCAGCAGCGCCAACAACAGACCAGGCTTCAAGCCTGGACATGCAGAAACTAAGGAATGAAAGCCAAGCCCTGGAAGCCCAAATGTCAGAGTTAAAAGAGGCCAGGGAAAATTTGGTCAAGTTAAATGAGAGATATGACAAATCTAAGCAGACTGTAGCAGAAAAGGGCAGGGAAATAAAGGCCCTTAAAGACAGGATTAAGGAGCTGGAAAAGGAACTCACACTGGATAAAGTGACAGCTGAGCTCAAGACAGTGCTATGGGCCAACATTGGCCAGTCCATCACTGACCAATGGCAGTATATTGAGACAATCCATGAGCAGATTGAGCTCATAGCAAAAGCACAGAAGGAAATCCAGAGATCAAGGGCAGCTCTAGGCAATATGCCTGAGGTTGCCAACAGAATGATCAATGTGCTTAACAACAGAACGAGTGCTCAGTTAGCTACTATGGGAATCTCCAGCAGAACTGAGACCATCCAGCTAATCAAGAGGGTCCTAACACTGAAAAGCCTAGTGCAGACACTAGAGAGAAGGACCCAGGATATGCAGACCGAGGTAAATAGATTCATGGAAAAATTTGTGGCTTTGCAAAACAGAGGTCTTCCAAGCTTACTGAATAACGCAGGAAGACTACTTTCCCATGAAAACTATGCCAAGAGGGTGAACATTTTTGCCACAAATCAGATCACAGAGAAGGCCAGCACCTCAGAGGAAACAGGGCCAGCAACAGGACAAAGTCTCTACAATAGAGTAGAGAACTTATTTTTTATCATGGATGAGATTAAGCATCTGTTTGAAGTGCCTCCTAATTTCTATAAATATACAGAGGCAGATGAGACATTGGATGCAATTTTGAGACACCAATTGCCCACACAGGAATACTGGACTAAAATGATACAGCTGATATTGTAAGCCAGAGCCTGTAAATCAAGTTTTGTTATCTGTTATTCAAAAAATACAAGTGATCATGCACAGGAAAACTTGGAAAGATCAGCATGCATGAAAAGGTAAGGTCTGAGCCAACTCAGCAGAACTATTCGGCCAACAAAGCACAATTGACAGCTAACAGGTAGCAGGGCCGAAAATTACAGCACGACATGCCATAAAGACGCATTTTTCAGAGTTAAAGAGGAACGGTCAGACCGACTCAGTGGCCTCTAAAGGCCAAAATATCTTCTGACAGACATAAAGAGCATTTATGTTGTATTAAAGGCAGTAATGACTTCTTATCTACTGTTCTGTACAAAGTTGGTGAAAACATTCATTTCTCAGATGACTCAACGCCTTAGATATTTTGTATAACCGCTTGTATATATTCCCCCTTGGCATAAGCCTGCAGGGGGTTGTTGATCACTCTTCAAGAGTTCTTTTGCTGTAAATTTTCAGAGTTTAATACAAAGGCCGA
The DNA here is from genome assembly GCA_031772625.1 of Pinus tabuliformis. NCBI lineage: Eukaryota > Viridiplantae > Streptophyta > Pinopsida > Pinales > Pinaceae > Pinus > Pinus tabuliformis. Next base: position 1,320,408,132 of record CM062804.1, on the reverse strand, counting down.
TGGAATTTCCAAAGTCTGTGTTGTCTGAGGGATTGTGATGCGATTTGCTGAGTGCTACAGGATTCCTGCATGTTGTCATGATTCAATAAGTTTCCTTTGAACTTTCGTTATGTTTCCTTCTGTTATTTTTCATAACTCATCCATGTTCTAGATTTCACAATTAATGGCAGAGAAAAAGACTAATTCCAGGATTTATTCATAGGATACCCTGAATTCAATCTATGCTATTGCAAATGTTTTCTTCAGTTATGGTTATAAAGGTGTGATTCTTAATTGCTGCACCTCTACACTGTATCTTTCACGGAATTTATTGTTTAGGAATTCAAGTCTGCTCCTTCACAATACATCTCTTTCTTACAACCCAGCTTGGTGGAAAATTCTTAATTGCTTTTCACTGGTTGCACACATTTCATCACTATAATATCAAGTTTGCTTCATGAGATATTCAAAAGGCCCTGCAGTTTCAGCAATCCTAATCTACTCCTCAAACAACCAGTAACCAAAGACTCCATTGCCCAATGAACTAGAGTTATCTGAAGGTTTACACCTTGGGTACAGAAGACATCCCTCAACCAAAACATAAAACCAAACCCTGAACATCTAAGCTAGCCTAAAATACTGTCAAAACAGAGACAAATCACAAAGAGAGAGCCCTCTCTGATTACAGTTGGCTAGAAACTGTAATCCAAAGATTGGTTAGTGGTTACCCCGGCCGTATTCCCTTGGGAGTCATAGGGAACAACCTGGGTGTTAACATAATTGGCGACTCCACTGGGGACTCCTTAACATTTTCTAATTACTGTATATCTCCTAAATCTGCAGATGAGGTCTGAATACCAGCCAGGAAACCTTCAGGACTGTTTCTGTTTTACATTAACAGGTTCAGATAAATGCTGTTTCAGTCAATCCTCATGTTAGCTTTGAGAAATATACAGCCAGTCCAAAATCTTGCCTAGTCCTTACAGATATAAAAATATTCCAAAAAACATACTCAAAAAAGAAGTTCAGAAGCTGGCTCCTAAAAGGGAAATCAGACATACTAGGTCAAACCCTGACCCAAATCCACCAGTAGTTTTTGACAATCCTAATACAATCCCCAAAATAATTAGGAAACAACAAAGGCAGGAAAATCCTAGTGATTTGAGTCCTGAGACAGCTCACCCTGAACCAGTTCCAACTCCTATCAAGGTTCTATTTCGGTCCACTCCTGTTTCCCCCAGTTCACCATCTACATCTCAAAGCCCTCCTTTTACATCTTCACCCACTGCACATATCCCTTTGACCAACACTCTAGCTGCTGCTACACCTGTTACCCCTGTGGTACACATCGTTCCTTTTATCCCAGTTGCTCCTCCAAATCCCCCTAACCTTGTGAATATGGCTAACAGATATGCCCCCTTGCAGCTACCAGCTAATGCTGCAGCTTTACCCCAAGACTACCAAACTAAAATTTCATATTTTGACTCCACTGGCCCTTTTTCAGCTATTCAGCATGCCAAAAGGATGCAAGACCATTTTGAGACCTATGAAATAGATGATGACAGTGTGAGAATGAGGATGTTTGTTCAAAGCCTGACTGGGGATGTAAGAACTTGGTTTAGATCACTGAATGCAAATTCCATAACAACCCCTGATGAGCTTTATCAAGCCTTCACTAACAGATGGGAGAAAAAGAAAGATCCTCTGCACATACTCGGTGAATATGACACTATCAAAAGAGGTCCCCAAGAGACTGTTTTGGAGTATTGTGCAAGATTCAACAATGTATATAATGCAATCCCACAAAATTTAAGACCTCCCCCTGATTTGGCCTTGTACAAATTTCCTGATGGTTTTGATCCTGATATGGCCTATCAGTTGAAGGAGAGAGCTCCTGAAACACTTGCAGATGCTCAAAAGGTTGCTGTCACAGTGGAAGCTAACCTGATTGCCAAGAGAAACAGAGCAAGGTTGGAAAAGAGAACCACCTTCAAAGAAGAACCCTCAGCCTTTGATCAAAAACTGGATGCAATACTCACTGGTATGAAGAGACTGGGTGATAGAGTGGAATCTGTGGAGAGAAAGTCATCATGGGAAGCACCACAAAACAACCCTCCTAGGAACCCAAATTTTAGGAGAACTCAAAATCCAAACGTTGGCAAGGCCAGTTCTGACCCAGACATAAGACCCCCTTTCCAAGAGAACTATGCTGAGACTTCCACTTCAAGTGAACCCAATGAAGATCCCCACATTAATTTAATGGGTTTGGATGGTGAAAGTCAAGTTTTTTTAACACAAGAAGATCATGAGAATGAGGAAATCAAGCTGTTCCAAACCAAATCAGGTGAGTCATTTGACTTTAAGCAAGGCTACGACACAGCTGTTTATGAAGTCCATAAACAATACAAGCTAAGGAGTAGAACTGTAAATGTAACACAGCCTGAAAAGATAAAGGATAGCCAGCAGCCCAAAAGAGCCATAGTCACAGAGCCAAATAACACAACGGAATCACTTGCAAAGGAAGTAACCATTGAAGAAATCACTGAGCCATTGTCTTCAAAGCAACAGCCCATGGCTACATCATCCTTGCACCCTAACCCAAGTGTCATTCCTCAAGAGATGAGCAAGGAGGGAAAGCCTCAAGATCAAGATAAGAATCAAGAGGAAGAGATATTGAACAAGGAAAGAACTGTCGTCCACAGCCAAAAGACCCAATCTGAAAAACCCTTTGACCTAGAAACTGAACTTAGCAAATTGAAGGTAGCTGTTCCTCTTTCAGAACTAGCCAAGCATGACATTTATAAACAACAAATCAAAAAATCCCTTCAACTTACTAACAACAAAGATGATGTCAATGTGCTGGATGATACCCCAGAATTGCTGTTCGGCCCAGAAGTGGATGGAAAAACAGTAGTCACAGGGATCCTACCTTTTTATGTCAGTTTACATGTTCATGATAAGATATTACACAATGCAATGTTTGACTCAGGTGTCTCTCACAACCTCATGCCAAAAGCAGTCATGGAAAGACTTAATCTAGATATTACAAGGCCATATAAGGACCTATTCTCCTTTGACTCCAGCCAAGTCAAGTGCTTAGGTCTAATAAAAGATCTGTGTGTATCTCTTGTTCAGTACCCAAATAAAACAATTCTAATGGATGTTGTAGTTGCTGATATCCCACCCAAGTATGGGATGCTATTATCAAGGTCATGGGGGGCTAAACTTCAAGGTTCCCTACAACTGGACATGTCATACGCCACCATCTCTGTTTTTGGGCAACCAAAGAGACTATACAGAGAAACACTAATGAAATACATGGTCAGCAGTGAAGAAAAACCTCAAAATTTTCCTATATATGCTGTTCATTCTGATATAGACTCATACATTCTCTTCAATGACAACACAGGTCTCACAAACAATGATGAAACCAAGGCACTCAAACAGGAGCAAGACATTAATCAACAAAATGTTACTCTAGAAATAATGACTGGTCAATCATCAAACAAAGTTGCTGCTCTAGAAGTCAAATTGATCCAATCAAGAGATGAGACAGTCATAAAAGACAAACCAGATGATAAACCAGAACTTCAACTTACAACTCCGGCTCATGAAGAGGTCATCAACTTTTCCCTAGAACAAAATATCCTGTGGTTCCTTGAATTTGATGGGTCAGTAAACAAATTAGGGGCAGGAGCTGGAGTTTGGATACATAATAAACAAAACAATCATGCGGAAGGCAGGGCCTATAGACTAAATTTCAGATGCACCAATAACATGGCAGAATATGAAGCTCTCTTACTAGGCCTTAAACTAGTAAAGTCTTTACAAGCCATAAAGGTTTCAATTATGGGAGATTCAGATTTAGTCATCCAACAAGTAAAGGGAAATTTTGTCACTAATGACAAAAGATTGAGGTCTTATAGGACTGCTGTTGCTGAAATACTAAACTCCTTCACTGAATTTCAGATTACCAAAATTCCTAGGACCCATAATCTGAATGCCCATAGCTTGGCCACATTTGCAAGTTCCTGCAAGCTACCTTTTGAGCCCCACCATTGCTTCACAGCTGAGGTAAAACACAGACCTTCTGTCCCAAACAATGTTAGGGACTGGCAAGTATTTGAAGATGATGTACAAATAAACAATTTCTTGACCTTGCAACAAGAATTTGTAGGACTAAATATTGACACTGACAGAGCAAGTCAATCACAAATACTTGACAGAGCAAGTCAATCACAAATACAGTTTGAACAGAATAACCACCCAATATCACCCAGGACAGCAAAACAAATACTGCGTCCAACCATTTTCAACAAAGAAAACATACAACAAATTCAACAAATTGGTTGTGAAGAAATGACTGATGCTGAGGCTGAAGTTATACAATTGAAAGATAACTTTCTACCAGCAGGCCTAGCCCCACTTGAGGATATTTTTGATTCAAATGATGTCCCTAGAAAACCAAAAATGCAGCCCCTTAACTCTGTCATTGAAGAATGCAACATTGGAACCATGGAAAAGCCCAAGATAATAAAGTTATCTGCATCCCTTCCTCCTAATCAGAAACCCAAATACATTGACCTCTTCAAAGAATTCCAAGATGTCTTTGCATGGGGTTATGAGGACTTAAAATCCTATGACACTTCTGTCATTCAACACACAATTCCTCTCAAGCCAAATCAAAAGCCTTTTAAACAAAAATTGAGAAGAATAAACCCCATGCTCCTCCCTGCAATTGAAAAAGAGGTACAAAAAATGTTTAAAGCTGGTATCATAGCACCAATCAGGTTTTCTGATTGGATTTCAAACTTGGTGCCTACAAGAAAGAAAACTGGTGAAATAAGACTTTGTGTTGATCTTAGAAACTTAAACCAAGTATCCCTCAAAGACAATTACCCCCTACCTAAGATGGATCAGATTCTCCAAAGAGTGGTAGGAGCATCAAGGATCTCATTACTTGATGGATTCTCGGGCTTTAATCAAATCCTAGTGCACCCTGATGATCAAGACAAAACTGCATTCACAACCCCATGGGGAACTTTCAAATATGTTAAAATGCCCTTTGGATTGAAAAATGCAGGGGCAACATTTCAAAGGGCAATGGACATTGCTTTTGCCAAAGAGATTCATGACTTTCTTGTCATTTACTTAGATGACCTTACACCTTTCTCAAAATCAGACCAAGAACACTTGAAGCACTTAAGGCAGATCTTCCTAACATGCAGGAAATATGGAATTTCCTTGAATCCAAAGAAGTCCCTGTTTGGTATGGAAGAAGGAAAGCTCCTAGGGCACATCATTTCAAAGGATGGCATCAGAATTGACCTAGATAGGATACAAGCGATCCTGCTAATGCCCCACCCTAGAAACATCAAAGAATTGCAAGCCTTCTTAGGGAAGATTAATTTCTTAAGAAGGTTTATCTCAAACTTAGCAGAACTGATCAGATTACTGAACAACATGCTAAAAAAGGATTCAAAGGTGAAATGGACAGTGGAAGCAAATCAAGCCTTTGAAGGTATAAAATTAGCCCTTACCCAAACCCCAGTCTTAACAAATCCTCAATTTGATAGAGAGTTTATCATTTTTTCTTTTGCCTCCCAACATACTATTGCTGCTGTTTTATTACAGAAAGATGACCAAGGAAATGAAAAGCCCATTGCTTTCTTTAGCAGAGCTCTTAGAGATGCACCTCTGAAATACCAAATCATGGAAAAACAAGCCTATGCTTTGGTCAAAGCCATTAAGGACTTTAGAATTTATATCCTTTATTCCCATGTTATAGCTTATGTGCCAAGTCCCATTGTAAAAGACATACTCACCCAAGAAAACTTAGAGGGTAGAAGAGGAAAATGGATTGCCAACATCTTGGAATTTGACATTGAAATAAAACCTACAAAGCTGATAAAAGGGCAAGGCTTGGCCAAATTAATGACAGAATCAAACTTCCAAGCCTTGGACATAAACCAACTGGACAATGAACCAGAGCTGGCGACTCCAAAGATCAATATAGCCTTTGAACAATCCCCTTGGTACTCTGATATATGTTATGTGTTACAAAACCTGTGTGCTCCCCCAGGATTGTCCAGAACTAAATGTAGGTTCTTAAAAATGAAAGCCTCAAGATTTTGTGCTATGGAAGGAAATTTGCTTTGGAAAAACCATGAAGGGATATTGCTAAACTGCTTAATTGAGAATGAAACTAACAATATCATGAAAGAATTTCATGCAGGTGACTGTGGTGGACACTTATATTGGAAGTCCACTGTGGATAAGATACTAAGGGCTGGTTACTACTGGCCCACCATGTTCCCTAATGTCAAGAAATTCACCACCTCATGTCATAAATGTCAAGTGTTTGAGGGAAAGAGAAAGTTACTGCCACTTCCCTTGAGGCCTATTGCAACTGAGAGACCTTTTCAACAATGGGGCTTGGATTTTATTGGGGAAATTCATCCCTCATCCTCAGGCCAACATAGATGGATTTTAACAGCTACAGACTACTTCACTAAGTGGATTGAAGCTGTTCCATGTAGACAAGCAAATGATTCAACAATTATTCAGTTTCTGGAGAATAACATACTGGCTAGATTTGGTTGTCCTGATAAAATAATAACAGACAATGCTGCTGCTTTTAGATCTAAGAAAATGGTGAATTTCTGCCACAAATTTCACATTACCTTGGGCCATTCAACTGCATACTATCCCCAAGGAAATGGCCTTGCTGAGTCGTCAAATAAAAGCCTGGTAAACATTATAAAGAAGGTGCTAGAAGAAAACAAAAAGAATTGGCATAAGAAGCTTGTGAATGCCTTATGGGCAGATAGACTAACAACCAAGAGATCAATTGGGACCAGCCCATATGAGTTAGTCTATGGATTAGAAGCTAAATTCCCTTCATCACTAGGGATTCCTGTCATGAAACTTCTTCAAGAAAGTCAAGCTGAACCAAATGATATGCAGAGAAGGATAAATCAAATAATATGTTTACAGCAAACTAGAGATCAAGTGTACAACAGAGTTCAAGTTTTGCAAGAAAAGCTAAAGAAAGCTTTTGACAGAAGAACTAAGGCAGAAGACTTTAATGTGGGAGACAAAGTCCTCAAGTGGGACTCAAGAAGAGAGGATAAGGGAAAACATGGAAAATTCGATTCCCTTTGGACAGGACCATTTGCTGTTCAAGCAGTGCAAGGAAACAATACTTATTTCCTCAAAAGTCTTGATGAAACTGATTTGAATGAAGGTCCTGTAAATGGCAGGATGTTGAAGCACTATTTTGACTACTATCCATGAGGGCAGTTGTGTTTCCATTGTACATATCCAGGTGTATATATTGCTTTCTTTAAAAATATGTAAAAATGCAGTTTCTCAAGTGTTATAAGGTTTCAGGCAAAGGCAAATAAGTTCAGACATTTACCATGATGGGAAGAGCACAATTTTGGCATTTCAAAGCAGCATCCTTCAAGTTTGGTAAGAGCAGTCAAGGGCTAAGGCATTCTGACCTGTTGTTCTTGGTCTTTCAAATGAAAAACCATCCCCATGTGGAGCCACTGTTAGCTACCTATATCAATAGGTTTCATATTTCATGATTGGCAAAGAAAGGTCCAAATATGCTCTACTTTGGTGATGCAAAGATCCCATATTTCCTAGAGAAAACAATGTATGAACATAGTTCTTTGTTGACTCATTTTGTGGGTGATCCAAAAGCCTAATCTGGATCATGCCATGTTTCAATTTTCTGTTGTAGCATAGAGAAAAGAAGTCTGTCCAAACTGTTCAATCTTGGCAGACCAGTAGCTTAGGTAGAGAATTAAGGTTCCCAACTGCTTAATCTGGGACCTTGGAAGCAATAAGGGTAACATTAGATAGAAAGTCAAAAGGAAAAAGCCAAGGAAAAGAAAAGGGCATATAAGGGTCTGCAAGTCTAAGTGCACCCTCCATGAAGAAATAAAAAAATGATAGGCAAATAGAGGGGTAGGCAGATGGGGTTGCAGAGGTATCATTCTTTACAATTGAATGTGGGCTAAACTATTCACAAAGGAAAATCAATGGTTTGAGAAGAACTTCTTCTCCGTTATGTTGCATCAAAGCAAAGGAGCATGTCTAACTTCCAAGTTTCCCTTTTAAACTCCCACTCCTAACATCCCTTCATCAGTTGAGATTCATGGAAGGATTTGTGGTTTTATGATGGTTCCTATTCCTTTAAAAGCCACATTTCTTGTCTAAATTTCTTTTCATTTTGATCTACTCCCTAAGCTAAGTGTTTTTCAAATAAACTTAGTCATTTCACCCCTCATTCACCTTTTCCACCCATATTAACCCCTAACTTCTACTATCTAAATCCCCTATGTTACCCTTTCCCTACTATTATAACACTATGGTGTATAAACCCCAAGCATTTTATAAATATCCCTCCCCTGGCATTATAGCCATATGCTCATGGACAGGGATTAAATTGGCACCAGGCCAGTTTAAGAACCTTAAACCCTACCCCTTTCCCCCTTTTCAAGAAGTCATTTGACCCATTTAACCCCTTCATATGCTAAAACCTTATAAAAACCCCATTACTATACCCCTAACCCGCCTCGTTTGCAAAAATACATTGAAAACCTACTTTTTCCGCCTTATCCAAAGTATGGGCGCGATATATATTTTCATTTGAAAATAAAATGAAACTATGAAAATCCGCCGTTCCCCAAAGTTTTCACCGGGCGCAAATCCCAAAATAAATATTATTTTAATCTCACCCGCGCCCATATCGTCCGGCCACCTCGACGATCCGTCAACCGTCGGATCGGGCGCCATTGATCGGACGGCTTGTATGCATATCGGGTTGGGCCCGACGTCCGTAAGATATCACCCGAGAAACTGTCAGAGGGTGACGTCAGGCCTCTGCCACGCGTCGCCCTCACAATTTCTCGGGTCGCCCTCTGACAAAACAGCGTCCGTATCCAAGGCGGTCCGAGAAAAACCATTACCGCTTCTGGTTTACCGCCGGTCCCGCTGTGCCTACGTCATCACCACGTCATGCCCACGTCAGTATCACCTCGCCGCTGCGTCAGCACCATTGTCCGCCACTGCTCTGATCTGTATGCCACCTCACCATCCCAGTGGGCCACTCACAGCTTGCCGCATCACCCCGTGACGTCATGCTGACGTCATCCGACCCTGACCCCACCTGATGACGTCATGCTGACGTCATCCAAAAAACGCGCCAATATTCCAAAAATCCATATTTTAGCCAAAAATTCGCGTTTTTCTCACCTTTTGCTAAAACTACTATTGGTCTCCTTGCATGCATTTCACGACCAGACCAGCGCCAACCTGCACAATTCGATTCAGAAACCGTGGGCGCATCTGTCATACCTGCATTGGCAACTGTTACCGGCAATTTCCAAGGTATTTCTCGAATTCATTCCCCCGCACCTGGTTTTATCCGCATTCATATAAAAAACTGGCCTAAGAGATTGTTAAACACTGAATTCACCAGCAAATATCCAGTGACCAGTACCCATTCCCAACTGGCGGATAAAAAACCTTCTGCAGAGCCTGCATTTGGCAGAATTGACATAAATTTACAGTTAGTTCGCGCAGTCGTGAACTAGATACCTCAAACTGCATAAATTCACCATGGAAACACTCTTATCAGTCCTGGTACTGGCTTCATTAGTCCTTTGAGCAGTATTTCAATTGCTGTTTCTACAATTTACCCGTTATTCCTTGCAACTCACCTCTATATTGCAAAGAAACCCCTCTGTGTTGCTCTCTCACTCAAACCAGTGGAAATACAATTCAGAAGCCTTATTAGCCATGGAAGCACCAATAGCCCTGAATATTCAGCCTCTGAATGCCCCTCAAAGGGAGTTAGAATGGAAAGCCCTGGGAGATTTAGATTATCAGATGATAGACTGCTTCCCAATGAAATCTAAATTTAATATTCACATGCTAAATGAGTTGAAAGCCCAACACCTTAGTGGAGCTGATATATTAGGGATTTGGGACTCAAATTTGCCCATTTACAACCTCCCTCAAGTCAATGCCCTTCCAGACTTGATCCATAGGTGCCAGGAGTGCTATGATCCATGCCAGAGAGCTATTCTCAGTCCTACAGGCTCAGTCTTGTTCCATATCACCCCAGAAGCCATAAATGAGATGCTGCATTTTCACACTGCAAGACCATTGGCCCCTCTCTCCATGATCGACTTGGTCAAGAAGGGGAGTAATTTGTCAAATGCCCAGATCACCAAAATCAATCAGTTATTCATACAACCAAGCTCCGAAACTATAAGAACTCCTCCTATTGGATATCCTTACCTGAATGACTTGGGCAGAATGCTGGTGGATTTGATCAGCTATGTCCTGGGGTACAGGGGAGTTGAAGATGTTGATAACACCATCATGGCAATGCTGTCCATATTTTCTCCTGGGAAGCCTCCAGCTGTACACTATGACTATGCCACATATATTGCAGAAAAGATTCATGAACAGCTAATGAATCTACAAAGGGAAAGGGTGTTCAGATACACCTCCTACATCTACCATCTGTTCTTATTTTATCAACCAGACAGCTTCTCCGTTCCCCTCAGGAAACTTAATGTCCAGGGAAATCCAAGGTCAGTTGTGTTTTGGTCTTCAGTTTTTCACTATGCTTCTGAATCACCATACACATACTGTGAATTCATAGACCTGTTCATTCACCCAGCTATGACATTGCTGTATGGTGTGCCTCCTCCAAGGTTGACTGATGACATGCAAAGGATTCTCCATCTCTCCAAGCTCTACAGCATTGGTGATTGGTACTTTTACCAACACCACACAGTAATCAGAATATATGGCTGTGAGTTGACCCCTTATAGGTTGCCAAGATATGTCCCTATGAGACTTTTTGCCTTAGAATACTTCAGGCTGTTTGGAAATGCCGACTGCTTCCATTTCCAAAGTAAGAACAAGAAGGTGCAGCTGAAGGTAAGGAATCAGCTAGGCCCTTTTCTATACAATAAAAGAGAGGAGGGATGGAAGGAAGCAGATATGATCCTAGAGGGCCTCAAATTGGAAACCAGTTTCAAATGGATACCTTATGACCCTAATCACTTTATTTCCCTCAGGAGGATAAGATACAAATTGGGTAATTATGCACATGTAAGGATGCCTGAGGTTGAAAAGTATGCCAATTCTTTGAGCTGGAAAGAGGGCACTCTAGAAGAGCAAATTACTAGAGAGCAAATGCTAGAAAAAGAGGCTAGGAATATTCGAAAAGAGGCTGACTTGGAAACTTGTGAACATGTTTCCTTCTCATATCAAAGGCATCTGGAAGCAGCTGCCTCATCTTCAACAGCAAATCAGCAAGCAGCCAAAGCCACTGAGCAAACATCTAGCAAAGGCAAGGAAAAAGAAATGGAACCAGAGCAGCCACCCCATGTGGAGGTACAACAGCAACAACAACAGGGACAGCAGCAAGAAGAGGGGCAGCAAGAGAAAGAGCAGCCCTTACAGCAAGAAAAGGCAGCTGAGGCCCCAATTCTCACTGAGCAGCAGGCTCAAGACATGGTGCCTCCCAGGCAAGAAACTACTATTGAAGCCTCAGTCCTCCAAACTCCACAAAAGGAGGATATAAGCAGGAAAAGGGACAGAGAGACTCCCCTCACAGAGTCCACCAATCAGGGAGAAAAAAGACACAGAATGAATCCCCTATCAGAGGAGGAAATGCCAATAGGACAGTCTCTGGGCATGGGCCCACCTAGTAGAGAAGCATCTGCAAGTTCCTTCCAACAGGGACAAGACAGAACAGGGGGAGGAGAAGTCAGCTCCTCAAGCCACCAAAGAGAAGGTGAACTGGGCATAAAACAACAGTTCATTGACATAAAGAGGAGAAGTGAGCCAATAAAAATACAACTATATAATCATTTGTTGAAGATGGCTCCTACTAACCAGCAAAGACTTATGTCCGCCTATGATGTAAGTGAGGGCAAGATGATCATGAGTCACTTCATGCCCACTGCACTGCAACCACAGTCCCCTTCAGATTACTTAAGGACCAATCTGGAAGTCCTTGCCAAGGACATCCACCCAATGGACAAAATAGAATTGCATAAGCAAACGGGTGAGATGGTGTATGCCTCCTTGGCAGACAAGACCCTGGATAATTATAGGCTAGTAAATAGCTTAAATAATACAGCTGCTCAACTTGAGTTGGAGAGAGCATCCTCTCAAGCAAAGGACAACAGGGTCAGGTCCTTAGAAGATATAATCATAGAGATTGGGCATGACCCCAAGGACATCAAGGGCATACAAGAAATATTGAAATTGAGGGATGCAGACATGGCAGCTTTGAGGAGAAAAGCCAAAATCCCAGCAACAATTCACCCTCAAGCAGATGAAGTTGCCCAGCAAAGACATGATCAAGATGCTTCAGCTTTGCTAGTGTCTCTATACAAACAGCTGATCCAAACACAAGAGAAGCTGGGAGAATCAGAGGCTGCCCAGGCAGCATTGCAGCAAAAGGAAGGAGGTCAAATTTCTCAGCCTCCTCCTGAAATAATTAACCTTGAGGAAGCTCCTCAAACCACTGCTCCTCCAAATCAACAAACAGAGCAGGCACCACCATCCACCTCAGCAGCAGCGCCAACAACAGACCAGGCTTCAAGCCTGGACATGCAAAAACTAAGGAATGAAATCCAAGCCCTGGAAGCCCAAATGTCAGAGTTAAAAGAGGCCAGGGAAAATTTGGTCAAGTTAAATGAGAGATATGACAAATCTAAGCAGACTGTAGCAGAAAAGGGTAGGAAAATAAAGGCCCTTAAAGACAGGATTAAGGAGCTGGAAAAGGAACTCACACTGGATAAAGTGACAGCTGAGCTCAAGACAGTGCTATGGGCCAACATTGGCCAGTCCATCACTGACCAATGGCAGTATATTGAGACAATCCATGAGCAGATTGAGCTCATAGCAAAAGCACAGAAGGAAATCCAGAGATCAAGGGCAACTCTAGGCAATATGCCTGAGGTTTCCAACAGAATGATCAATGTGCTTAACAACGGAACGAGTGCTCAGTTAGCTACTATGGGAATCTCCAGCAGAACTGAGACCATCCAGCTAATCAAGAGGGTCCTAACACTGAAAAGCCTAGTGCAGACACTAGAGAGAAGGACCCAGGATATGCAGACCGAGGTAAATAGATTCATGGAAAAATTTGTGGCTTTGCAAAACAGAGGTCTTCCAAGCTTACTGAATAACGCAGGAAGACTACTTTCCCATGAAAACTATGCCAAGAGGGTGAACATTTTTGCCACAAATCAGATCACAGAGAAGGCCAGCACCTCAGAGGAAACAGGGCCAGCAACAGGACAAAGTCTCTACAATAGAGTAGAGAACTTATTTTTTATCATGGATGAGATTAAGCATCTGTTTGAAGTGCCTCCTAATTTCTATAAATATACAGAGGCAGATGAGACATTGGATGCAATTTTGAGACACCAATTGCCCACACAGGAATACTGGACTAAAATGATACAGCTGATATTGTAAGCCAGAGCCTGTAAATCAAGTTTTGTTATCTGTTATTCAAAAACTACAAGTGATCATGCACAGGAAAACTTGGAAAGATCAGCATGCATGAAAAGGGAAGGGCTGAGCCAACTCAGCAGAACTATTCGGCCAACAAAGCACAATTGACAGCTAACAGGTAGCAGGGCCGAAAATTACAGCACGACATGCCATAAAGACGCATTTTTCAGAGTTAAAGAGGAACGGTCAGACCGACTCAGTGGCCTCTAAAGGCCAAAATATCTTCTGACAGACATAAAGAGCATTTATGTTGTATTAAAGGCAGTAATGACTTCTTATCTACTGTTCTGTACAAAGTTGGTGAAAACATTCATTTCTCAGATGACTCAACGCCTTAGATATTTTGTATAACCGCTTGTATATATTCCCCCTTGGCATAAGCCTGCAGGGGGTTGTTGATCACTCTTCAAGAGTTCTTTTGCTGTAAATTTTCAGAGTTTAATACAAAGGCCGATGGAATTTCCAAAGTCTGTGTTGTCTGAGGGATTGTGATGCGATTTGCTGAGTGCTACATGATTCCTGCATGTTGTCATGATTCAATAAGTTTCCTTTGAACTTTCGTTATGTTTCCTTCTGTTATTTTTCATAACTCATCCATGTTCTAGATTTCACAATTAATGGCAGAGAAAAAGACTAATTCCAGGATTTATTCATAGGATACCCTGAATTCAATCTATGCTATTGCAAATGTTTTCTTCAGTTATGGTTATAAAGGTGTGATTCTTAATTGCTGCACCTCTACACTGTATCTTTCACGGAATTTATTGTTTAGGAATTCAAGTCTGCTCCTTCACAATACATCTCTTTCTTACAACCCAGCTTGGTGGAAAATTCTTAATTGCTTTTCACTGGTTGCACACATTTCATCACTATAATATCAAGTTTGCTTCATGAGATATTCAAAAGGCCCTGCAGTTTCAGCAATCCTAATTTACTCCTCAAACAACCAGTAACCAAAGACTCCATTGCCCAATGAACTAGAGTTATCTGAAGGTTTACACCTTGGGTACAGAAGACATCCCTCAACCAAAACATAAAACCAAACCCTGAACATCTAAGCTAGCCTAAAATACTATCAAAACAGAGACAAATCACAAAGAGAGAGCCCTCTCTGATTACAGTTGGCTAGAAACTGTAATCCAAAGATTGGTTAGTGGTTACCCCGGCCGTATTCCCTTGGGAGTCATAGGGAACAACCTGGGTGTTAACACTTTGCACACCACAAAGGAACTAACACAAATCAAAGAAAATTCGAAGCACACAGAGCAAGAGGATGACCTCAGAGATAAGGACACACTAGGATTTTTAGCCGAAACCCTAAAAATTCCCAATTTTAAGGATCAACACTACTTTACATAGAAAAATTTGCGCTGCCAGGTTCATCAACGCTACTTTACATAGAAAAATCTATGTTGGCAACACTACTTTACATAGCAAAATCGATGTTGGATGAGAAACTGGTCAGTGCGGGCAGACAATGGAATATAGGGTTTCCAACGTGACTGTACTGGGAAAAATCAGCGTTGTCAATGTGACTATGTTTGAGAAAAAGGGTGTTGGGCGAGAAAAGCTTAGGAGAAACAAACAAATTTTGAAAAAAAACCCAGACCTAATACCCTAAAACACAGACTACTCAGAGTGCAGACTTAAACACAATCAAAACCAAGGATCATTCAATGGTTCACCAAATTGAACAAGAAAGATAAATGCAAAAGGAGGGCTGATTGGGCTATAGGGTCCCCAGTAGATTCGCCAATTTATTATCTAGGAAATCCCTTCTGCGGATAGAATCGATCCCTCTAGTTCAATGAGTGGATCTAGTAACAACCGAAACAAATACATGAAAAATTGTCCTAGTTTAATTCAAAATGGCGTGAAAAAGGAAAGATGGCCTACCTCACTCCTATGCAGTCATTTTCTGATGTCGATCCTCATCTTCTCACTTCCAAGCTCGATCCTCACTATTTTGTTGCGAATGAATACCTGTAAGAGAGATTAAACAAAGACAACAAAAGAGAAACATAACATATGCATTCTAATGTAAAACATATGACAGATCAAGGAGAATCATACTAAGCAAGTAGTCATTTACACACTTACTAAAAGTAAACATGCATTCTATTAATAATAAACACAAGAGGGAAGCATACAACTACTTCCTTGATGTTGGAAGCCTCCTTCGGGATGGGTTTCCAAGTCCAAGCCAAGGTTTCTCAAGCTTTCCTTTCTCCTTCACAAATTGGCAGCAATTAGGCACAATTTGGAAACAACATGACCAATCTAGTCTGACCAGCGATTTGAAGGTGTAAGGGAATGCATTTATAGGGAAGTAGAGGGAGTTAGGGATCCACAAAAGGGGGAAGAAGGTCCACATCTTAAGGGGAAGATCCCTAAAGGTAGGATCAAGGACTAAAAATGGGAGAAATCAACCATATCCTTATTCAACAATAACCAACTCACCGTTCTCGAGGCTTCTAGTAAGAGAAGCTTCTACCTAATTTTTGGAGAAACTGCCTGAAGAGGATCAACGCAGATTTTCCTATCCAAAGTCGCGTTGCCAGCGCTAGTCACTAGTTAGAGCAAAGGGTACTAGCACGAGTTTTCTTGCTAAAAGTAGCGCTGGGCTTGCAAATAGGGTTTTTTGACGAGCTCGTCCATAATTACTTTAAGGCATTTCTTCTTCTTTTCTTATGGGATGTTCTAATCAATGTTTTTCATGTTGAATTCATTGACAATTTTTGTTGCTTTGCGACATTTTCGGAAAAGTTTGATAGCTCAGGGTATGAGACAGGGAGTGCGGCAAAAATTGTATAATAGGCCCTAAGCAAATTGAGTCTCTATTTGTTCATTAAGGCAAAAGATAACTCCTCCCACTCCTGCCACCCCTAGATGTTTTACAAAATTTTAAACAAAATAAACTAGAAAATGTATATTTGGAAAGAGACCAAAACGTAGAATAATAAGACTACTCTAAATATTTTAACCATAAGAATTTATTTTTTATTATATATATATATATATACATACATATATATATATATATATATATATATATATATATATATATATATATATATATATATATATATATAATATAAAATAAAACCCAGAATAAAACATGCTCAGTTTATATTAACTTCTCAGGTAATTACAGACATCCAAATATGAGAATAGCACTCCGTGATCCAAGCAGATCGAGAAAACTTCTCGCAGATGCAGAGCAGGGAGACTTAGTCTCAGACAGACTCAAGAGACTCAAATTAACATCACAGACTTTAGAGTTAAAACTCCTTGGTGCAAGCAGATCGAGAAAACTTCTCATAGATGCAGAGTAGGGAGACTTCACTCAGACTCAAACTTCTCAGACTCTCTAAAACTCTCCAAAAAACTCCTCCCCAAATGAACTTACAATGCTAGTATTTATAATATCCTAGCAGGTCATCCAGTGAAAACTTTTACCGGGAACTTGAAACCAAACGAATCCAACTTTCGTCTATAACATCATGCAAGATGTCTATCACGAAAGGACCTTGTACAAAAAGTAATGAACAATTCTAAAGATTCGGGCAAGTGGGGACAACCACTTGTTATCTCGTCCCTTGGAGGCTAGGCCATATGGGGACCGAATCATGATATATCTAAAAATGAAAAGATGGCCGGAATCTAGGACATCGGCTCTTTTACAAAAGTAATTACACAGTGGAGATTTTATTCGGACTAAATCCCACGGAAACCAGAAAACAATATATGTACAAATAAAGCAGGATATGGAAGGATATCATCTGACAAAATTAATTACACAGTGGAGATTTTATTCGGACTAAATCCCACGGAAACCAGAAAACAATATATGTACAAATAAAGCAGGATATGGAAGGATATCATCTGAGTGATCCTTCCAATCAATCACTGTTAGCTCTGTCATCATAATCATGTGCATGAGTATCTGGGACAACTGGATCAATATGACCAAGTCTGGTTTGGTCAAGTTCTATTAATTCATTAATTAGTTCTTCATTATCTGGAGCAAGCACTTCATATGGTACAGATTCATCTAGCCAATATGGTGCGGCATCTCTGGTACAACAAAAGAATGGAAATGTGTACATGAATGGAGGTCTGTCTTGCTCGTCTACTGATATCAATCCTCTAAATCTGACGGAAATCTTAAAGGACTCATGTTCTTCATTTGGAATGACAATTGTGTGGTGGTGGATGAACTCAAACTCTATGACATAATCATTCTGGACAGCTACATGCATTTCCCAATGGAGAATTCTGACAAACTCAGCAAAAGTCCTCTCAAAAATATTTTTAGCTCTAAGCAAATACCTAAACATAAATAGCTTAAACCATGGACTCCACCAATTGTTAGTAGGGTCTATAGCTGTTGCATAAAATATGACCTTAACCGAACCATGTATCCTAGCTCTCTGATGAATAGAGAAATAGTCTGACCATGTCCAGTCAGTATTTTGAATGCATCCAAAATAAACAGGATCTGGTTCTCTAAACAATGCATAAGAAACACGCCATGGCCTAATCCTATATGGTAACTCTTTTGTATATGACAATCTAGACTCTTCAGAGTCAAACCATTTTTGCAAAATGATCTGTCTCAGGCATAATGGTAAGATTAGGAACTGTTTTGAAAGACATTCTAGACAAAACTCATAATGATAGTTACTAGAGACTGTGACATACGTGCTCTGCTAGACTTGACATGACTGGACTGACTTGTAGAAGCTTCATGCTGGTGAAGAGGTCTGAACATCTTGATCTCTTTGATTTCTTGGGCACCTTCTCTGTTAAGCATGTTAGCAAGATAATTTTCTGCACCAGACTTGTAAACAATATCAAAATCAAAACCCTCAAGCCATAGTGCCCACCTCAGCACTCTGGTACTGCCTTGTTCTAACAATCTTTTGTTTTCCAGCATCTGTTTCATATGCTTTAAGTCTGTTCTGACAATAAATTTAACACTTTTCAAGAACAAGTGAAATCTATTTATTCCTCTCTTTACTACAAGTATTTCCTTATGAGATGAAGGATACTTTTTCTCTGTATCATCAAAAGATCCTGAGGAATAGGCACAAACCAGTTCTTTTCTTCCATGCTTTTGTAAAAAAACTGCAACCCAAGTGTGATCAGAAGCATCTATCTCAAGTATAAAAGGAAGATTAGTATCAGGAAGCTTAAGTTTTGGCAAATCATTAAGCTTACTCTTAATACTAATTACTGCTGTTGTCATCTCATTTGTCCAACTGACAGATTTCTTCTTTAGTCTGTTCAGCAATATCTTTGTGTCTTCTGATTTCTTAGCATAAAAATTCCTTATGTAATTCAGACATCCAAGAAATCTCTGCAGTGTTTTCACATCAGTAATAATATCAGGAAATTTCAATAGATGGGTTAGCACATGTGGCTGAAGTTCTACATGTCCTTTTTCTATGTGTTAACCCAAGTAGTCAATCTTGACTTTCCCAATTTGAAATTTTTCTTCTTTATCTGAAAGTACCAAGCCATGCTTATATACAAGTTGGTAGAACTGTTCTAAATGGACCTTGCGCATATTTACATCTTTACTAAATACAAACAAATCATCAATATATATAATAATGTACTCTACCCAACCAAAAATGTCTTCCATTCTTTTTTGGAATTTAGATGGAGCATTTTTCAGACCAAAGGGCATCACAGTCCATTGATATTGGCCATGAGGAACAATGAAAGTTGTTTTATGTCTGTCAGCAGGAATAATACCAATCTGTCAAAATCCACTTTTACGATCAAACTTGCTAAACACATTAGCATTAGCAATCTTAGCAAGTAGCAATTCCTTGTTAGGCAGAGGATATCGAATAGGAAGAAGAGCATCACTCAATGCTTTATAATTAATCAAAGTCTTTTCTTACCTCTTTTCTGCTCACTGTGCTTATTGACATAAAAAGCAGGGCAAGCCCAAGGGGTCTTATAGGGTTCAATAAGCTTCTGTTCTAACAGTTGTTTAATTTCTGCTTTGCACAATTCTTGCTCTTTTGGACTCATATGATTTGCACTAGCTTTTTGAGGCCTAGGAACATATCCTTCTTTGTAAGGTAGTGCAACAAAATACTTTTCCCGTACCCAAAAGGCATCTGGCTTACCGGAAGTACAATCTGCACGAAGCCTATCAGAAATCTGTTGCAAAGTCTTGGGACCATGTAACTCTGCATTTTTGACAATCTTATTAATCTTGGTCAGATCTTGTAGACTATACTGGAGAGGATCCTCATCTTCAGGCTACACATTGATTTTGTAGTCACTGGAAGCAGGGACTGTGATAGGACCAATAGTGGTGGAGAATATAACATAATCTTGCCCAAAAGTGACTAGCAA
Organism: Pinus tabuliformis; assembly: GCA_031772625.1. Classification (NCBI taxonomy): domain Eukaryota; kingdom Viridiplantae; phylum Streptophyta; class Pinopsida; order Pinales; family Pinaceae; genus Pinus; species Pinus tabuliformis. The sequence continues at coordinate 1,320,388,209 of CM062804.1, read as the reverse complement.
ATATTTCTTCAGAAAATCTTGTCCTAACAAAATGTCAGCACCAGTATCAAAACTATACAAAGTGACAAAAACCTGTACATCATTCAAGAAAATGGGAAATTTAGGAGCTATGTGAGTTATTTCCATTAAATCGCCAGTGAGAGCCCTGAATTGGTGTTTAGTAGGCTGCCAATAATAATGTGGAATGGATTTGTATTTGCAGCAGCTACTCATAGCACCAGAATCTATTTGAGCATCCAAAGTATAAGGTTTAATGCTAGGGACTTTAATTCTTATTGGAATAACCAATCTATCTCCAATGCCCATAACATTAAACAGCTCAACATTTTTCTTTAATAATTCCAATAGTCGATAAAAAGTATATGATATGGACGTGGTCATCCTCCATGAGCAAGCCTTATAACGGCATACAGCCCAACAATCCCCACTTATCTCAATGATATTATATATAAGAAAAAATTTGTCAAGAGTGAGTTTACCAACCAAACTTCATAGCCATTCTTTGATGTTGTATCAGTATGGAGATCAAAGCTGGGTAGAAATCCTCCCCACTAAAATAGTTCAAAGCTATGAAATTCATAGAGGATTCTAGCCACAACAAACTTCATTTACCATCCATATAACCGAGGACAGGGATTTGAAGCTGCAACATAACTAATTCGAGACAATACATATATAGAGCATGTATCATCCATCTTGACAAATTTTACCTACACTTGCTCAAAACCTGCATAAACCTTGGCTTGTGTTATTCTATGCCAATTTCCTAATACTTCGCTCCAAACTCGGCCCTCAACTCCTGCTATGGAAGATGTGTAGATGACTCTACTTCCAATTTGTAGGAACCCCTAACGCTCAAATTTTGGCCATCAGCTCCATGAGGCTCCATTCGAGGCTCCTAGAAGACATGTAGTTTACATGGTAGTTAAATGGTATACACTTAGACAACCCTATGGTAGAGGGCCATCAAACCTTGGTTTTGGTAGTAATCCAACCATTCGTTTAGGAGATCCAAATGCCAAACCAGAGAACATATTGTTGGATGAGGACTTTTGTCCCAAGATCTCTTATTTTGGCCTGGCAAAGCTAATGGAGAGAGAGCACTGCCTGAGCATGTCTAACATCAAGGGGACTCTTGGATATTTGGCAGCAAAATATTGGGTTCGGGAAAATTGACCTATTACTTCAAAGTGGATGTATACAACTTTGGGATTGTGCTTCTACATATTGTAAGCAGAAGGAAAAATTTATGCTTTAGTCAATCAACTACTGAGGGTAATGAATATTTCTTTCCAAAGAAGGCTTTTGAGTGGGTGGTTTTAGAGGGGAATATGGAGGAGGTGGTGGACAAAAAAACATTGTGAGTGCAGTAGGAGGTGATCACCTTTAGCTGGAGGTGATTGAGAGAATGGTGATGACAATGTTTTGGTGTATTCAGAGCCGACCATAGGACATTCCTTCCATGGGAAATGTTGCTAAAATGCTCCAAGGAACCCTCAACAATGTAAACTTTGTAACGAGAACTGATATTGTTACCCGTTTCGTAGAGATAGCAAAAAAATGACCTGATTTTCAAAAGTGGTGATGCAGAACACACATGTTTTTTTTAGAACATAGTTTTTGGAACTTTAATTTTTTTCATGTGCATTAAGTTTTAGAATGGTAGTGATTTTCATGCTGATTTTAAAAATTGAGTATTCTGCATCACACCCTTTTTTTAAAAGACCTATTTTTTGACTTTAAATTTTCTAGTGTAAGAAATGTAAATAATTATTTTCTAAATTTGATAGTTTTTGAAGTGGTCATTTTATTCATATTTTCTTGTTCTCTATCTTAATTTTTTTTTTTTTAGTGGGGTTTTTATTGTTTTGCATTTTTAAATTAGAAAGTCGATAGTTTGAATTTTAGATAATCTACATATTTATACATCCTTAATTAATTTTTCAATCCACATGAAATAATTGTTTCTAAAAAACAACATTTTTTAACAATGGACATAAAAATAACCATTTTTAACATAAATATAACAAAAAAACTAAACGTTTTGATAATTTTTTGCTAGAATTAACATGTCAAAATCACAATTTTTATACAAAAATATTAACTAAAAATGGTCAAATAATAGTTTTTTTTTTATGAATTTCATGTCAAAAAAATAATAATAACAACTTTTTTTCAAAAAATAATAATTAACTAAAAAATCAATGCGAAAATCACAAATTACAAATATTGAACACATAAAAACTTTAATTCATTGATTATTCTTTTCATGAAATGTCAGAGTCAAAACATTGCAAAGCTTGATTTCCAGGTATAACTTAAATTTAATCAACAATGTCACGTAATCCAAACTCTTCGTCCTCTAGAGTTTCATCATTGTCATCTTCCACAATATTTTCTGCTTCCTTTTGCACAATTTCCTCTTTTAATGGGTCTTTGATGTCTGCAAATATCCCAATATATGTCTTTCCAAACATTCCATGTAATGGTGGTTGGGGTTCCTTTGCCTTTTTTGCCACACGTGATTCACTAAAGTCCCCTTTCTTCAACCCAATTTCTTGCATTGCATCTGGAAGAAATTGAAGAGCATTAATTCTTTGCTGAATGAAATTGCATTGTAATGGATCTTTCTCAATTGCAATGCAATTTCTTCCTTTTTGAAGGTAGCATGCTAGTGTTGTACCTAATTATCAAGCACAAAAAAATAATGAAGTAAATTAGTACAATGACATATTAATTAAAAAAAAGAACATATTGAAATTCAATTCCATGTGGGAAAACCTACCCGAGTCAGAAAATAAATCCAGAACCCAATCTCCTTCATTTGAACATATGTCTATAAGATAGTTAATCAATAATTGTGGTTTCTGATAAATGTTAACTATCTCTCCTTTCGTTTCTTTGTCTTCATATGTTAGTTTTCTCACAACAACATCATAAGTCAGTATTTGGCTATGACTCTTTCTGTCCACCCGATTAAAAATCATAGACATATGGCTATCATCTTTTGCCCAACTATCAATATGAATGAACTCACAGTCATTTATAAATTTTTGATCTTCATTGTTAACAAGATTTGACTTTTGCCTGTAACATAAAATAGTAAAAGTTCAATTAACTTGTACATAAATGAATTTTTCAACATTAATCAAATATACCTTTAAACATCTTACCATGTAAGCTGCATCCTTGAATTTGTTTTCCCCTTGAAGCTTGACAATACCATTGCCAATTGTGTGTCTGAATGAAATGTCACAAATCTCCATAATGGTGATGACGTCACTTCCATAAATCCCGCCACCACTTTATTAAAAGTTTGATAAGTATAAGGGTCACTATCATAGTAAATGTTTGGAATATTGAAACCATGGGGAATATATGCAATAACCAGGGCATAATCCCTTTTTGGTACGAGTTTAGCAATGTCTTCACAGTCGCCTTGTATTACTTGATATTGAATAGTGTCTAGCCCATTCCAAATGAAATGATTAAGAGTTGGATCAAGTTCAACATTCTTAATACGTTGCTTTCTCAGTCTTTCAATCTTTATTTTTTCAATAAAAGTCTTGAAACTGTCTGGTGCTCCATTATCTTCTTTCCTCACCTTTTACCAAACAAACAAATGTATGTGTAAGTTTTAAATTAAAAATAGTACACAAATGATTAAAACTGAATGTATAAATCAAGTTACCTTTTTAAATGCAAGATAAAAAGCTTTTAATGTTGATGTAGAACTTGAATCTGGATAGTTGCGTACAACATCATCCCAACTATCTTCATTCAACAACCATTTGTTCCTGAATTTTCATGTAAACTTTGTGTCTGCATAGATAAAGTAAGAAAAAGTTAATATAATGATATGTATAACAAATTCTACCAATAACAACATGTTTTATTTAAAAGATAACTATAATCCTGGAAATAAGTAAAAATAATTCAACAAACTTACTTTTGAAATTCTTCAGACATTTCTTCCAATGATAATTCCCCTGACCTCACACGAGATAATATTGTTTTGACAATTTTTTCATCTTTCACTCCTTGCATCGCCCTCCAAGGCGTGATGGTCATATCGTCTGGAAGTTGCTTCAGTTCAGGAGATGATTTATTGTTGCTACATATCAATGGCTTAGACTTTTTGACCCTCTGGTTTTTAATGCCAATGTCTTCCCACATGCTAAAAATGTCATCAATCAACTTCCAAATATCTCCAGTTCTAAATGCCAATTGGAAAATGTTATCAACACCTCTGAATAAATCGCTATATCTGCTGTCTTTTCCACCTTTTGAATTGGTTTTCTCTTCAATTTGATAGCCTATTTCCATACAACATTCCTTTCGGAAATCTGCAGTAATATTCATCCTATCCCCACCACATTTTTCTAGGAATTCACTATGAATAAATCTAACCCTTTGGATGAAAGTCATAGACATCCTATATTCATTATCTGAATTATGATCCCATGCCACTAACTTTGCTTCTGTTTCATTTAAACTAGCATAAATGATACATTTCATTGTTTCAAAACGTGGGTTATTAGGATATTCCTCCATCAATTGTCTTTGAGCTTCAACAGAATGGTTCCCCCCAAGCACATAATAATTGTATTCAAAACATTTTGACTTATCAAATGCTTCTTTGTTGGGAACTTGAAGTGGATCAACAAGAAGCACATAACTAACCACATGAGCATATGGATTGTACCTCATCAATGTCTTCAAGTTGTGAACATGCAGATGATGTGGCTTTCTGACTTGATATTGGCATTGTCCTTCACTTGCCTTAGAGGTTTGTCTGGCATTTAACTGAAATGTACGACCACCATCAATTAAGTTTCTCTTTGTCAAATTCTGTCGATTAGCATTTTGTTTTGTTTTGATAATGCCATCATCTAAATCAACTCCTGGTGTAATGATTTCTCTGTTTTCTTTTGAAGTTTCACTAGGTTCTTGACTACTGGTAATGACTACTTCAAGATCTTCAACTCTACTTTTCTTTGTCATAACATTCTCAAGAGATCTATTCTTGGGCATTGTTACTTTTGGTCTTTTACGACCTTCCTCAGTTCCAATGTCATCTTCAGTAATGGCAACATATGCTTCATTTTCAATTTCAACTTCATCGTCCTCAAAAGTAACTTGTTTACCCTTGCTAGATTTATCCACCAGAGGCCTTTTTTTCTGATTCTTTGGATGTAGTTTTGTAGCATCATCAATTACTACATTTTCCATGTTTTCCATATCTTCTTCTGACACTGAGTAAAAATGGCTGACAACTTTCATGATATCATGCTCTATGAAATGAATGCCTCCCAACCTAATTGAACAGCTTTCAACAAAATTCTGCCAAACAAAATATCATATGTTAATATAAACAAAGTTAAAAAATATAGCGAGACACTTTCAAAACGCAAAATAAAAATACAAATAACAATGCTTACGATGTTTTGTGTCATCTCATTTACGATTTGTTTACACAACTTTGTAGATACCTCTCTCGTGTCATATAATGAATATAATAGTCGGTATTTAATCCTTTCATGTGACTTGGGCGCTTTTGTAAGTACGTAAACAACTTCAGTGTTTGGTACCGAACACATATCTATGACTCTTCCCATCACCTCCAAATTTTCATGATTATGGGGTATATCAATGTATAGATATATATTCACATTTGTGCTCTATCTTTCTTTCACATACCAGACTCTTGATGGAAATTTCACCTCTTTTGAACTTTTCCAATTTGAGATTATCTTCTTATCACTTAAGGCATTTGAAATATTTGTAGCCATGAGCTCAGGTGGAGTTCGTTCACCAATGTTTTTTGAAGATGCACCTTTAAGAGTCTTTGGTCCAGAAAGATTCACAGAAATTTTCCTTGACACCATTTTCCTAAAAAATAAAAACACATAAATTAGTAAATAAAAAAAACATATTAACTTAAATTAACAACAAAAATATACTATAAATTTTTTATTTGTATAATCAGAATTGCCCAGCCACCTCTAACAGGCAGGTGGGTCGATGGGTGAGCGAGAGGTCAGGTGAGGGATGATGAGGCTAAGTGGACATTTAGGCAAGTATGGGTGAGCCCCTACCCACGTGCCCCCCACAACCCCTACCCAACCAACCTATCCCCTACCCATGCCCTCCCCTCTACCCCCCATACATATGCCCCCCTCTACCCAACTGACCCCCAAGCCCCTTACACATGCCCCCTCCTCTCAACCCCCTTACCCATGCGCCCCCTACCCATGTGCCCCAACTCTCCACCTCCCCAAAACCCCCTACCCACGCCCACACCTCTACCATCACCCTCACCCCCAACCCCCTCACCTCTCGGCCCTCCAATCCAACTCGCCCCCCTCTCCTCCCTTTTCCCTCCCCACACTCCCCGCACCCCCTCAGCTGCTCCCCTCACCCCACCCTCTATACCTCCCCCCCCTCATTGGCCGCCCCTCTCCCCTCCTCCCCTACCCCCTTCGCCGGCCTCCTCCTCCCTTCCCCCTCCACCCCCGCGGCCCCCTCGGCCGCCCTGACCCCTTCTCCCTCCCCTCGCCCCTCCACCGACCTCCACCACCCGCGGCTTCCCCTCCCCCCACCTCTGCCGGCCTCCTCCTCCCTTCGCCTCCTCCCCCTTCGCCCACCCCCCCCCCCCCCCCCCACCCCGGCCTACGCCCGCGCCCTTTCACCCCCCTTACCCACCCCCCTGCCGCCCCCCTTCCCTCCCCCACCCTCCCCTTCCCACCCCCCGCGGCACCCCCCTCCGGTCCCTCCCCCTACCCCACTACCCCCCCGGTCGCCCACCACTTCCCTCCCTTCCCCACCCCCACGCGGCCCCCCCTCCCTTTCCCTCACCCTACCCCCTACCGCCCCCCCACACCCCCGCGCCCCATCCCCCCTAACCCCCCACAACCCCCGCCCCCCATACCCCCTAACCCCTCACCCCCCCAACCCCCTCCCCCCATCCCCCCCATCCCCCCGCCCCCCAAACCCCCGCCCCCTTAACCCCCTACCCCCATCCCCCCAAACCCCCTACACCCCCCACCCCCTCCCTGCAGCCGCCCCTCCCCACCCTGCGCGCCCACCCCTCCCCACTCCGCGCGCCCCCCGCCCACCCCTCCCCACCCCACCCTTCCCTCGTCCACCCCCTCCCCCTCCCCTGGCGCCCACCCCTCCCTCCCGCCGCCCCCTCCGCTCACCCCTCCCTCCCGCCCACCCCCTCCGCCTCCCCCGGCCCCCTCCGCCCACCCCTCCCTCCCCCGGCCCCCTCCCCCTCCACCCACCCCTCCCTTCCCCGCCCCCTCCCCGGCCCCCTCTGCCCACCCCTCCCTCCCCCTGCCTCCTCCACCTGCACCGGGCCACCCTCGCGGCGCCCCGCCCTGCCCGACCGGCGGCGGGTCAATTCCGGAATCGACCCGCCGCCGGTCGGGCGGGGCGGGGCGCCGCGAGGGTGGCCCGGTGCGGGCGGAGGAGGCCGGGGGAGGGGGCTGGGGGGAGGGAGGGGTGGGCGGAGGGGGCTAAGGAGGGGGTGGGGGAAGGGAGGGGTGGGCGGAGGGGGAGGGGGCCGGGGGAGGGAGGGGTGGGCGGAGGGGGGGCGGGGGGGTGGGCGCGGGGGGGAGGGGCGGCCGCAGGGAAGGGGTGGGGGGTGTAGGGGGGATGGGGCGCGGGGGGTGGGGGGGTAGGGGGGTAGGGGTGGGGGGATGGGGGGGGGGGGGGGGGGTAGTGGGAATGGGGTGCGGGGGGTGTGGGGGGAGTAGGTGGGGGGATGGGGGCAGGGGTGGGGGGGCGAGGTAGGGGGGGGGATGGGGGGGTGGGGGGGTGGCCATGGGAGGGGGGTATGGGGGATGGGGTTCGGGGAGCGAGAGGGGGGTATAGGGGGCAGCCGGAAAGGCGGGGGGGGTGGGGGATAGTGTGGGGTGCGGCGGCCGGGGGGGGGGGTCAGAGTTAGGGTGTGGGGGTGCGGGTGGCGAGGGAAGGGCGTGGAGGGAGAGGGGGCACGGGGAAGGAAACAGAGGGGGAAGGAGTTAGGGGGTGGGGCCCATGGGGCCGACGTTAAGGAAGGGGGGGAGGAGTTGAGATTGGAGGGGAATGGGAGTTAGGGGGTGGGCTTATGGGGAGGAGAGTTGTGGGGTAGGGAAGGAAGAGTTAGGGAAGGGGGTGCATGGGTGGGTGAGTTGGGGGTGGCAAGGGCTGGCGCATGGGTAGGGGAGTTGGGTGGGGAGCGGAATGGGAGTTAGAGGGGGGCGCATGGGTAGGGTAGTTGGGTAGGCGGGACCACATGTGTGGGGTGTAGTGGGGGCCCGGGTTAGAGGTTGAGGGGGCGCATGGGTTGGGTAGAAGGGGGAAGAGGGCATGGGTGAATGGGAAAGATCGGTAATGGGTTGGGGGAAGGGGGCACGACGACGGCCTACCCACGGTTATTGGGTGATTGAGTTTGATTGGGCCCACCATGCTCACGATTGACATAATTGTTATTTTGGCTTGGAAAAATTATTATTAAAAAAAAAAAATCTTCTTCGTTAAATTAATTTAATATGAAAATTTTGAAAAAAAATTGAACTTACCTTTCAATTGCGATAATTCTTCATTGAATATGTTGTTGATAGCAATATAACTGCTCCACAAATTCACAAGTCTTTCAACGAACTTCAGAAAACCTGGATGTGAGGTGAGTAATAGTGATAACGAAATTTAATATATAAGTGAAATTACGAAGATGTTTTTCTATACGATTAATGTGGGATAATTTGTTTTAAATTATTATAGAGCGAATATTGTAGAGTTATTTTACAATGGATTGAATGTGGGATTAATTTGTTTTAAAATATATTATAAAAATTAAAAAAAATTTAGTTGTTTAGTAAATATTATATACTTTAACTATTAGAATAATTAATATACAAGTTGTAGTTTACAATTTGAATTTCAGTGATTGATTTCATAAAAAAAACTTAGTTTATGTTTTTCAATCAATTGTAGAATAAAATAATAAAGGTAAATAATTCTAACAAACTTTTGGAGGGAAATATTTTCGCGAAAATTTTTGGAGGGAATATTTCATTCTTTAAGCTATATAATATTCTTAGGAGACTCCATTTGTATCATTCAACATCTTCTATTTGAAAGGGATGGATTGTTCTGATGGTGAAGTTTCGATTTATACACCATCAACATCTTCATTGCGTAACAACTCTATTCATATTGATGAATATAGCGGGAATTCTTCCACTATGAATAGAAAGTCAATTCTTCCACTTAGTCCCGATTCTAAAGACTACGAGAGTAGCACTGATGAAAGAGGGGATGGAGAATTTCAAATTAATAAAGAGTCACAGATTCCACTTAGTCCTAATTATAAGGACTATGAAAGCAGCGGTGATGAAGAGCATGATGGTGAAGTTCAAAAGAATGGAGTGTCACGATGTCCACTTAGTCCTAATTCTGAGGACTATGAGAGTAGCAGTTTTGAAGAGTGTGATGGTGAAGTTCAAAAGAATGGAGTGTCACAGTGTCCACTTAGTCCTAATTCTGAGGACTATGAGAGCAGCAGTTTTGACGTGCATGATGGCGAATTTCAAAATAATGGAGTGTCACGGTGTCCACTTAGTCCTAATTCTAAGGACTATGAGAGCAGTAGTGATGAAAAGTGTGATAATGAATTTCAAAAAAATGGAGTGTCAAAGTGTCCACTTAGTCTTAATTCTAAGGACTATGAGAGCAGCAGTGATGAAGAGTGTGATAATGAATTTCAAAAGAATGGAGTGTCAAAGTGTCCACTTAGTCCTAATTCTAAGGACTATGAGAGCAGCAGTGATGATGAGTGTGATAATGAATTTCAAAAGAATGGAGTGTCAAAGTGTCCACTTAGTCCTAATTCTAAGGACTATGAGAGCAGCAGTGATAAAGAGCATAATGATGAATTTCAAAAGTATGGAGTGTCACAGTGTCCAGTTAGTCCTATTTCTAAGGACTATGAGAGCAGCGGTGATGAAGCGCGGGATGATGATTTTCAAAAGATTGGAGTATCACAATGTCCTCTTAGTCCTGATTCTAAGGACTATGAGAGTAGCAGTGATGAAGCGCGGGATGATGATTTTCAAAAGATTGGAGTATCACAATGTCCTCTTAGTCCTGATTCTAAGGACTATGAGAGCAGCAGTGATGAAGAACAGGATGATGCAGTTAGTCCTAATTCTAATCAGTATAAAGGTAGCATTGACAAAGGACAGGATGTAGCATCTTCAATAAGTAAACAACCACATTTTCAATGTAGTCCTAATTCTATGGACTATGAGAGTAGCACTGACAATGCACATGAGGAAGAATATCCATTAAACATCGAGTTAGATTTTCCATTTAGTCTGAATTCTAAGGACTATGACAATAGCACTGAAGAAGGGGAAGATGAAGGGTATCCTCTCAGTCAAAATTTGAAAATCAGAGCTGGTCCTAGTGTGGATAACATTCCTCTTAATGATGATGAAAATCCTTATAAAAATGATGATCCAATGATGGAGATGTTGCCAAGAAATATTGTATCGAGGAGTAGGAGCAGACCTTTTCGTATCAATGCAAGCTATTCTAGTTATACAAGGGGTAGAGTAGAATATCTGACGAGAAGAAGTTCTATCAACGCTCTCATTTCAAGTGAATGATGGCAAAAAAATTGCTTGAAACATATGGATTTCACATTTGCATTAGAAAGCAGGAAGAGATATTTGTCAATGAATAAAAGCATGCAAAACTCATATTTAGTTGGTTGCATGCAATCTGCATTGTCAGGTTATGATTATCATATTAGGAATTTATTATTGTGTAGAAAAGCTTTCAAAATGTTTCATTCAATTGGGAATTTTCGTCTCTCGAGAATTCAAGAAAATTTGGAAAAGGATCCCACGTTTTATTCAGAAGTACGTTATAAAAGACAGTTTGGGCCATTATCAAATACTGCAATGTCATGGATGAAAGATTTCTTTTCAAAGCATGGAGAGTGTATGCCAAATAGAGAGACAATACATATTCCAGATAATTTTTCAAGACGAGAAATCTACAACTTATACAAATAATATGCAGAAAGTGTTGAGGGACAGGGCCAATTTATTACATATCAATATTTTGTGAAGATATGGAAGAAAGAATTCAATAATGTTCGTATTCCTAAGAAGACAAGGATGGGGATTTTCAGTACATGTGCTTCTCTTAAATAAAAAAGGGACAAATGTGAAGGCTCAGAAAGAGGTAAGCGTTCATAATTTTTACTTTTAAAATTGTATAGTCATCAACTATGAAAACATATTTCTTAATGAATTTCTTTTATGTTGTGTAGATTTAATTGTCAAAGAACTTCAGGAGCATCGCGAACAACAAACAAATGAAAGGAAGAAGTTGTACAAGCATCGAAAGAAGTGTTATGATAATCCAAATAAATATTTGGGTTTGATAATTGATGGTATGGACTAGAAGAAAACACTTTTACCACATTTTGTTCGCACACCAAAAAATTTACAAGAGGAAAATTTTATTCAGTTTCACTTGGTCGGTTGTATGGTCTTCAATGGGAAAATGTTGCCAAGGGTGTACTTCACAGCTCCAAATATTCATAATGATGCAAATCTGACCATAACCATAATTCATGATGTGATTTCTCATTGGTCTGGTAATATTCCTGAAGTTTTGTATCTACAATTGGACAACACTTGCCATGAAAACAAAAATCAGGTTGTTTTTGGGTATCTGAACATGCTTGTTGAATTGAGAATTTTTCAAAAGGTAAAGGTTGGTTTCCTTCTTGTTGGGCACACTCATGACCATATTGATTAGATGTTCAGTCGTTTTTCAGTCACATTGAGGAGGAAGGAAGTTGGGAGCTTGCCATCACTAATTGAATGTATTAAGAAATCATACATGCCAGAGCCTGCTTTTGAAGTGTTGGAAGAAACTGTTGACATGCGAAGGTTTATTCTAGGATCATATGGTGAGGGGAAATGCATTGAACAACTTAATGATATTAGCTTCCAACATCAATTTCGTATAAAAAAAAATTGATGGAAAACACTAATATGGGGCAAGAAGTTTTCAACTACTACAGAATGGGCACCGTCATCAGGTTTGCAATTTTTGAAGTTCATTCCAGATCGTCCAATATTTGCATCAAAAATATTATTATTACAATCAGTTGGTGAAGTTCAGAATGCACGCAGACAGAATAGACATATAAATTATTCTGATTGCCTAGAAGAAATTAAAAAATGTATTAGATATACATATGAGTACTTTGACATTGCTGATTCAGTTTGGTGGGAGTCATTTTTCAATAATCAAAGTGATATCATTTCAACAACAACCAATGAAGATATACCTTTGAAAAATCCATTTATTTGGCCACAAAATGTGTCGAATGAACAAGAGAAAGTAAACATTGTTGAACAACAACAAACTCAAGGTATTATTAATTCTTCACAGGCAATGGAAAGAGAGATGTATATTGGTTCCAGAAGATCTCGTGCACAACGTGAAGCCATGGAAGACCTTTATAGGGGTTCAGTACATGATATTAAGGAGGGTTGCATGCTTGCAGTGTGTTAGACTCCGTCTTCTCAAAGTCCTCTGTTAGAGTCAAATTAACAGGTGGCTGTCAAAGTCTCGGTTTAAATATGCAGGCCAATGACAATCAGCTTCACCAAACACAGCTTAGATGTTTGCATAGCTTGTTCTCAGAGTGTTTCAATGACATGTGCAAGCCAGAGGAAGTTTCAGTGAGTTAGTATTTCAGGAGTTTCATGATTAAAAGGATAATTCTTCTCCAAAACCCTGTTTTGGAGAAGAAATTGTCAAATTAGTTATTTGTAATAAGTATATTTTCAAGTCTGCCCTCACGAAAAATGTCAAATGTAGGCCCTGGTTACCTTGCCAGGACTCATCAGCTCCAATCCCTGCAAAAGACAGCAAAGTCATCAGTCCAAAATTCAGAAAAGCCATAGAAAATGCATTGTATTAAATGACCGAATGTCAAATGCCAAAACAGGGTCATGAACCAAACAAAAATCAAAAGGGAGTCTTCATAAAGCTATTTCATGACATTTTCAAATTATTTTGCATGCCAAGAGTGAAGAACATCGTTCCAAGGCGAATTTGTGAGTTGGTGAGAAGTTGGAGCAGTTCCAGGGGTGCGCTACGCATCAAGGTGGGCACGCTACGCACCAGGGGCGTGCTACGTATTAGGCCACAATTTGCAGTGTTATTTTGCACGGGTGAGGCGCATCAGGAGCGCGCAGCGCGTTGGGTGAGGCGCGTGGCGCGTTGGGCAGGGGCGCTACCCACACAACAACAGAGCTCAGAAATTTGTTGCTCTTGCATCCAATCCCATGCCCATACGCTTCAATTGCAAGCGCGCCATCATCATCAATATCAGTTATAGGATCTTCAAAGCATCCACATTTGAGAAGTTGTGTATCAAAATCTCTATGTGGAAGAAACAAGACCCTGAAAGCGATTGTCAATATTCAAGAAACGCCTGCTATTATCAATGGCTCTAAACTGCAGGAGAAAGATGTAACTCACATAGCCAAGACTAATAGTGTTGCCGGATTGACAGATGTATTCAAATTGGGGAGGCTTGTGCAAGGGATTTAGTTTATAGGCCGAATTTTGCTATCAGATCCTACGAGGTTGGGGCGGACATGCATGGATCGATTGAAACTATTATGAATCATCTTCAGGAAACTGCCCTGAAACATGTTTGTGCTGCTGGAATTAATGGAGATGGTTTCGGCTCCACACATCAGATGACTCGTCTCAATCTCATTTGGGTGGTTACCCGCATGCAAGTTCATGTTGAGCAGTATCCTTCTTGGGGTGATTTGGTGGAAATTGATACTTGGGTAACTGGATCGGGGAAAAATAGCTTAAGTCGTGATTGGCTTGTTCGAGACTACAAAACTGGCTATATACTTGCACGAGCTACCAGCACCTGGGTTATGATGGACAGAGTGACCAGAAGACTATCCAAATTTCCAGAAGCGGTAAACGAGGAGATATCTCCATATTATCTTGAAAGCCCAGTGATTGACCAGAGTCATCATGAAAAATTAGACAAGCTGGTTGATGACAGTGCTGATTACATACATTCAGATTTAACACCAAAATGGACTGATTTGGATGTAAACAGGCATGTCAACAACGTTAAGTACATTGGTTGGATTATGGAGGGTGTGCCAGTCTCTATTTTGGAGAATCAACAACTAGTAAAGATGACTTTGGAGTACAGAAGAGAATGTGAGCAATTCCATGTCCTTCAGTCACTTACAAGCCTAGAGAAGAACGGTGGTGATTCTATAGATCCAAATTTCTCTCCGAGCTATTCATGTGCAAGTGTCCGTTCTTCAAACGCGTGCAAACACTTGATTCGATTGCAAGAAAATGGCGCAGAGATGGTGAAGGGGAGACAACATGATTAGGCAGTCTATTTATGACTTCAGTTAATAATCCAAATGGATCTGCGCTCTAGTGTTTATCTCTTAATTGGCCATCAGAGGAATTCAAGGGAAACGATGCTCTGTTTTTAGGAAAAATGGATAACTCTTTCTATTCTTGCAATTATAGTTGAAACAACTCATTATTTTTCATCGACCTGTAGGGGAAAGGTTTTTGGTCTATTTATTGTATGTAAAAATGGTTTTGTTTCAAATGGTAACGTGGCTTGATTTGCAATGCGCTTGTCAAAAGGCGACCTCCACATTTCAATGATATTTTGGTCTAACAGCAAAAGGAAATGGAAAGTATAACGTGGCAGTCCAGGTCAAAGACAAAATTTGAAAGAAGACATCGATCATGAGCAGAAAAATAGGAACAGATTGCTTATCCTAGTCTTCAGTTATGATTTGGAGGGTTCACACTACAGCTTCCGCATTTGTATTGGTCACAGAAAATGTAGCGCTGTTCTTTAGGAACCGATGAATGGCTTTTTACTATTTTTCATAATGTCAGTTGAAACAGTTCCATCCTTTCATGGATCGGTTTTCTCCTGAGCTTTTTATTGTATTAAAAAACATTTGTAGGTTAGAGAGAAGGGAGAGTTCTAAGAGGTGTGTGTGGAGGAAAACAGAGTTTCATTGTACAACTTTTTGACAGAGATTTTAATGAAAATACACAGCTCTGGCTTCTGAGATTCCTGTGGTATGAAATTTAACGTTTGTCTTTTCCTATGTTTCATGTGTATCTTGTAATGTTTTTAATTTCATTCCTAACTCATTTCTGTTGAATACTTTTAAGTGAGAAAGGCAGAATTCAATTTACTTGCTCTGTTTTGAGGAAGTATTCATAGTTAATGTTTTCTTCTGTTTGACAAGGATCCATTTTCTATGCCCTTGTCGACTTCTCAGCAGTCTTGCCATTCCGTTTATCTCAATTTAATTGTTAAATTTCTTGCCTACCTTTCCTCGGGAGATAATCCGTGTTTTGATTATATTTCTTTGTTCAAGCTGTTTCTTTGCCCCATGCAGCGCAGAAAATCCCACCATCCATTAAAACCCCTTTTCTTATCAATTTATTAGCCTAAAATCAGTATTCCTTATTGGTCATCTCAGCCCCTTTGAAAACCTTTTGCCGAGATAGACCCGGAGAGAGCCCTCTCCTGTCCTCGTAGGGCTAGCTACAAGGCTAAGCATGGTATGATGTTGCCTCGAGTTTTGCCTTCCTCAGCATGAGGCAAATTCGAACGCTAACATAGTGGCGACCATACTGGGGAAGATGGTTTGCTGTTGATCTGACATTCGACTTGTTGATTGTCTTGTCCCAGTACATGAAATCAAGTTGCAGATCTGATGCTGATGGTGGACAACATTCAGACACATATGCAGGCTGAAACATTCACCTGGCGACTCCAACTCGATCCAGACATTCCGGTGCTCGCTCATCCATCTATGCAATGGTAGGGTATGTGGCAAACCCTGCACTTTGTGAAGCTGTAAAAGAGGTTAGAAATTGGTTAACAGATATTGAAATTAATGATGAAGGATTTTTCATTGCTATGTTTCAATGTTTGAAATCTCCAAAGTTCCCTCTTGAAGCTAACACTGGTTTTTGCGAGTTAGTTGTTGAAAAGTTTGAGAAGGAGATTCAGTTTTTAGATGAGCAGATCCAGTCATATGATTTCCAAGACCCTAAAAAGTTCTTGGAAATCCTTCCTCCTTCGAAACAAGAAATAATAGAATTGCCTACAGATGTTTGCATTGAAAGTGTGCAGCTAGAGGTATGTATTGCAGAGTTGGGGCAGCCAACAGAGTCTGGCTTCCGCGATCCAATGGCAACATACATGGAAATGTTTTTCAGTTTGATTGATAGATCAGCCTGTTTTTTACGTGACCAGGCTCATTACGTGCATGAAGGGCTGCCATCAATTACATCTGTGTCCTGGTGGAAACATTCTCAAGCGGCATCATTCTCAGGTTTACTTGAATGGTTGATCTGGCACTTCAGTATTACCTGATCTATTGTGTGTACAACAGAGTAGGTTAGATTTTGTAAATAAATAAGCAGCCAAAGGGCAGCATTTCATTCTGAGTTTCATTTACAGTTGTAGTGTGAAGTTTGCTGAGCAAGTTTTTCGATCATTTCAGTCAAGTTTCAGTCCATAAATGAGTCGGAAGTCTCGTGTTGTCTGTTGAAATAATGACTCCATTGCCCAATGGACGGAGGCACTGTCTGCTCTCCCAAAGCTCTGCGGTTCTTGGCACCTCCAAGAAGTGGCAGCTGCCATCCCCATTAGAGCCAATGTTAGACTCCGTCTTCTCAAAGTCCTCTGTCAGAGTCAAATTAACAGGTGGCTGTCAAAGTCTCAGTTCAAATATGCAGGCCAATGACAATCAACTTCACCAAACACAGCTTAGATGTTTGCATAGCTTGTTCTCAGAGTGTTTCAATGACATGTGCAAGCCAGATGAAGTTTCAGTGAGTTAGTATTTCAGGAGTTTCATGATTAAAAGGATAATTCTTCTCCAAAACCCTGTTTTGGATAAGAAATTGTCAAATTAGTTATTTGTAATAAGTATATTTTCAAGTCTTCCCTCACGAAAAAAGGTGGGACATTACAGAGTGATCTATCTTATGCCACTGTCTCGGTGTTTGGAGGAGAAATCAGGAGATTGTATAGAGAAGCACAGTTGGCGTACATCAGAATCCTACAAATCATCCCATATATGCAGTGGACACTGATTTTGGAGCATGCATTCTCCAAATAGAAGAATCTGAGAAGGCCTCAATGCAGATCAGGAAACCAATTCAGGCCAAACAAGAGCAAGGAAGTCAAGTTTGGGAGATATTCTTTGATGGAGCATGTTCCAGGGAAACTGCAGGAGCAGGGGTGGTGATGATATCTCCATAACAAGAAAGCATTCAGTTGTCTTTTAAGCTGGTTTTTCAAGTCACTAATAACATAGTAGAGTATGAGGCTTTGCTGTTGGGCCTTAATGCAGCAAAAGACAGAGGAATAAAGAATATAAAGGTGTTTGGAGATGCTAATTTAATCATTCAGCAAGTAAATAAAACATTTCAGGCAAAGCACCCAAGGCTAAAATCATACAGAGATGTGGTATGGAGAATCAAACATTCTTTTGATTATTTCTGTATTTCATATATTCCTAGAGCCCAAAATCAGCTTGTTGATTCCCTTGTTGTTTCTGCTAGTCTATTTGTCCCTCCCATGCCTCCCAGACTAGTCTATGAAGTCCAAATAAAGTACAGACCATCCTTGCCTGATAATGTCCAGCATTGGAAAGTTTTTGAAGATGATGATGAGATAATTAGGTTCCTTCAAGTCCTTGATGAGTTTTCTGAAATGCAAATTGATAAAGAAAATGAAGCCTTGCAAGAAAGCCCCAAATCCCAGCTTAGAAATAAAATAGGCAAAAATAACATTGTCCAGCTTCCTAGTAATCATATTCCTAAGGGTCTAGTTCCTCTTGAAAGACTGTTTGACCAAAATGATGTGCCTTACAAGGCTGCCCAAAAAGAAGAGCAATCTGCAGTCCGTAAGCATGACATATGGAGTCCAGGTCAGCTTAGATACATAAATTTGTCTACTCATTTGTCTGCTGATCAAAGTGCTGAATATTGCAATTTAATGAGGCATTTTGTTGATGTGTTTTCCTGGGAGTATAGTGATCTGAAAACATATGATAAGAACATAATCCAGTATAAAACCCCTCTGGAGAAAGACACCATTCCATTCAAACAGAAGCTGAGACCAATAAATCCTATGCTTCTTCCTCTAATTGAAAAATAATTAAGAAGTTATTGGTTGCCAAGATTATAGTTCCTTTTAGATATTCCAAATGGGTAGCCAATTTGGTGGTAGTAAGGAAGAAAAGTGGAGAATCAAATTGTGTGTTGATTTCAGAAACTTAAATAAGTGCTCAAAGAAAGATAACTATCCTTTACCAAAGATGGAGCATTTGCTGCAAAAAGTCTCAAGAGCCAAAGTAATGTCTTTCTTGGATGGTTTTTCAGGCTTTAATCAGATTGTTGTGTACCCAGATGACCAAGAGAAGACTGTATTTACCACTCCTTGGGGCACTTTTATGTATGCCAAGATGCCTTTTAGATTGATGAATGCTGGAGTAATCTTTCAGAGAGCTATGGATATAGCATTTGTGGGGGAGAAGGATAAATTTGTCCTTATCTACCTTTTGAAATTTCATTTATATTTTTTTATAATATTTTAATAAAATTTAAATAATTGATAATTTTAAGAATTAACTTTTGATTTATTTATTTTCAAAACTATGATTAAGCAATATGGCAATTTTTTTTCTCCATTAAAATATATTATTATCACTACAATCTAATATTTAAAATATGAATATATATTACTATGAGACTTTATTTCAAATATTCATTTCAAAGTTTTCCCCTGTAAAGATTCTAAACCTACTATTTCTCTAATAAGACAAGCATCCATTATGTTAGAAAGTTTGTATTGAAATCATTATTTTCATTGAGATTCACGATATTTTCATTGCCATCTATTCCATTCCTTGTTATACATTTAGGGGAATTCCATTCCTTGTTATACATTTAGTGGAGTATAATAATGGTTGGGAAAGGTTATACATTTACTGGAGCATAATAATGATTGGGAAAGGTTCGCATAATTTTCTTCAGCTAGAAAGTTGAAGACAACTTCCTTCCATGTCACAGTTTATATTGAACGATTGTACAATAGTTTTCTATTTTTGAAAAAAAATGTAGTTAATGGAAAACAAAAACGGGTTTGTTGAAAGTGGGTCCTTGCTCAAGTACGTAACCTATTTATTCAATCGTTGTTGTTCTGTGAAAAAGCTACAACAATATCAAGAAAACCAATTATGATCCCTTCCTATCAAAGAGTTAACAGAGTTTTCATAGCTTGGATAGGTGATGATAATTTCTTTCCTAGCCATTTATAATGAAAAATCATACATACAGTTTCCATTTTTTAAATATGTAGATTAAAAAAAGCAATTGGTTTAGTAAAACTCTTCATTCGTCAATTTGAAAAGCCGAATAATAAATGCAATCACTATTACTAACATGGCAATCATTCAGTGAAAGAAATTCATAGTGTAGATTGTTCTTATGTTTAAAATACTCTATCAAAAAGGCTACAACAAATCTAAAAACAAACACAAATTATTATTCATTTTACTCTATACAATATCAAGAAAACCAAGTAGAATCCACTTCTGTGATTGTAATAAGAGAAAGTTATTAATTTACACGGTTTACATTCATTTGCTCAATAAAAGCCTCTCTAATTTCCGTATTGATTTCATGCTCAGAACATTACATTACATTGAAAGCTAAAACCATGTTAAATACAATTACTGGAACCTAAAGAGTTGTGGATCACTTAGTGGCATGTGCTATATTGTAGGGATTCTTTCAATGAGTTGATAACAAAGTAATAAACCAACTGGACCTTTTAACAAACTTCAAACTTAAAAAAAATCACCCACGATTTTATAGATTGAGAAGCATTGGATGAGAGAAACCTATTTTCTCAAAACCACCCAATTGTTTTAAGTGGTGTTCTTGTGCATCCCCGCTATTCATAGAAAATGGGCATGATTTCATTGAAGAATTCCCTAGGGTTAAGGACCCGAACAGAAATCTTTCACTCAACGTTACCTCAAAGTATTACATTGTATCACAATACTGAAGCATGTTCCAAGGTTCTGGGTTGTTGTAGAGATGTGATTGCATTGCTATGTTATATATTTTTGATTAGACAGAATTATGGTGAGGTAATAAAATTTATAAATTATTATAAAGTTGTTTTACGCAATAACCAAAAACTGGATTGAAACTCTACCCAGGAAATAATTTAGTGTTATGATCTAACCTGAGAAAATTATTGAATTGTCTTTGACAGAGTGAATTGAAATGGCGAGTTGGGTTACTAGCTAATAAATTAACCCTGTTGAGCATTGAGGATTGCTCTCAAATTCCAACATGAGATCTTCAATCTTCCAGGGAGCACCAGAGCTGCATGTCCAGAAAGAAATATCCAAGCCAATTAGATGACAAGGATTTCGTTTAGGTGAGATTAAGGCAACAACTTGCAAGAATAAGCCTTGGGGTAATGGCCAAGGCAAGGACGAAAGTGTATTACCTCGATGACACATGAACATGCCCATTGTCTATTTCTTCCTTGCCTATAATTGTACTTCCTCCATTCTAATGGATGGATCATGGAACAAAGCCACCATTCCATTTTTGGGAAATCATGCAGATGGCTTCAAATTCATGGAGATTGTTCACAGATAGTTGTCACTAATCCAGTTGTCAATGGCCTGGACAGTGTGAAAACGATAGTGAGCTTGCTGGCACGCAATTCTTCGCATGTGGGTGACGAATAGTTAATATTGCAATTTGCAAGTCTCATCAGATTAGGTTTAGGGTGGCGTCAAAGCAAACCTTAAAACTGCATTCGTCTCCAACAGTACTCAGTAGTTAATGGTAATGGTTGCATTCGTTTCCGACTCTCCATTGAGTACAAACTAGTAGTTAATGGTAATGGTAGCTCGAGATTAAATTTGCACATATCATTTTTATGGGCAGAGTTGTAGATGGTCACTAAGAGAGTTACTCCTATTAAGTACTAGCTTATGGTCGCTAAGAGATATACTATTATTAGGCACTAGGCTAGTAAGAAGTTGGATGCTGGAGCATTTAAATAGCATTAAATATTATATTGTGTACTGGTACCAAGCCCCCAACTCCCATGAAATAAAGCTATCATAGTTTTTGATGGTTTAACTTTGAAATTAAACGTCAAAACGACGGGTTGCAGCTGTATAGGACATGTCAAATCTGACGTTGAGAAATTTTCAGCCACCATCAAACGCCCTGGAACTCAAAATAGGTCTTACAGAACGTCAAATTCCAAACGTCCTAGAACTCAAGATAAATCCTACAGAACGTCAAATTCCAGACCTGCTCGCCCTGTTTCATAGTGCGACACTTATTTTCCGGGGCATAGGGCCCATTAATGCGGTCATTCAGTAAATGCCCATTGCCATATTTATACTTGTTTAAATTTAAAAGTTAGGTATATACAGCGGGCCGCATTAATAAGTCTATAACCACTGCTAAATTTATATTTGTTTAAATTTTAAGATCAAGCCCCAACCGCATTAATTAATGAGTCTATAGCCTGTTATGTAGAACCTTGGCAATACCCTATTTTTTTTTCATTGATTCTGTTATGTTGAACCTTGGCCATACCCTGTTTTTTTTGCTGATTCTGTTACGTTGAACCTTGGCAATTCCCTGTTTATTCTTTGCGGATTTTGATAGCTTCATATTCCATGGTTCGTTAACAGTTAATTGGAGTGTTATTTCTCTTCTGGGATGTAGTGACTGTCGTCGCCGATCCAGACGCTAATCTTGTGAACTCGGGATATAGTACGGTCAAAAGTGTTGGGAATTTTCTGTTTAATTCCAAAACAAAAATAGCTTGAACAGGACATAGAATGATGCTTTGTTTTACACAGCGGAAACTAAAATTGTTTGCTGAAGACAGAGTTTTTCACACACAACAAAAAACTTTTCATTCATTAATAATACTGCTGTTACAAAAACATTCTTCCTCCAACAGAGGGATTCTCTGAGACTTCTTCAGATGCAGTTAAAAAGAAAATTACTCTATTTCACCTTGCAAATCTTCACATTGTTGTGTAAGAAAATTTCTTACATTTACTGTTGTAAAGAAAAATTTCTTATTTCATTCACGTTGCTGTATATTTCATTTCTACAAAAAAAACTTTCTCTGCACTGTTGTGCATTGCTTAAAAAAAAAATTACATTTACACTGTTGTGTATTTTTCACATGGGCACTGTTGCGTGCCTCTCACTACACCCTAAAGAAAAAAACAACAATACATATTAACTATACCATACTCCCATGAATATTAAAAAAACAATAAAATTAAAATCTTACCAACGTTTACCAACCCACAGTAAATGTAATTTACTGTTTTACTGACAAAACTGGCGGTAAATGAAACTTTTACTCCACGTCAATTTCATGTTGCAGGCCTGTACTTCAACCATTGAATTATGCGATTTGCGATCCGATCGCATCGCAGAATCGCAATCTGCGAAAGAGAAAAATGGAGCATTATCGTATGGGTGCGATTTGCGATCGGATCGCATCGCAACATCGCAATCGCAAAAATCACAGGACGTAGCGAAAGGTAACAGGGTGTGTATGCGATATGCGATATGCGATAAGATCGCATCGCAAGGGAAAAATAATGTTGTAGTTGAAATTATCATTTCAACACTCCCCTTTAATTTCAATTGTTGGGTTATCAGTCATACCGAGACATTTCCTCAAAAACTCAAGGTTTTTCTGCCCCAATGGTTTAGTCAGAATATCCGCAACCTGCTCCTGAGTTCTGCAATGCTTTAAAATGATTTCTCCATTGTTTACCAATTCCCTAATGTAATGAAACTTTGTGTCAATGTGCTTCGTTCTCTTGTGAAACACCGAATTCTTGGATAATGCAATAGATGAGCTATTGTCGCAAAAAATCACAGTTCCTTTTGCTTGTTCTTGGCATAAGCTCCTTAACATCCTTCTCATCCAAACTGCTTGACATGTTGCTACTGTACCTGCCACATATTCTGCCTCTGCTGTAGACAATGCTACAATAGGCTGTTTTTAAGAAGCCCATGAAATGGCTCCTAAACCTATGTTAAAAACATAACCGGATGTGCTTTTTTGATCATCTACACTTCTAGCCCAATCACTATCAGTGTATCCAATTAAATCTGAACATTCTGAGATAGTATATAAAATGGCAAACCTTTTAGTACCTTTAACATACCTTAGAATCATTTTTGCTGCCTGCCAATATGATTCTTTTGGCCTCTCCATGAATCTGGAAATTAAACTAACAACATACATTATATCTGACCTAGTTGCAGTCACATACATGAGGCTGCCAACTATGCTCTTGTACAAACTAGGATCAAAATCCTTGCTGTTGTCCTCTTTGCTGAGTTTTAATCCCATCACTGTGGGAGTGATTGCTGCCTTGCTCTCTTGCATATTAAATCTTTCCAACACTTCATTAACATATTTTGCCTGTGAGATAAAAATCTCATTTCCATTTTGTTCTACTTCTATTCCTAAGAAGTATCTCAGCGAACCCATGTCAGTCATTTCAAATTCTTCTTTCATGACTGTTTTGAAATTTTCAATAAGGTGATCATCATTACGTGTGAAAATAACATCATCAACATATAACACAACAATTATAATTTTACCATCATTTTATTTGATGGTAAAATTATAATTTTACCATTCCTTATAATTTTACAAGGAATAGCTATTGGTTTAGACATGTATTGAGAGTCATACTTCAACCATGTATAGGCTTCTAGTATCATTGATGTAGCCTTATATATCATGTATTATCTCTGCACTATCTCATTGTATATCATTGGTAAAAGTTGTGTGGATTCAATGGTCAGACTTGGAGTATCCTCTTGCATGTGAAAAGGAGGAAAAGGCCACAGCTAAAGGCATTGTACAACAACATGGGGAGATGTTTGCAACCCCTAACAACTATTTAGGGGGAGCATCTTTAGTGACAGAATAACATGGTGTTGGCAGAGAGGCTTATTGGTTGCATGGAGGTAACATATTTCTTGGTTCCTCGTGATTACTTTGTAGGTGTTGGAAATTGATCTGATTTGATCAACAAAAAATTGGTATCAGCCAAGTTCATTGGTTTTAGCATGGTGAATAGTGAGTATGGACCACCCTTTGCCGTTGATGTTAAAGGGGGAAAGTGATACAACGTTAAGTGAAGAATAGGCCAACCAACTAGAAGTGAAGAAGATCAATTTGGGTGACATTGCTGAAGGTTTTCATTAGTTCCAAAGGGGAAGAATGTTGGTAGCATGGTGTTGGCATTGATGTCAACCATGGAGCTAGTTAGTAAGCTTGACATTGATGTCAACCACTAACGGATTATTTACATGATGATATATTGATTCCAAAGGTTTTTTGAAGGGTATTGAGGTGTGTACATGTTTGGCAAGAGGCTTGAAGCAAGTGGAAAAGTTTTGGGTAGAGAAAATGTGTTTTTCCCTATGTTAGAGTAGTGGCATGGTCTCTTAATGTCACAAAGAGACACTACATTAGTGCTACACTATGATGGCTCTATGTCAATGCATATTTCCGCATGGTGGCCATTCTCTGCCAGTGCAACTTCTATAGGTGAAGAACAGGAAATAGCATGCACTTAAAAAAGTGAAATTACGCATGGTATTTTTTGAGAAGTTTTGATTGACTTAGTTGCAACATCTATGTGTGAATTGGCCACCAAAGGAATATGAATGCATTGATCGGTTTCTTACGATATTATTGGTGTATTTGGTCGAGCAGTTAATCATTGGATTAGGTCTTCATAAGTTAATGTGGAGTGCGTTGTTATTGTAGTGATCAATATGGTCAAATATGGTGCTAAGTGTTATTGTTAAATGGCCAAGTGTAGTATCAACTTGGGTTTAGTTAGTGTGTGGATAAGTTATGCAAATGGAGAGATAGCCATAATGTGTGCATTACAGAACAATGGAGAGATGATATGAGATAATGTCTTAGTGTTCATTAAAAATGTTAGACAAAGAAATTCATGTAGATATTAGATGTTGTATTATGCATATGGATAAAGTGACAGAGCTCAAGTGACCTACACACACAAGGAATTTACTCAATGAAACTATGACATATCACGTGCATTCATGGCATACTAAACAATATCCCTAATTTGAGTACATATTGGAAAATACCTCTAAAAATCACATTATTTAACCCTTATCAATACGAACCTTGTACACCTTCCCAATTTAAAAAACACCTACTTTCACTAGATATTGTATGTATCCATTTTTTCATTAACATTTTTTATACCCCTTTATATTTTTTCATTAACTTTGAGCTCCATTTTTTATACATGCCAATATAAAAACCCTTTATCCCATATTATATGCTCAATATATTATGTCATTTTCCCCTCAATATATATCCCCCAATAGGAACACACATGGTAGGGTATTTCTCCCCCAGTGAAGCCCCTGTTACTATGCATAAGAGGTTAGTGAACAAGGTGTGTTGAAGCAAGCATGGAGAGGTTATATTATGAAAAAATTTTGCACACATGTACCAGAGCTTATACACACATGAACATAGTCTAACACATGTATTTGATTGTTGGAAGAATGATTATCATGTGTATGGAGCATGGAAGATCTGTCTTGTATGCATAGCTTGATGCAATGCATTAAAGAAAAAAATATATATGGAATTGGAGGTTGTGCACATGGTTAGTTCTTGGGTCAATTTAGTATGTGGAGATCAAATTGTTCAAGTGTCCATTGAGTATTCTTGAGGACTGCAGAGTTAGTATTCCATGTATCTATCTAAGTCAAAGGATGTAATAGTGCATTGGACTATAGTTTGAGTGGCAGAGTGTGGACAAAGTTTAGTTTTGGATGAGTGTGCATGGAGAGAGACAAAGACTATTAGTTGTGTATTTTTTTTGTCCTAACAATGTTGTTGCAGGGCTCATTGTGCTAGTGTTATGCTACTAATGTATTAAGAAAGGTTAATGGTTTGAGTTGAAGTGTTGAAGTCATGTCATAGTGTCTATATGGCTATAACACTTATGAAGAGTGTGTATGGATAAGTGTGAGCCAATGTAATGACGTCAAGACCATGTTCATTGTGTAATGTACTAATTTATAGAGTTGTATGTATGCTTCTAGTTATGTTGGTGTATTAAGGGTTTGATGTTTCTAATGTATGTGAGTTGAGTGAGAGATGTTAAGTGAGTTGTTGTTGAGGGTAGATTGATTACGAGTAGAATATTGTATTGATGAGAGAGGGTTGAATGATCATGAGTGCTTATTTGTAATAGGGAGAGAGATTGTATGAGAATTTTTTTTGAGTCAGTTGATGAGCTTAGTGTTAGTGTGGGTCCAACATGAACAGTGGGATGAAATGTGACCCATGGTGTTTGATAATGTTGCAGGTGGATCTTAGTCTGAAATGTTGTGAGACATGGTCCACAGGAGCTTGAAGGTTGGGCCTTCAATGGGGCAAGGGGTGACTTGAAACTTCAGAGTGTAGTGACATCATTTAGTTAGTGGCTTCCTTCTAGGGGTGGTTGGAAAGACTCTTGGGTGTTGGGGCATCTACCATGTCGTTCCCTGCATAGTTGTGAGAAATGTGGTATGCAAAGTTTAGAAAGCGGTGGCTACCGCCATGTAGTGGTCTAGAGAGAGTAATTTCTTGCATGATAGAAAGTTTTGGCTTTCACACTAGTGGTGGACATTTCATATGATGTAAAATAAATATTTGGATAATAATAAGAAGAAGCAAATGAAGACAAACAAATGGTAGTTTTCTTCTGGAAAGGTATACACCTTACATTTGGTGTCTTCATGTGCATGACGATGTTTATGTGGTGCTCATTAGTGTTCACATGATTTACTTGTGATGGTTTATGTACTGCTCACAGTTCATGTTTATCTTTAAATATTCTATTTATATTGTGTTGTTGATGATATATTTATGATTCAATTAATTGTGTAAAAAAGGAAAAAATTGGTACAAGTTGAATCATAGTGCACAATATTGATTCACCCCCCTCTCAGTATTATCAAGCTTCCAATAGAAAAATAGGAAGAGCAAGAGGACGGGGGAAGAAAAAGAAAAGGGTAAGAGAAAGAGGGAGGAGGAGTGGAAGGAAAGGAATAGGTAGAAAAATAAGGAGAGGTTAAGGGAGAGAGGGGGAGGAAGAGGAGGAGAGGAGTGGAGGGGGAATAAAAATAGGAGTGGAAGATGGGAAGGGTGAGAATGAGGAGTGGAATGAGAGGGAGAGATTTGGGGAAGAGAAAGGAAAACTCAAAACCCATATCTAAAACCTAAAACCCATTTGAAAAACTAGTTTCAAAAATCTAATTTCCATTTTCAAAACCCACATCACATTCTATTTGAAATATACAAATTAAAAAAAATGACAAAAATATTACTTATGAATCCAAAAGATATAGTGATGCCCTAGAAATCTTCCTTTCTTTCTTCTATTAATAGTCCCCACAAATCTCTTTAATATACAAGCTCTACCCCTCCATCATGTGAAAATGAAATAAAATGAAGCTACTGAGAATGAATCCATTTCCTGATCAGTTTGCAAATGTTTCTTTCATAGAACTCCTTATTGAAAACATGGTTAGTGAAATATTAAAGTATTCAAGTTAAGTAGAATAAAAGAAAAAGGTTTCATCAATTTTGATTATTATTTCTTTTTTCTTCTCAAGAAATAATAGATTAAAAATACCATAGGATAAAAGAAGGTGGAGTAAATTTTAAGGGAGTTTCCATCTCTAAGAGAGGACAAAGCAACTTATTATGTCTATCAAAGGAAGTTTTAAGAGGATAAAACCAATCAACAAAGAATTCGAAGATTACAATACTAACATATGAAGTTAGCCGAGAAGTGGAAAAGTAGAGACATTGATGAATAAAAATATGTTCCCTGTAGGCCTAAATCCTTAGGGAAATGAACGAATATGTGTTGAGGATATCTAGAGCTCTTATCAATGCTACCAAAATAAAATAAGTTGATAGGGAGGAAATATTTAACATGAATTTAGACTAGGTGGTTTGTGACAACACCAATTACTTAACAACAATATGAATAGTA
This sequence comes from Pinus tabuliformis, assembly GCA_031772625.1. Taxonomy (NCBI): domain Eukaryota; kingdom Viridiplantae; phylum Streptophyta; class Pinopsida; order Pinales; family Pinaceae; genus Pinus; species Pinus tabuliformis. The sequence goes on along the minus strand of CM062804.1, from coordinate 1,320,359,947 downwards.
ATTGTTTTTTTCTTTAGTGATAAAACATAAGAAAATATCACTAAATTCATCCGATAAGAAATTAAAATATTGCACTACTAATGGAAAGTTGGGTAGGAAGTGAGAGAGTGGAGATACTAATGGTTCAAAATTGTGTTCCAGGCAAACCTGATTCATTGGGGAACTAGAATATTGTAATTTAAGGATATGTCAGTCATATCAATTTCACCAAAATCAAATAAGTTAGGTAAGAATCCTTTAACATGAATCTACGCTAGGTGATATATCATAATATTAGGTAATTAATGTTTGGAATGTGACATTCTTTACATGGTACATATTTTTGATATGTTTTGTGGTTTTTTTTTTACAAGGATTTTTTTGCATTGTGATTTAATCCCACTCGAGGGATTAGAGTTATAATGTAATTCAAAGTTAACATATTAGGTTTTCAGATTTCACATAATACCTAAATGCTATGTGTAGTGAAATTAACACAATGAAGAAGATAAAGGCTTGACTCTAAGGTTTGTTGATTTTCGTAATTAAATATTTCTAAAATAAAATTATATGTATGGTGTGTATACCATTAATATTTAATTTTATTTTCCTTATTTATAGTTATTTTATCGTTTATATTAATCTATTAACCAGAATTTTGAAAAAAAGAGAATATATGTTTATCTAAATGCTATTATACTTTTTCCATTAGATTTTTATAATATTATCAAAAATCAATTTAAAATTAAAAAAAATTAATATAACAACAATTTTATAACCCATAATATTTTTTTAAAATATATTTTAATAACAATAATACAACACTATTAATATATTATACATCTACATATAAATATACTTGTATCAGTAAAATGTTGTATATTTACATATAAATAGGCTATTTTGATATAACACAACTCCTCTCATGTGTGACAAATTTCATTAACGTAAAATGGATGCAAAAATTTACAATATTACAAGTCAAATACTTGACCAGACAAATATTTATTTATTTTATGTTTTTAATTTCATGGACTTACTTTAAAATAACATTGTAAAGTCTAAATACTTAAATAAAAATTTAAAATAAATAAATTAAAGAATGCTACAGTTTTTTTTAATATAATGTCTATCGATTTTCTCTTTGGAAAATTAATAATTATGAAATAAAATGGATTGTAAAAAATATTAAATAGTGTCATGCATTTTCATCTGAATGTAAACTTATATGTAATTCTGAATATTGACATTAGTGATACGTGCAGACTCATATTGCAAGGAGTTGCCACATGGTGTCAATGAGTCAAATTTCGAAGGTTCACTTGTATATCTTAATTTTTTATTTTAATGGTCTACTTAATCATATTCATGAACTTCAACTTCTTGTATCCTGTCAACTCTGGAACATCGTTTAGCTAGAACAACCATAAACAATGTGGACGTTGGAAACTTGAACAACCTTTTTGGATATAGCGATTATTATCTCGTTTAAAAAAATTATCAAAAAAACATAAAAATAATAATTTTATCAAAAATTAAAAATTAATTTGATTTTTGAATTAATTTTATTAAAACAAAAGTGTTATTCAACTTTTTCTTTTTTATTAAATTTATTAAGTTAATCAAATTAAATTTATTAAAAAAAAAGTTATGGGACAATAAACTAATATTATTCTAATAAAAGCAAAAGTGTTATTCAACTTTTTTGTGTTTTTTCCTCTTTATTTAACCCATTAGGTTAATCAAATTAATTTTATTAAAAAAAAAGTTATGGGACAACGAACTAATACTATTCTAATAAAAACAAAAACAAAAGCTTAATTCACTTTGTTTAATTCATTATGGATCACCGAAGCTTGAATACAAAACAAAAGTGTTGTTCAACTCTTTTGTGTTTTTTCCTCTTTATTTAACCCATTAAGTTAATCAAATTAATTTTATTAAAAAGAAGTTATGAGACAACTAAATAATATTAATCTAATAAAAACAAAAGTATTAGTCAACTCTTTTGTGTTTTTTGCTTTTTATTTAACCCATCAAGTTAATCAAATTAATTTTATTAAAAAAAATTATGGGCAACGAACTAATATTATTCTAATAAAAACAAAATGTTATTCAACTATTTTGTGTTTTTTCATCTTTATTTAACCCATTAAGTTAATCAAATTAATTGTATTGAAAAAAAGTTATGGGAAAACGAACTAATATTATTCTAATAAAAACAAAAGTGTTATTCAACTCTTTTGTGTTTTTCCCTCTTTATTTAACCCATTAAGTTAATCAAATTAATTTTATTAAAAAAAAGTTATGGGACAACGAACTAATATTATTCTAATAAAAACAAAAGTGTTAGTCAACTCTTTTGTGTTTTTTGCTTTTTATTTAACCCATTAAGTTAATCAAATTAATTTTATTAAAAAAAAGTTATGAGACAACAAACTAATATATTCTAATAAAAACAAAAGTGCTATTCAATTTTTTTTGTGTTTTTTCCTCTTTTAAACCATTAAGTTAATCAAATTAATTTTATTAAAAATATATATATAAGACAATGAGCTAATATTATTCTAATAAAAACAAAAGTGTTATTCAACTCTTTTGTTCTTTTTCCTCTTTTTTAAACCCATTAAGTTAAAATGGTTTTTATAATATCGATTTTCTCTTTGGAAAATTAATAATTATGAAATCGATAGACATTATATTAAAAAAAACTGTAGCATTCTTTAATTTATTTATTTTAAATTTTTATTTAAGTGTTTAGACTTTACAATGTTATTTTAAAGTAAGTCCATGAAATTAAAAACATAAAATAAATAAATATTTGTCTTGTCAAGTATTTGACTTGCAATATTGTAAATTTTTGCATCCATTTTACGTTAATGAAATTTGTCACACATGAGAGGAGTTGTGTTATATCAAAATAGCCTATTATATGTAAATATACAACATTTTACTGATACAAGTATATTTATATGTAGATGTATAATATATTAATAGTGTTATATTATTGTTATTAAAATATATTTTAAAAAAATATTATGGGTTATAAAATTGTTGTTATATTAATTTTTTTTAATTTTAAATTGATTTTTGATAATATTGTAAAAATCTAATGGAAAAAGTATAATAGCATTTAGATAAACATAGAAAATGGATTGTAACAAATATTGAATAGTGTCATGCATTTTCATCTTAATGTCAATATTGTCATTTTAATATGGTGTGTCAAAGTTAATGAATGAATTTATAAAAACCATTTTAACTTAATGGGTTAAATAAAGAGGAAAAAGGACAAAAGAGTTGAATAACACTTTTGTTTTTATTAGAATAATATTAGCTCGTTGTCTTATATATATATTTTAATAAATTTAATTTGATTAACTTAATGGTTTAAAAGAGGAAAAAACACAAAAAAATTGAATAGCACTTTTGTTTTTATTAGAATATATTAGTTTGTTGTCTCATAACTTTTTTTTTTAATAAAATTAATTTGATTAACTTAATGGGTTAAATAAAAAGCAAAAAACACAAAAGAGTTGACTTAACACTTTTGTTTTTATTAGAATAATATTAGTTCGTTGTCCCATAACTTTTTTTTAATAAAATTAATTTGATTAACTTAATGGGTTAAATAAAGAGGGAAAAACACAAAAGAGTTGAATAACACTTTTGTTTTTATTAGAATAATATTTGTTCGTTTTCCCATAACTTTTTTTCAATACAATTAATTTGATTAACTTAATGGGTTAAATAAAGATGAAAAAACACAAAATAGTTGAATAACATTTTGTTTTTATTAGAATAATATTAGTTCGTTGTCCCATAATTTTTTTTAATAAAATTAATTTAATTAACTTAATGGGTTAAATAAAAAGCAAAAAACACAAAAGAGTTGACTAATACTTTTGTTTTTATTAGATTAATATTATTTAGTTGTCTCATAACTTCTTTTTAATAAAATTAATTTGATTAGCTTAATGGGTTAAATAAAGAGGAAAAAACACAAAAGAGTTGAACAACACTTTTGTTTTGTATTCAAGCTTCGGTGATCCATAATGAATTAAACAAAGTGAATTAAGCTTTTGTTTTTGTTTTTATTAGAATAGTATTAGTTCGTTGTCCCATAACTTTTTTTTTAATAAAATAAAGAGGAAAAAACACAAAAGAGTTGAATAACACTTTTGTTTTTATTAGAATAATATTAGTTTATTGTCCCATAACTTTTTTTTTAATAAATTTAATTTGATTAACTTAATAGATTTAATAAAAAAGAAAAAGCTGAATAACACTTTTGTTTTAATAAAATTAATTCAAAAATCAAATTAATTTTTAATTTTTGATAAAATTCCTATTTTTATGTTTTTCTGATAATTTTTTTAAACGAGATATTAATCGCTATATCCAAAAAGGTTGTTCAAGTTTCCAACGTCCACATTGTTTATGGTCGTTCTAGCTAAACAATGTTCCAGAGGTGACGGGATACAAGAAGTTGAAGTTCATGAATATGATTAAGTAGACCATTAAAATAAAAAATTAAGATATACAAGTGAACCTTCGAAATTTGACTCATTGACACCATGTGGCAACTCCCTGCAATATGAGTCTTCACGTATCACTAATGTCAATATTCGGAATTACATATAAGTTTACATCCAAGGGAAACCCCAAATTTCACCTTTACACTTATAAAAATTCACTTCCTGCACCCGTTGCAACCTGGGCAAAGTCACCTGAAGTGTTGTTCAACTCATCTATCTTGTGCATGGCTCACCCATTCACCAACGCCTTCCACCGTTGCACGATTCTTCATTTTGTTTGACCCGGGCGCATTTCACCAACTCACCCTTCGATCTGAGTTGGTTCACCAACTCACTCTTCGTTCACCATTCACCATTGCACATTTATGCCCGAACGCCCGCCACACATTCTATTCGACCCGTCGTTCAACCAAACACCCTCTCGCACCCTCGCCTGACTTCTCGAACGAACGCCCTACAGTGCCCTCGAACGACTCTTCGCACAAATGCCCTCAAATGATTTTATGAACAACCGTTCATCTAGACGCCCTGCTATGTCCTCGAACGACCCTGCATGAACACCCTCAAACAACTCTACATGAACTCCCTCGAATGACTTTCCTGAACAAACACCTTCGAACGACTTTCCTAAACGGACGCCTTCGAACGACTTTTCTGAACGAACGCCTTCGAACGACTTTCCTAAACGGACGCCTTCGAACAACTTTCCTAAACGGACGCCTTCGAACGACTTTCCTGAACGGATGCCTTCGAACGAATTTCCTTTGTTTCAGCTTGGTTGCTTTGGCCCTGCACTCGTTTGCCTGCACCTTCGCCCGGATTTCAGACCAACTCACACTTTCACCTTCATTCTACCTTGAACGCTCTGAACTTGTTCGTTTCTCCTTGATTGTTGAATGACCTCTCCACGCCATCCGTATATATGGCTTGCCCCCTCCATGAATTGTTGTGACTTCATGTTGGCTGACCCACCATACCTCCGTTTCATCTCTTGAATGAGTCGTCTTGCCCACCGGCTGACCCAAGTGTCATGTCTCCACGTTTGGCCTCGCCCGCCCGTCGGCTCGCTGGGACCACCCATAGCCTATTTACCCAAATGCCCTCCACAACACTTCGCACATTTTCTTTGTTCTCTGACTGTTTCATTTGGCTCGCCCAAACTTCCTCATCATGTGCCTTCGCCCAAACTCACCTGCAGCTCATGGGTGTTACATTCTCCCCCACTTGAAATCATTGTCATCCTCGACAATCTCTCATCCCAGCAACCATATATCACCAAGATACCCATACCAAGGCATATAACCCACCGGTATGTCATACATCGGAAAGTCTCCTCAATCCATGATCATCAACCACATCCGTCGCAATCTCCACATGCTGCTCCCACTATGGAAAGCTAGTCCCTCCAACTCAAGCTACATGCTTAATGCAACATATTATGTCATCCTCATCATGTATTGTCATCATGTGAACTGCCGCCATGATACTCCAACATAATGCTAACACATCTCTGTACACTGTCAACCCCCATTACTTGAATTAGTCGGGTAGCTAATCCAACTGTCACACTCAAACCATGAGAATGCACATTCTCATGCCATCATCAGTGGTTTCTCAGACAACATCAACTCGATCAAGAATCCATATCTATATAAGTAAGCCATGCCCAGGTCCATGAAGTAGTCCTCATCTCATCTGCAACATGCTGTCCATGATGTTCGGTATCAATGTGCTACATGAAATCAATCGTATCTATCCAACATCATCATCCATATGTGTAAAATCCATCTCCTCAATATGAAGAGATCCTCTCATCAAACCCGACTCTCAATGTGCCACATCTAGCTCCTTGAAGCAACCTCCATCATATCTATAATGTGCCATCCCTCAAGTCTGCCATAGAAACAAGTAAACACTTGTCTCATCTTCCATGTGTCAAAAGTTGTTAAGTCTCGGCTCAACCCATACCCAAGTGTTTCCACCAAGGCATCATCATCGCTGTAACTCCATCACTCCAAAGTGTCTCATATTGATCTTCCACATCAATTCACTCTTTCAAGCACACCCATACATGTACTCAAAAGTATGCACCCCATCCTGCATCAAAGTCTCTGACCTCAGCTCCTCAATGCATCAAATCCTCTAAGTCCACCATAATATGAAGTCCTTAAAAGTCACAACCTCATGTCGTCATGAGCTCCATGAGTCATCTCCAACCATCACCCTATAAAGCATACATGTCTTAGCCCAAAGGTCTCTGCAAGATGCCTCAGCTTTCCATGTAGTAGGAATGCTCCATAGTCTGTTCACAAGTCCAACCAAGTCCATGGCCATGTTGTACTTAACTGCACAACATCCCCCATTGGCTCATAAATAAAACATCTCCTAGTCACACCAGCAAGTCCACTTGCATAACATCTCTTCCTTGGCACTCCTCATTGGATGCCCATAAGTAACACCTCTACAAGTTCTCCTGCATAATGTCCCTGCATAAGACTGCCATGCTCCATGTCTCCAACCTGATGTCCATGACTCAAGTTGCCCATGTTGTCTAACTAAGTAGACACATCACAACAATCAATCATCCTCATCCAATTTTGCAATCCCGGTTTAGTGAACTCGGTCACCTAACCATCTCATCTCATGAGTCTCTTCCACCATGGCTCCCCCACTAAAGGTTCCAACAGGACTTCCTTTTGATCTCGGCCATGAGAAGTCCACCCAAGTATCATCATACTCAAGTGTGTGCCCTCCTCCGATCTTTCCATGAGTCATGCCGGGCACTTAGCCAATTTCTCCATATGGCTAAAGCATGACCCATTCCTCCGCAATGATCATCATGTTCCTCCCTTGTCACGGGCCTTTGCACCTTCTACCATAAGGTCACAAACAACCCCAACAAGTCCTGCAATAGTCAATGGTCCTTGCCTCTCCATATAAGGTTTCATCATAGACATCCATGGAAAGATCCTCCCTTGCATCGGCAAACTGATTTTGCTCTTTCCTGCATACCGTTCATCTTCCAAAAGTCTCACTGAAACACAAGTATCAATAATACTTACTTCATCATGAGGTTCCTCCATGTGAGTATCCTCATCCACCAATGTCTGCAAACTACACGATCCTGGTCCAACTTGAACAATTTCAAGTTCCTCTTCCATCGTTGTCATATATGCAACATCCTCAAACATCACGCTTCCTCTTCTTTGTCATTGCAATCTGTAGCTACATCTTGCTCCATTGCCCAACCAAGTTGAAGAAATTCGTCTTCAACATTCTTTTCCAAGACTTCAAATTTATCTCGAACCCATGGGTTCTTTTCTTTCATCCGCTTCAACCTGTATAAGGTCAGCAAGAGCTTCCTTTCATATTCTTCCAAACCTGCCATGTCTTGTTGTTCAACTTGGCCCAAGCACGAAGCTTTACCCCTACTAAAATTGTCATGAAGTATTACACTTCCTTTCTGCAAACCTGAATCACCCTTCAGATTTCTAAATCAGCTTTGATACCAGCTATCACGCCCCTACACTGGTGGTACTCTTCCAACTAGACTATAGGAGGTGCGGCACCGCCGACCACTTTCTTTTCACCAATACTTGCGATTGTGGGCTACGCCTACTTTCTATACTTAGTTTATTTTTCAACAGCTAAGCATATCTTTCGTTAACACATTTATCATATTAACATCATTACCATTTAAATACATAGCGGATTATCATGGGAGGGGAAATTCCCTGCAATATGAGTCTGCTCGTATCACTAATGTCAATATTCAGAATTACATATAAGTTTACATCCAAGGGAAACCCCAAATTTCACCTTTAAACTTATACAAATTCACTTCCTACACCCATCGTGCAGCCTTGCCCAACCTGGGAAAAGTCACCTGAATAGTTGTTCGGCTCGTTTGCGTTGTGCACGGCTCGCCTGTTCACCAATGCCTTCCACCGTTGCACGATTCTTCGTTTTGTTCAACTCAGGCACGTTTCACCAACTCACCCTTTGACCCAAGCTCGTTCACCAACTCACTCTTCGTTCACCATTCACTGACGCACATTTTTGCCCAAATGCCCGCTACACATTCTATTTGACTTGTTGTTCAGCTGGACGGCCTCCCGCGCCCTCGCCCGACTTCTCAAACAAACACCCTACAACGCCCTCGAATTAGTCTTCGCATGAACGCCCTTGAACGATTTTATGAACGACCATTGGCTCAGACGCCCTGCCGCGCCCTCGAATGACCCTGCATGAACGCCCTCGAACAACTCTGTACGAATGCCCTCGAACAAATTTCGTAAACGAACGCCTTCGAACGACTTTCCTGACGGATGCCTTTGAACAACTTTCTTGAACGGATGCCTTCGAATGACTTTCCTGAATGGATGCTTTCAAATGACTTTCCTGAACGGACACCTTCGAACGAATTTCCTGAATGGACGCCTTCGAACGAATTTCCTTTGTTTCGGCTCGGGTGCTTTAGCCCTGCACTCGTTTGCCTGCACCTTTGCCCGGATTTCAGATCAACTCGCACTTTCACCTTCGTTCTACCTTGAATGCTCTGAACTTGTGCATTTCTCCTTGATTGTTGAATGACCTCTCCATGCCATCCATATATATGCCTTGCCCCCTCCATGAATCTTTGTGACTTCATGTTGGCTGACCCACCATACCTCCGTTTCATCTCTTGAATGGGTCGGCTTGCCCACTGGCCGACCCAAGTGTCATGTCTCCACATTTGGCCTCACTTGCCCGTCGGCCCACTGGGACTGCCCACGGCCTATTTACCCAAACGCCCTCTACAACACTTCGCACATTTTCTCCATTCACTGACTGTTTCATTTGGCTCACTCGCTTCCTCATCATGCGCCTTCGCCCAAACTCACCTGCAACTGGTGGGCGTTACACGTAGGAAGCTGCCATTTTTTTATTATTGTGAATTAAGAGGATCTATTATTTTATGGATGATAGGTATATTCAAAATAATATTTTATGTACTCGTGCTTTTTCTTAGACAAATATATATATATATATATATATATTTCTGTGGTTATTTAATTTATAGATTAAATTATTTTTTTCACAACATGTTCTTTGGTTAATTTAAATTAAAATTTAACAGATATTTTTAAAAACTTAAGTTTAAGTTATTTAATTTACAAAATTTTAGTGTTTTAAGAGTTTTTGGGTTGAATTCATTTATGCATTCAAAATTGCAATCTAAAAACAAAAAACCACATTCTTTCTTGAAATTGTTTTGCTCAATTACTTTGAAAAAAGCTATTTAGTCTATAAATTAGACTAGGCCTTTAAAATATAAAATGTATTGGGATCAAAATTTATTATGGTTTTAAATATTTTAATCTAAAAAATTGATATTTAATAAATTTAAAAATTAGTTATAGATATATATTTTAGAAAAGATTTTAATACTTTCTCTATTTAGAAAAAAAAATTAATAAAAATAATTAATTCACTCTATATATATATACATGATTTTGATATATATTTATCTGGTTATATTAAATAGTTGATAAATATTAATACACATCCATTCATAGATTTGATTAATTTTCTTCTCTACGACAACAAAATTAAATATAATAATTTAAAAAATTAAAATAATCAAATAATAAATTAAATAAATAAATTTTTTATTTAAACATTTTTCTATATTTAAATAATTATTTTATTAATAAAAATTATAATTAAAAGAAAAACATTTACCAAAAAAATGGCAGACGATGCTTGGGCCCCTCTCTTCCGCATCCTCGTCCATACCACGTCGGAGGGTTTTTTCTGTTAAGAACTACGGTGACATCCACGTGTAGTAGTTGATATGTTTTGAACGGCGAAGGCGAAGGCAACGACCACTCGTACACCGTCCGTAAACTGTGTCGATTGAACTTTTAGACTTCCAGACCATTTTACTTTGAGTAGGAAGAATAATCTGAGTATAACAAATCTAAACTATACAAACGATTTTTAATATTTTAAGAATTAAAATTCTAGCAACCCTATTCCCAAAATATGAAGCCTATGAGAATAAAATAAAAACATATCTACCCATTCTAAATTTATTTTAATTTTGAATTTAGAAACCATTCACTTACAAATTCTCTCCAAACCACGACAATCTACAAATTCAAATCGAATGCTCGAAAAGTTTAATAAAAATACAAACAACTAGAATCTACAAACTATAATCGAATTCTTACAAAATTGATAAAAATATGACCAAATAAGGAGAGAGCAGCTTAAAATGTAGAAAGCTTAAAGCTTAGACGTTCTTTGGATAATTTTTAAGAAACCAAGATAGATATAATCGAATTTTGTTTCAAGACACAAAAACAAATCTCAAGCATGGATAATAATTGTTACGGTCGTTGGAGGCGCAACGGTGATTTTAATTATGACATTCATCTCCAGACGTTATTTTTTCAGATTATACACTATCCCCTCACAACAAAGGCAAGGTATGTTGTATTTTGTAGCTGTGACTATAGTGTATTTTTCTGAGGATATTAGGGACTATCGAATATTGCACTCAGAATTTCCCTTTATGACTGTGGCTTTATGTTTGGTTGCAGACTTTACATCTAACTCTTGGGAATTGTACAACAGTCAACACTCTAGTTGCAACGGAACTCCAAGGACCTGTAGACTTTGATTTCAAAATATTAAGAGATGCTACTAATAAATTTGACACTGAAATAAGCTTGGAGAAGGAGGGTTTGGTGAATTTTACAATGCGAGTTATCATCATTGTTGTGATTTATGTTGATTTGATTGTAAATTTTAAGAATATTATAAAAATTTAAACTATTGACTTCACTCTCTTTTATTAAATTTGAAAATATTCATAGACAACACACTTGCCTGTCTTGTACTAAAGTTTGATTTGAAGCAGTGTACGATGAGGAATGGGAAGGTGATAGCAGTGAAGAAACTATCTTTAGTGCAATCTTCCTGCCATATCTGAATTTGACGGCGAAGTGAAGCTCATTTCAATTGTTCACCATCGAAACCTGGTACGCTTATTAGGATGCTGCAATCAAGGCTCAGAAAGACTGCTGGTTTATGAGTACATGCCAAACAGTAGACTCGACAGAGTATTATTCGGTTGGCCCCCTCATACTGAATCCCTATGGATCTTCTTTTTTTCGCCCAAGAGTTGTTCTGTTGTAGCTGAGATATATATAACTGTAATTCATGTGTCAACAGGAGAAGGCAGACAGAGTTTGAGTTGGGAAACGCGTTTTGGCATCATATTGGGCACTTCTCGCGGCCTTGCATATCTGCACGAAGATTTCCATGTTCGCATCATTCATCGCGATATCAAATCCAACAATATATTGCTTAATGAACATTTTTGTGAAAAAATAGCAGATTTTGGATTGGCCAAACCTCTTCTTGAAGATCGGAGTCACCTCAGTACTAGAGTTGCGGGAACCCTGTAAGAAAAATAATCCTTTATACGATTGTTCTGATTGTATTTGCATTTAGGTTGTTTCGATTATATTTGCGGTTAGTGTTGAACATAATTAAAATCGAGTTAGTCAATTCTCATAGCAACATTATCTCCTTACAATTCAGCATAGTCCAGCCTCTGATCACTTAGATGAGTAGTAGTCAATTTATAGGGAGATGAAGGAGGTTATGTCATAAATGGTGGTATTGAATGGCCTTCCATACTTAAAATTAGTTCCATGGAGGAAGGGATGAAAGGATAGGATGCATCTTAACTCATTCCTCATCTATTTTGAGCTCATAGGAGTTGATAAGTAAGGGAAGCTTCTAGATGACTCCAAAAGATAATAAAATTCCCCAAACCCTATGTGAATTTCGCTCAATCTTGCCCAGCACAGATGAATGAAGGCCTAAGTGCTCTGCAGAGCACCCTGGCATCGACTCATCTGCTCTGCAGCGCACCTTTACATAGGCCTACCTACGATGGTCCCTATAGAGGTCATTTCAGGATGTCTTCAAGTCATGAAACTGTCTGGGAAGTAGGCATTTAAAAGGGTGACTTGTTTAGGGCATATAACAACTAAAATTAGGGTTTGATGAGCCCTAAAACATTGATCTAGATGATGGGAGTGATGTGCCCAAATGGATATGTAACAGTTGCCCCCTAAAGCATGAAGTCAAAAAAAGCAAATGTCGAATGAAATGCTTTACGATGTGATGAGGAGGTTTCAAAGTGGAAGGTGACCTGCATCAATTACAATACATATATCATGATATTTTGATTTTTACATGAATTTGCTGAGGGAATGCATACCCATGCTTAGCTTATAAACTTTCATTACATGTACATAAACAGTCGTCTACAGAGATAGACCCATGATGGGAATGACCATCAATGTAAAGCCATTGTACATATGATTTAGTACTCCTGAAATTGTAGCCCCAATGGATGAAACTAGATCCGAGGTCTTCTATCTCATCTAATCGTTCGATCAAGTATGAGTCTAACCATGTGAATATGTGATCTGAAGTCGAACATGGGAAGTCACCGTCTAATTACCAGTTAATGATGTAAGCTGTTAATAAACACGAGAGAAATCCCCGATAATGAACATGATCCTCAAGGTATTGCAGTACATTCTGCATGTTGTGAATGGATGATTTGATGTCGAAAACCATACAAAGTCTTTCTGTCAAATGCCATTGATGTCAACCTATCGTCGGAAGCGAGAAACTTGCCAATGATGCATGCAAACCTCAAGGTATTGGAAGGGTGTTTCTAAGTCATCTTCTTGGATAATGTGCTGATGTCAAAAAGAAGTGACTCGTCGCAAAAGGGCCTTGATGTATCCCACACCAACAACACGAAACAAGTGTGGTGATTTTGGAGATGGAATTTGGCTGACGACACAAGGTTCAGGAATGGCGGTCATGAAAATGAAGGTTTATGGTATTGCAAAGGATGAATTTTGATTGGATGACTTCTCTTGAACATGTTGGCGACACTGAAATGAATTGGTAGCATTGACCCAAAACAAAGTGATGGATGGTATGATAGACCAACGGTATGATAATCATCAAGGTGATAACCCAACCCAAATAGTCATGGTGATGGAGTGAAAGTGTCATGTTCAAGAGCGACTTGCTGCCATAAAGCAGTTTTCCCCTTTTTCCATTTTTCCTGAGTCATTGCTGACCAGTACCTCTTTATTCTTATCAATCTTGAGGAGGATAACATATGCTTGTTGTATAATCCCACCCTTTTGGTGAATCCATCGCTATTTGATGTTTTAACAAGTCTAGTGAAGGTGAAACTCAGTCTTGTCTAGATGGACACGTTTGTCACTATTTGATGCTTTAAGAAGTTTAACGACAAAGATAACTCGGTCCTTTTCATGTTTAGAGAGTTTGAAAAGGGATAGAAAGAAAACTTCACAATTTCTTTTTCGTAGATTTGTTTCTCAAGCCCGAAAAAGCGTAAAACAATACGAGAGAGAACCTATTGAACATGTTCGGTTAACATATTCCTTTTTCGTAGTTAATCTATCTCAGCCCGAAAAAGGATTAAACTTATACTGAGTAGATGTCGTTTCCAATCCGTTAACAAGCTAAAAAGGACAAGAGCTTGAAAATATTTTCATGTTTAGAGAGTCTGAAAAGAGCTTAATGAGGACTCCAAGGGGGTTTCTCTTTCATTTTTAACAGAGCTCGAAAAAGAGATAAAAGTATGCTCTATAGTTAAAGGTACAATTAACAATTGAGCACGTCAAATCCTGTAAGTCAGCGGTAAAAACTGCTCAAAACATCACCAAATGAATTAAAAATACTTATTTCATAGATAAAAATAAGCAAATACTAATGTTTACTCAATTAATGAAAATGAAATAAACATAAAACAAGTTTTTACCATGACATTTTTACCATTTGAAACTTACCATTCAATTTTATGCTCTGGGCTAGTTTTTTACCTTGAACTTCATCAACTAATTGCGAGAGATTCCATGGACCATTTCTCGTGTCGTCCAGACCAAGTAGGAGATATACCCCTCCTCTTTATTTTCAGGTTATTATTTTGTCATTTCATGCAATTTTTAGGGTTTTTTGGGGCCTCTAAGGTTTCATTTTCTCGCCCTGGGATCAACACAGGCTTTTGTTAGGACCCGAAATTGTCCATTTTTGACCTTTACCTTCCTACCTTTCACTGTACCTTTTTGCCTCAAATATGTCTTATCCCAAGATATGCGTCATTTATTTTTGTGTCTATATTCTTTATTGGTTATCTTATTGATCCGAATCGGATCCTTAAACCCTCTTAAAGTTACCCAAACTCCATAAAGAAAGTCATGCCGAAGTTAAAAGTCTTGTAGATTTCGAGCTTATCAGAAATAACCTTTGAATAATGGTAATTTACAGCCAACATGGAGCAACGAGGACCTTCGGTCAAAGCGCTTGACCGTTGGCCCATGGAGATTGTGCATGGCACAAAAATGGAAGTTGGAAAGCTCAAACCCAGAAACGAGGGCAAAACCCCTCGAGAAGGAAAAGCCCCAAGCGCTCAGTCACAAGGGAAACCAGAAAAACCATGGGAAAGCACTAGAACCAATAGGCAAGTCCCGTGCTCAAAACCGACGGAATATCGAAGGCATTTCAGGCAGTAAGCGGGTTTGGTCGAGGACCTAGCGATTCCATACACTAAGTGATGCGTGTCCGGTAGGGAGAAAGAAAAACCGCTTACATCGCGGACTAATGGTCGAGCGACTCAACCGCGTGATATAAATGAAGACCGTAGGATTTGGGGGTCCCAGATCAATGGCAGAGGTTCCACCCGATGGATGACCGGACCCGAGGGAGAAATAAGCTACAGTGCATAAATATTTGAAGTCCGATGGGGATGATGAGTTGGCAGAAATTCATGTTTTGCAGGAAGGAGTAAACTGAAATAACGGTTGTTTCAAATGATTAAGTGTTTTTGGTGAACCTGACACTTAACCGTTACGGATAGGTGGCCACTTCCTTGTGAGGTGTGATGCAGTGACTGTAACAGCCGAAAGAAGGGATTCAAATAGATAGAGGCAGGAAACGGACAATTAGGAAGAAGATGGCTTAAAGCCATAGACTTATAGAGATGGAGAGGGGGGAAAGAAGAAGAGAGGAGAGAGAATAGTGAGAAAAAAATGAATGCACAGAGAGTCTTTGGAGTCACTCGGAGGTCGAGTGAAAAGCCAAAGAGCTCAATTGATAGCAGCATATTGTTGTTGAAGTTGCTTGGAGGTTGTGTGACTCACAAAAGCATGCAAAGTCCGAGAGAAAGAGCTTAAAGAAGCTAGAGAAGAGAGCCGCGAGCCATAGCTAGAGCCAAGAGCCAGACCGAGCACCAGAAGCGAGAGTTGAGAGCCAAAACTAGAGCCCGCGCCAAAGAGCCAGAACTAGAGTCAGAGCCAAGAGCCAGAGCAAGAGCCAAAGCCAGAGCCACGAGCCAGAGCTAGAAAGCCAAAGAGCTCCAAGAGCCAAGGGATAAGATGGTGTTCTGAGCCCAATGTTTCTGTGTAAAACATTGGAGTTGAGTGGGGAACTTGTAAAAGAACTGTTGCCATAATCCCAGGGAGCCTAGTCAAGTTGACTAGAGCTCAAGGAGATCTAGCCCAAGATATCAGGGTGAACTCCATATTATATTGTTGTCATATGTGTTTGCTTTTACTGCTGCTTTAACTACCGTTATATGCATTTATATATCAGTTAAGCACATTCCCATATCAGCACAAACAACAGATTTTAAAGTACATAATCAGCTGAAAACAAATACAAGCATACACCTTATTTTCAAGCATTTCTTAATTCTGCATTGGTTAATCATTAAAACTTGGGAAATTTAAAGCTTTAGAAGTGGGAGAGGTTCTTTTGAGTTAGACAAGAATCCCGAGAGCCCCATTTTCAGATCAGGTGGTATCAGAGCTTAAGATTGATTAACCCCACCTTCAAAGAAGGTTGTATCAGAATGCTTGATTGACAGGGCAAAGATTGCTTGTCCAAAAGGTGTTTGGGCAGTCACGGATTGATTGTCTGATTGATTGTATGCTTGTTTGCAGACTGACTATTGATTGAGTTTGCAGAGGTGAAGGGAAAGCTATTGATAGCTCAGTCCAGGAGGGACAAGAAGGAAGAAGGGCTGAAGGCATTCTTCTTATCCCCAAAAGACCTCAAAGCAACCCTTGAAGCACAAGAGGTTTGTTGCATAAGGTTGCTTGAGTAAGCTCTTTATTAATCTTGTTTGAAGTTCTCTTTTTCATTAGCATAATGACAAATTCTACAAGTGAGTCCTCAAATTCTTCTTTCTTCACAAGAGTCTTTGATGAAGATATGAAGCAAGAATTGTCCACCATGATGGATATGGTGAGAGAAATGTATGAGGATGGTAGGAAGAGCAACATACTTAGACAGCAGTTGAATTTTGTGGAGGAAGAGAAGCGATTGCTTTCTGACAGATTGCAAGAAATCGAGAGGCGACTTCATATTGCAAATATGAACCTGAAAAGGATGCATGAGTTGGAATCACAACTCTTTGTTGCAAAAGAAGCCTTGGCCAAGTATCAACTTGAAGAAGAGGTAAACCATTCCTGTTTGTCTTCAAATTCTTCTAAGAATGCTTATATTGGTTCTTTTGAAAAACATACCAGAGGCATAGGTTCCAAGCTAATGTCCAAGATGGGCTATGAAGGAAAAGGATTGGGCAAACATGCACAAGGTATTGTTGAGCCAATAATGGTTGAGGAAAGGCCTAAGTATTTGGGTCTTGGTTATGGACAGTCTTATGGAGAGAGTTCCAAAGCTGCCATGAAGTCCATTGAAATAGTTCCCAAAAGAAGTTTCATTGCAGGTCCTCTACCTCAAAAGTGTGAGGATTGTATTCAGGAGGAATGCAATAGTTCGAAACATCATTCGCATGATGCAGGTGTTCAGAAGCACATACTTGAACCAGAGGGTTGTGGAAACTCTGACAACCTTGAAGAAAGTGATAGTGTTCCAAAGGGAGCTACTTCTTCATTTGTCTCACCTCCTCATGAAGGCAATAAAGGTGAAAGAGGCAGGTATAAATCTAGTTCTAAACACATTCCTTTTGATTTTGTAAAGCATGGAAAAAGAATTGCATGTTCCTTCTGTGGTTTGGATAACCATTATGTTTTTATATGTTGGAAGAGGATGGCCACATACAGGAAACTTTTGAAGGAAAAGAAGCAAGCAGCCAAAGGTCCACAGGACAAGGCAAATCATGTTGTCAAAAGGATGCACGTGTTGCACTTACTGCCATAAGCAAGGGCGTCTTACTGAAGGGTGTTGGACTTTGAATCCAGCACTGCTTCCACCAAAGCTGAAGGAGAAGGTGGAAAAGGAAAATGGCAGGGATGGAAATAAAGATTCTATGATTAATGTGGTTTAGGATGATTCACATATTGATGCTAATGTGCAAACAAAAGAGGCACCTTTGAAATGGATTGGTAAGAAATGGTTAGAATTCTTATCCAATTAAGTCTGCATGTCCTTTGATGCATCTGTTTGCATTTCTTTATGGAATAAATGCAAGTTGCAGGATCTTACCAAAATGGTAAATGAAAAGAAGTTTAGTAGGAAACTCACTTTATTGTTGCAACAGTATGTTCATTCCAGCTTCGAAAGTATAGTGTACTTAAGCGAAAGTTAAAAGATGGAATGCATGCATGAGCATGAGATGCAAGTAATGTTGGCTTGGGAGGAGTTAACTTGGTCTCCAAAATGGAGATAATGATGAAGTGTTTCATCTTTTGGAAAAGAGTCCTAAAGGTATTTTTCTACATGCTTGACCTGAAGGGTCATTTGTTTTAAAGGCATGTTTTATTGGCTTGTTATCTAGTCAATCATTTGTATGTAGATATAAGACAAGGAATGGTTCACAAGATGTGAAATATGTTTCTTTGTTGAAGTAGGAGTTAGTCCATCCAGTTGTTGTCTGTATACCTGTTGTTGTTAACAGTTGTTGTTGGCAGCTTTTCAAACAGGTACAAATGAAAGTTTTGTGGAGCAGATGTACTTCACATTCATTTGAGCCACCTTGGATCAAGGATCAAGGCAAAGAAGTTCAAACTACCTTTTGTAAACTTCACAGCAGAAGTTCTACATGAAGTCAAGGAGGAAAATAGTTCTTCCCAAGACGACCAACCCATCCAAGAAGGGAAGTGGTTAGAGATTGTGGTTCAGAGGAACTATGCAAAGGAAAATGTAGGGAGGCTGAAATAAGAGGGTGTTGTTACTCTCATTACTACTCAGATCAGTATATCAGTGTTTTAGTGGACCAAAAGTTCTTTTAGTGGGAAGGCGTGATTCAAATTGGATCCTTAAACCCTCTTAAAGTTACCCGAACTCTATAAAGAAACTCATGCCGAAGTTCAAAGTCTTGTAGATATTGAGCTTATCAGAAATAATGTTAGGGTCCCACCCTAACCCCCTTACTTATGTAGTAGGATCAAGTCATAGTTATAGTTAAGTAAAGAGTCAATAAAGCCCATATTAATAATTGTAAGTGGTTAACCCGCAATTAATGACGGGATCACAGTTAGTTGCAAATGGGCCATTGTATTAGATAGATGGTATTAATAAGAACCATGGTATTGATCCATGGTATTGCATGTATGAGTCATATATAAAGGATAGATAATCCTTGCGAGGAGCATCGTGTCTTATTTTGTAATCGAGCTCTGCTCTATTGGAGATTGCCCCCTCGAAGAGGCAAGTGAACATTGCTTTCTGAATAATAAAATACTTGCTCTCATTTCTAACTATTCTATGTTCTAGGTATATTTCTTCGCATATTTGGTATTCTGGTAATCGTCTTGCCGGGTTAAGAGCATAACAAGTGGTATCAGAGCACTTTCTAGGGTAGGTGGGATCTCCATTTCTTAGAATTTTTTTTTTGCTAGATACGTGTTCCGGTGTCTTTAAACCATGGGATCTGTCGTTGAGCGCATAAACCTGTGGCTTTGGGGAGGCATGCACACAGGAAATACAAGAGGTGGTCACGCTTGTTAGACTCCCTTGTAATCCCTGTGGGTACCCCTTCGAGTAGTAGCGCATTAGACAGAACCGCGCACGGACTGTCTTCCAAGTACCCTCTAGGTATATCGGAAGCCCCCTAGCTCCTTTGAAACCTTCCCATAGATAAACTGTCGGCCATCTTGTTGCTACAGTACACCGAGAATAGCACTTAGAGAGATTACTCGCCCGTATGATAGGGTAGTCGGGTTGTACGGCTAAGGGTACGGTTGATCCTCCTTAGTTAGAGCCCTGAAACATTGGGCTGAGTACTACTGTCAGACCCTTATGTATATTG
Source organism: Pinus tabuliformis (assembly GCA_031772625.1). NCBI lineage: Eukaryota > Viridiplantae > Streptophyta > Pinopsida > Pinales > Pinaceae > Pinus > Pinus tabuliformis. The sequence continues at coordinate 1,320,340,105 of CM062804.1, read as the reverse complement.
CGATCTGTAGCACCTGACACTCCTCGAGACCATAGTTCCCTTTTCTATCTTGGGATCACGCATAATCTCTGCCATATCAAATCTCGCAAGGGGGTTTGCAGCAACAACAGACACTAGTCCCACAGTTCCGAGTTAGCAGACCAGCCTTTCCGATCTATTAGATCCATCAGATCCGCAGCAGCAATCTTTCCACCGATCAGAGCTATTCGATCATCCATTCAGATCTCTCAGATCCACCAGATTTGAGTAGTTGTGTGGGGTTCCTATACCAGGGCATGATTTTCGCCGGACTTTTGGCAGCATTGACATTTTGAGGATTCGGCTACTATAGTATTCCTAAGAAAGGAGTAAAAATCCGTTAGGAGTTTTCAGAAAAAAAAAAAATAAAAATAAAAATAAAATAATAATAATAATAATAATTCGGGCGGTCCCAAATTTCAAGTACATCGAATCTATGCATGGTAGCAACTAGAGCTTAAGCTATGGCCAATGAGAAGATCGACAAACTTGACATCCAAGCTCAGCTTGACAAACTAACTGACGCACTCTCTAAGGGCAAGGAGGAAGCCCGCGAGGAGGCGTATATTGGAAATGGACACAGTGAGGGTGATTCTAGCCACCCTCTTCACCTTTGGGGCACCCACCAACAATCCCATCCACGACCTCCCAAGCTGGATATGCATAAATTTGATGGTTCTCACCCGGCCACATGGGTAGCACAAATGGAGCAGTATTTCAATCTGAATAACATCTTAGATAATGAGACTCAGCTTATGGTGGGGATCATGTACTTGGACAATGAAAAATGGCAATGGTGGGAATCGCATCAACGTTGCAATGGAAGTTTTTTGACTTGGGCCACCTTCAAAAAAGCTCTTACAGAGTGCTTTGACCAGGAATTTGCTTTTTTGGGTCGTATCAATAAGCTCCGACAGACTGGCACAGTGGATGAATATGTTACAGCTTTTAAAGCCTTAGCTTTCCGCACTAGGGATCTCCCAAATGCATTCTACATGGAATGTTTTATCAATGGTCTTAAAGAGGCCATACAAGCCCACGTCCGACTACACCACCCTCCCACATGGTCAGAGGCTTGCAAGGTAGCTCATAACGTGGAACGTGCATTAGCAGCCCAGTCCATTCGCCCAAATTTCACTGCCAAGGGTTGCCCCCCACAGGCTCACAACACGACTCAAACACTTAAGGTTCAAAGGTGTCATCTGCAGAAATGGCCGAAAGAAGAAAGCAGGGATTATGTTACTACTGTGATGAAAAATACTCCCCAGGTCATAAATGCAAGGAGCCCAAATTTTTTCAAATTAATGCCACTGATTACAGCTCATCAGAGGAAGCCCCACCACTTGAGGAACCGGAGGAGGTAGAAGAGGACAACCAGAAGGACAATGTCCCTGATGAACCAGTTATTTCGCTGCATGCTTTAGCAGGGATTTCTTCACCTCAAACTCTCAAAATCAGAGGTTTTATTAAATCGCCCAGTAGTAGTCTTGATTGAGAGTGGAAGTACACATAATTTCATCCATCAAAAAGTTACGGAAGCATTGCATTGTTTTGTACGAGTAGTTTCTAACTTCCAAGTCCAAATTGTAGATGGGGGAACAATGAAATGTGAAGGCCACTGTGAAAATGTCAAACTTCAAATGGGGGATTATTAGTTGAAGACCCACATGTTTTCCATACACATGGGAGGGTGTGACATTGTCCTCGGTGTTGAATGGCTTCGCACTCTTGGGCTAATCACAATGGATTTCCAGGAGTTATATATGAGCTTTAAGTAGGACAACTCCACACATACCCTCTGTGGACTCCAGGCGGGAGCTCCCTCTATCATTAGCTCACATAGGATGGAAAAATTGCTAAAAAAGGGCCATCATGGAGTTATAGCTCAATTTAATGCCATCCAGGTCGTCGAACCCAATTCTCTGCCGATTCATTCTGAGATGCAACAGATTTTAAATAACCATCTGCGAGTCTTTGACAAGCCTCATGAGCTTCCACCCTCGAGAGGGGAACATGATCATAGCATCACCTTGGTTCCAGGGGCCCAACCACCAAATGTGCGCCCATACAGATATCCGTTTACCCAAAAGAATGAAATAGAAAAAATAATCAAGGAACTTTTGGAAGCAGGTGTCATTCGTCCGAGCATTAGTCCTTATTCATCACCAGTGGTCATGGTGCTCAAGAAAGATGGGGAATAGCGGATGTGTCAAGACTTCAGGGCCCTCAATAAGTTGACAATCAAAGATAAATTTCCCATCCCGGTTGTTGATGATTTGTTGGATGAACTCAATGGGGCTCAATTCTTCACTAAGTTGGATCTTCACTCAGGCTACCACCAAATTCGCATGAAGGAATTCGACATTCCAAAGATTGCTTTCAGAACTCATGAAGGCCATTATGAGTTCCTGGTCATGCCATTCGGTCTTTGTAATGCCCCATCTACTTTTCAGAGCCTTATGAACCACCTTCTCAAACCATATCTCAGGAAATTTGTCCTTGTCTTCTTCGATGACATCCTCATCTATAGTTGCACTTGCGCCGCACATCTTTAGCATGTAGATCTACTATTGCAACTACTCCACAAGCATAAATTATTTGTTAAGATGTCCAAATGTTCTTTTGGCATGGAAGAAGTTGAGTATTTGGGCCACATTGTGGGGCGTGAAGGTGTCAAGGTGGACCCCAAAAAGATCCAGGCAATGCAGGATTGGCCTCAACCTAAGACCTTGAAGAGCCTGAGAGGATTTTTGGGTCTCACAGGCTATTATCACAAATTTGTCCGCAATTATGGTTGCATTGTGAAGCCCCTCACTCAACTCCTCAAGAAAAAATCATTCTTGCGGAATGATGATGCACAATAGGCATTTACAGCTCTCAAAAATGCCATGTGTTCCACTCCCGTCTTAGCATTACCTGATTTCACCAAATCTTTTGTCATTGAATGTGATGCTTCGAGTATGGGTTTTGGGGTGGTCTTAATGCGGGAAGATCGACCGTTGGCCTTCACAAGCCAACAACTAAGTGGGAAGAATCTGGGACAATCTACCTATGAGAAGGAAATGATGGCCATATTACATGCAGTAGATACCTGGTGACCTTACTTACTGGGGTGACGTTTCCAAATCCGCACAGACCATCACAGTCTTAAATATTTTTTGGAGCAACACCTATCCTCCCCACAAAAAAATAAATGGCTTGCCAAAATGCTGGGATATGATTATGAGATCATTTACAAGAAAGGGCGCGAAAATAGTGTAGCAGATGCATTATCTCGCCAATTTGAGGAGGAAAGTACCCTGCTCGCAATTTCCCTTCCCCTTCCAGAATGGATTGAAGAGGCTCGCAGGGAATGGTTTTCACATCCCTAGCTCTCCCAACTCATTACTCAATTGCAGGCGGATCTAAATTCCACCAAGGGCTACTTGTGGCAAGACGAGATTCTTCGCTACAAGGACAGAGTCGTAATATCACCAACATCCACCCTCAAAAGCCGCATTTTGGCAGGATTGCACTCATCCCCCATTGCATGACATTCAGGCTTTCAGAAGACATATGCTCGCACTAGAATATCATTTTTTGGACAGGCATGAAAAAAGACATCCTTAATTTTGTAGTGGAATGCGATGTCTGTCAACGCCACAAAGGGGAGACAGTCAAAGCACCAGGCACATTACAACCATTTCCCATCCCGGCATCTATATGGACGGAGGTTTCTATGGATTTCATTACAGGTCTTCCAAAGTCAGGAAACAAGTCAGTCATCATGGTGGTTGTGGACTGACTTTCTAAGTATGCTCATTTCTGCACCCTACCCCACCCGTTTACACCAACTTTGGTCGCTCAATCTTTCATGGATTAGATCTTCAAATTGCATGGCATGCATGTTGAAAAGTGTGCAACAAGATGATGGAGCTTAGTGAAAAGAGTCACCTTCACTAAGTGGGCCCGCAGGCAAATTATGGCGCAAGTTCTATTTTTTATCATAGTGTGGATGATCACAGTGTGGGTGATCACAGTATGAGTGATCACAGTGTGGGTGACCACAATGTGAGTGATCACAGTGTGGGTGACCACAGTGTGATTGATCACAGTGTGAGTGATCAAAGTCTATTTTTAGATTGGCTGTCAAAAATAGAAAAGTCTAATATTATTGTCTCATAATAATATTTGGACTATAAACTTGATCTTATTCTCTTGGAGCACTTCAGGATGAGCTACGGATGTGGTACATGCAGATCCCAGAAGGAAATACGTGGTTACCTATGGGATGACTAATATTTGCATGCAGGACTTCAGTTAGAACTCAAGTGAGTTGAGTTTAGTGGACTAGAGGTGCAGTTGATGGAGTTGTGTTCAGTTTAGCTTTGTTAAACTAGTTGTATTTAGTCTAACTGATCAATAGACTAGAGATGAGTTGGGTGAATTAGTTATTAATTAATTCACAAGTTATTAACTCATAATGAAACTATAGAATACATCGGTTAACTCAGTTGCATGTCAGTGCATGTTCAGTTCAGCAGGGACAGGTGTTAGAGGATCAGATTGCTATCAGTTGTGACTATAGATGTGCATGATGATTTGCACAATCAGAGGGATTGAGTATGCCAATGAATTGGCCAATACCAAGAATTGTAGCCTGTGCTCACGTCCAACAGAGTGTGAGTGATTATTTGCAAGTCAAATACGAGTTTGGTAAGCCATTCTCATCAGTTCTTGAGCAGGTATTGAGCTGGAGAGGCAGGCAAGCAGTGGAATAGATTTGGAGATCAGATCTGAGCTGTATTGTGTGTAGCATATAGAGATAGTACTGAGTACTTGTGAGGAGTATCGTACTATGTATTGTTACATGATTCAATCACTATAATATACAGATAGTTGGGGTTTTTAGCGAGATGCTTTCCCCGGGAAAATATTGTGTTGATATGTTTGATTGATGCTTCTTTGTGCGCCTGTGAATGTTTCTGCTTCTGTAAATTGATGATCAACGTAGAGGAGGTTATGTATTATGCATGTTTTCTGCAATAGTGTATAATCGGGATAATCTCTGTTGAATAAGTGTCATATTATTCAAAATTTCTACATGGTATCGGAGCTGCTTGATTTGTAGAAGAGATTTTTACAGGATATCAAGCGAGGATTGATCATCAGATCTATTATTCAGAAAGTGTTTACATTTTATTTCTTCAGGCAGAGTCTGTAATCAGGCCAGGTAGCCTCTGGATTCATCCTTCTTTTTGAAGGTGAGATATCTGGTGAATGCCCATACAGTCGATCTCTGTACGAGAAATACTTTGTTCTCACGAATTCTAGATCAGAAGTGGTTGAGTTGGTTGCTGGTGGAATTCGAATTTGCAGCAGTGTTTTCTTGGTGACAATGCAGCAATGTCTTTCAACGGATTGCGATTGGAGTATGCTCTTGAGGGCAGCTCAAACTATATTTCATGGAAGGACAGGATGGAGGCAGTATTGGATGATAATGGGCTGAAGGAGTTCATAGATACGGATGTCCCGAAGCCTACTGATGTTACTCAAGCTGATGCATGGAAAAAGAAGACCGCAAAATGTCGAAGGATTCTGTTGGAGGGCGTGAAGTATCACATTGTGTCCAGCCTGCATGGAAAGAATTCTCCATATCTGATGTGGAAGGCTTTAACAGATCTATTCCAAAGCAAGAGCAATCAGAGGAAGTTGGCGCTCAAAGATAAACTCATAAACATCAAATGTGAGAAGGGTGACAGTATGCCCAAGTATTGCATGAACTTCACCCAATGCCAGGATGAGCTGGGAAGTGTGGGGGTGAGTGTCGGATGAGGATGGTGAGTCTAGCACTCCTTGACCTTCCTAAGAGTTGGCATAGCTACCAGGACTCGGTGAATGGAAGGGAGAAATTGCCAGGATGGGAGAGACTTTGGTCGGATCTTGTGCAGGAGGAGATTAGACGGAGCACCAGAGACGGTTCTTCATCCATGCAGGATGAGGAGAACTGTGCCTTAGCGAGTAAGGCGAAGAAGGGGAAGGGGAAGGTTTCTCTTTCCAAATCCAATTCTTCCAATGATGGGAAGAAGGTTGACAAGTCGAAGGTGAGATGCTTTCGTTGTCATGAGATTGGTTCATGGGTCAGGAACCTGTATGCTCTTGAGGTTCAAGATGCATGCAAAGCCTTGAGCAGCGAGGCAACTGATGGAGACTTGGTGGTTGAAAGGGAGGGTATATTACCTCTCAACATGCAGAGCCAGAAGAAGTCTCAGACGATTGTGGAGGAGCCACGATTGGTGCAGCAGCTTCAGGAGGTTGTGGAGCAGCTACAACAAGGGAAGCTGAGAGGATATTGAGTAGAGACATCTACTCATCCAGAGACCTACAGTAGGGGGAAACTTTGAGCCAGGTGGGCTGAGGGATCGCATGCAGCCATACCTCCAGGTAGGAGGTGGGGTTATGTGGATTGATCGTCCCAAGGAGGAGGGGCAGGATCCCTGAGGTACCCAACCTCTTGGATGAGACCTTGCTACAGGAGCTCCGATGTGGAGTAGCAGGAACTGACTGATTGGGTAGAGACAGATGCAGATGGAGCGGCAGAGAGAGCGACAGTGCAGGGAATCCCAGGACAACACATAGCTAGTAGGCTGCAGCAATGCAAGAGGCACAAGTGTTTTGCACAGTGCTAGGTGGCACAGAGAGGTGTGCAATGGTGCAAGATGCATGGAGATGTTGCAGTAGCATAGATGTCAGAGAGGGAGCACTTGTCAGCAGCAGGTAGAGCTTTAGCATCAGAGGATGTTTCTAGCCCAACAGGGAGGTCAGTTGGGAGGTGCAGTGCAGATGCAATGCTGGGAGATAGAACCAGCAGTAGCACAGATGCAGTGAGAGATCAAAATGACAGAGGCTAGAGCAGTCAGATACTGAAGAGCACAGATATGCATAGTTTTCACTCAACAGAGGCAATAGCAGTCAGAGACTTTGATGATAGAGCAAGTGGACTGGCCAAATGTGTTGCATGGAGAACATTCCAGAGTTACAAGATCGAGTTTGAGAGGAAGCCTTTCTTGTTGAGAGGGAGTGTTGAAAAGTGTGCAACAAGAAAATTCTTGTTGAAAGTGCAACAAGATGATGGAGCTTAGTGAAAAGAATCGCCTTCACTAAGTGGGCCCGCAGGCAAATTATGGCGCAAGTTCTATTTTTTATGGATGATCACAGTGTGGGTGATCACAGTATGAGTGATCACAGTGTGGGCGACCACAGTGTGAGTGATCACAGTGTGGGTGACCACAGTGTGAGTGATCACAGTGTGAGTGATCAAAGTCTATTTTTAGACTGGCTGTCAAAAATAGAAAAGTCAAATATTATTGTCTCATAATAATATTTGGCCTATAAACTTGATCTTATTCTCTTGGAGCACTTCAGGATGAGCTACGGATGTGGTACATGCAAATCCCAGAAGGAAATACGTGGTTACCTATGGGATGACTAATATTTGCATGCAGGACTTCAGTTAGAACTCAAGTGAGTTGAGTTTAGTCGACTGGAGGTGCAGTTGATGGAGTTGTGTTCAGTTTAGCTTTGTTAAACTAGTTGTATTTAGTCTAACTGATCAATAGACTAGAGATGAGTTGGGTGAATTAGTTATTAATTAATTCACAAGTTATTAACTCATAATGAAACTATAGAATACATCAGTTAACTCAGTTGCATGTCAGTGCATGTTCAGTTCAGCAGGGACAGGTGTTAGAGGATCAGATTGCTATCAGTTGTGACTATAGATGTGCATGATGATTTGCACAATCAGAGGGATTGAGTATGCCAATGAATTGGCCAATACCAAGAATTGTAGCCTATGCTCACGTCCAACAGAGTGTGAGTGATTATTTGCAGGTCAAATACGAGTTTGGTAAGCCATTCTCATTAGTTCTTGAGCAGGTATTGAGCTGGAGAGGCGGGCAAGCAGTGGAATAGATTTGGAGATCAGATCTGAGATGTATTGTGTGTAGCATGTGGAGATAGTACTGAGCACTTGTGAGGAGTATTGTACTATGTATTGTTACATGATTCAATCACTATAATATACAGATAGTTGGGGTTTTTAGCGAGATGCTTTCCCCAGGAAAATATTGTGTTGATATGTGTGATTGATGCTTCTATGTGCACCTGTGAATGTTTCTGCTTCTGTAAATTGATGATCAACGTAGAGGAGGATATGCATTATGCATGTTTTCTGCAATAGTGTATAATCGGGATAATCTCTGTTGAATAAGTGTCATATTATTCAAAATTTCTACAATGCCCACTTCTATTGTGTCTAATCGTGACCCGATCTTCACCAGTAATTTTTGGGAGGAACTCTTTAGGCTACAATGCACCCAACTAAAACTCAATACTTCCTATCATACACAAACGGATGGTCAAATTGGAGCCGTCAACAAATGTCTGGAAACCTACCTTAGGTGTTTCACTTCAGAAAAGCAACATTTATGGGTATAGTGGTTGCCTCTAACTGAATGGTGGTATAACACCAACTATCATGCCACCACCAAAGTGACTTCCTATGAAGCAGTTTATGGTCAACTCCCTCCTTCCCCTACTTCTTATATCAAGGGGTGCTCAAAGGTACAAGTAGTGGATAAACTCCTACAAAACCGCACAACCATGCTCGCCCATCTTAGAGAGAATCTTCATCAAGCTCAAAACCGCATGAAGCAGAAGGTAGATCAACATCGCTCAGAGCGCCAATTTCAATAAGGGGATCAGGTATTTTTGAGGCTGCAACCATATAAGCAAACTTCACTCAAAGACAAGGGTTGTCATAAACTATATCCAAAATTCTACAGACCATATCAAGTACTTCAGCGCATTGGAGAAGTGGCCTACAAGCTAGCTTTGCCACCCACTGCAAAAATCCATCCAATTTTCCATGTCTCATGCCTCAAGAAAGTGATTGGGAACAATTGCAGAATTCAAACCAGTCTACCTGAATTGGATGAAGAAGGGTCAATCTGGCTCCAACCTGAACAGGTCCTAGACACACGAGAATGGCACCTGCATGGCCGCATGATCAGGGAAGTCCTTGTCAATTGGAAAGACACCTCTCCGAAAGATGTAACTTGGGAACTAGCCACTATTCTTTAGCAGTTTCCGTAGCTTCAGCCTTGAGGACAAGGCTATTCTTAAGGGGGAGGGCATGTTAGGGTCCCACCCTAACCCCCTTATTTATGTAGTAGGATCGAGTCATAGTTATAGTTAAGTAAAGAGTCAATAAAGCCCATATTAATAATTGTATGTGGTTAACCCACAATTAATGACGGGACCACAGTTAGTTGCAAATGGGCCATGGTATTAGATAGATGGTATTAATAAGAACCATGGTATTGATCCACGGTATTGCATGTATGAGTCATATATAAAGGATAGAGACTCCTTGTGAGGAGCATCGTGTCTTATTTTGTAATCGAGCTCTGCTCTATTAGAGGTTGCCCCCTCGAAGAGGCAAGTGAAAATTGATTTCTGAATAATAAAATACTTGCTCTTGTTTCTCACTATTCTATTTCTGGGTATATTTCTTCGCATATTTGGTATTCTGGTAATCGTCTTGCAGGTTAAGAGCATAACAAATAACCTCTGAATAATGGTAATTTATAGCCAGCACGGAGCAACGAGGACCTTCTGTTAAAGCGCTTGATAGTTGGCCCATGGAGATTATGCATGGTGCAAAAATGGCAGTTGAGAAGCTCAAACCCAGAAACAGAGGCTGTTTCTGATACGCGATTAGCACAAAGTGTATCGCTAGGCAAAACCCTTCAAGAAGGAAAAGCCCCAAACGCTCGGTCACAAGGGAAACTAGAAAAACCGTGGGAAAGCGCTAAAACCGACAGGCGGGTACTGTGCTCAAAACCGGCAGAATATTGGAGGAATTTCAGGTGGTAAGCAGGTTTGGTCAAGGACCCAGTGATTCCATACACTAAGTGACGCATGTCCAGTGGGGAGAGAGAAAAACGGCTTACATCGCGGACTAACGGTCGAGCAATTCAACCGCGCGATATAAGAAAAGACCATAGGATATGGGGGTCCCAGATCAACGGCGGAGGTTCCACCCGATGGATGACTGGACCCGAGGGAGAAATAAGCTACGACGCATAAAGATCTGAAGTCCGACGGGGATGATGAGTTGGCAGAGATTCGTGTTTCATGGGCATTCTTTGTGTAAACGGAAATAATGGCTGTTTCAAATGATCGAGTGTTTCCGGTGAACCTGACACTTATCCGTTACGAAATAGGTGGCCACTTCCCTGTGAGGTGTGATGCAGTGACTGTAACAGCCAAAAGAAGGGATTCAAACAGACAGAGGCAAGAAATGAACAGTCAGGAAGCAGATGGCTTAAAGCCACAGACTGACAGAGATAGAGAGGTGGGGATAGAAGAATAGAGGAAAGCAAACATCGAGAAAAAGTTGAATGCGCAGAGAGTCTTTGGAGTCACTCGGAGGTTGAGTGAAAAGCCAGAGAGATCAATTGACAGCAGCATATTGTTGTTGAAGTTGCTTGGAGGTTGAGTGACTCATAGAGGCATGCAAAGGCCAAGAGAAAGAGCTTAGAGAAGCTAGAGCAGAGAGCCGCGAGCCACAGCCAGAACCAAGAGCCAGACTGAGTGCCAAAAGTGAGAGCTGAGAGCCAGAACCAAAGCCTGTGCCAAAGAGCTAGAGCTAGAGGCAGAGCCAAGAGCTAGAGCAAGATCTAGAGCCAGAGCCAAGAGCCAGATCTAGAAAGTTGAAGAGCTCCAAGAGCCAAGGGATAAGATGGTGTTCTAAGCCCAATGTTCTGTTGATGCCTCGAAAATCGCTGCAACAACATTGGGGGATAACCACCTGGTCTGGACCTTAGTACAGCTCCTTTTCCGTTTGGAATGGTGGCTCCGACTGGGTATAATGGTACCAGTTTCCCAGCAATGAATAAACGGGATGAATGGATAATTGATTGACTAATCTAATGATAGGCGAATAGCTAAATTATCAGCAAAATAAAAGAGCTATTACTTATCCCGGGAACTATTCTACTTTGAAGTGTAGCGCTTGATGATCTATGTCTATGGACAGGCATATAAATGACTCCATCTAACAGACATGGACATTAATTCATTCAAGGATTACTTTGCTTAAATAGTTAAGCAAAGCGATTAAAGCAATATTACTACACTTGTCATTTATATCATCGACACATATATGATTAAAAGAAAAGCACACCATAAACATCCAATAGTGGAAGGAATACATAACTGTTGTTAAAGCACATACATATATTCGATAATAGCAAAGATAATCAAATAACAATTCATATGAAAAGAATGAATTCAGACATAGATAAAAGTACCATATGAGCTGCTAGACACTCCCAATATCAATCGCTACTTGAGATTCTTCCTTCAACGCAGAAACACTTTCAAACAAAGACAATAGTGCACAATTGCATAAAAGCTTCCTTGTCAAATTTAGAATAACTGGTCCAGTTTCATAAAAGAATATGGCTGAAGCACAATAGTGCAACTTCAGTCTTTAAGTAAAGTACAAAACTTTACGACCCTTTCCAAAAAAATGAAAGGGTCTATAAATACTTAATTAATCTAACTATCTACGAAACTGAAATCCTACTTAATTGGTATCAATTGATTTTGATCCTATTTTCTTCATCAATCTGGCAGTCGGCGGCATGAATAATCAAGTAGGATGTTTGCCTTTAAATCTGAGCTGACTTATCGCAAGCATCAGCTCCACTTCGGGTGGTCTGTTGAGGCGAGAGCTGAGCTGGGCGACATAGGTGGCATCCTGAATATCGGGGATAATATACCCGATTGCATCCATAAGGCACTTGAGGGCGGCTCTCTGTGTGTATGGTTTTACCAAAAAGAACCAATAGGTGTCCCAGGTTAAACTGTTAATCCCAGCAATTAATCTCCCCTTTTCCTCTAGATCTGGATAACATGATTGCTCCAATGTTTTCATCGTTGTCAATTTTCCTGGTGTGCATTGGGAAATCATGTTTGATAAGTAGAGAGTGTTATTGACTAATTCAACTAAATTGCTTGAAGTTGATTTGCATCTTGAAACTGCCCTCTCTGCTTTCATTAATTGGGACTGCAATTCTGTAAAGAGTATATCTTTATGTGACTCTAAGATTCTTGGTAAATTCGCTGCTTGTCCTTGATCAATATCTTGCGAGTCGATAAATGCAGCTATCGTTTCTTCAGCTTGATCCAATTCAGTCCTAGCCTTGTCTACTTTATTACTTATGGATGCTGTTAATTCACATAGTGGCTCTGCCTGGGCGATTTGTTGACATAGAAGCTTAATTTGGGCTATCAATGCAGTATTTATTTGTAGTGCTTCTACTCTGAATTCAGCTACTTTTGGAATGCCCTTTGTCTTTTCAATCTGTGCTGATAGTTGAGCGATTTGCTCATCTTTTGATTTCAGCATTTTCTCATTCGCTGCTTTCAATTGGGCCAAGGCCTCTAACAATTCTTTCTGCTTTTGGATTGCGCTGTGGTCAATCCTTTGTTTTTCTACCTGCAATTGTTGAGTTAGTTGACTGTTTAATTGCTGTTGCGTCAACAATTGCTGCTCTGTCTGCTCCGCCTTCTGCTTTGCTTCAGTCAGCTGTGCCTGTAACAAGAAAATTTCCTAATCCTTTGTTTTCAGTAAAAGACTCACCTCCGATGCCTTATCTATTGTCGCTGCCGAATAGACTCCATCATATTGTGACAGTTTTGTCAGGTCATCGGAGGGGTCAAATTCCTCCTTCCAAACCACATTGCCCGTGACCGTATGTTCTGGGAAAAGGGAAGGTTGATCGGGCCTTCTTCTTTTCCTCTGTCGTTTTACTACAGCTTTATGTCTTGGGCTGTAGAAGACATCCAAGGGAGGAATCTCTTCTACCTGCAAAATGATTTGATCGGAGGGGTCCTTTGGTATTATCTCTACCTCTTTTGAAATGGGTGGGCCGCTGGTTCCACTTAGAACCTGTGGTGAAGTGGTTTCCTGTGTGTCTGTTGCCTTTGAAGTTTCAGTGTCCTTTGAACATTCCAGACCACTGATAATGGAATCAAATTGCCGCCATTCCTGGAGCAATTTCGGGTCAATATGAGTATCCACGTTTACTTCAATGGTGGTCTGTTTCTGCTCTTTCATCTGGGTCTCCTCCCGCACTTTTTCATGCTCTTTCTTTTGCTAATTTTCATCCTGTGGCTTCTCTTGTTTTGTTGTTGTAACTGTAGGTTCCTTTGACTGTTGCCGTTCAGGCTCGCTTGAGGATGTTGTTGGGGTTGTTGCTAATAGATCTAGAGGCAGAGTTTGCAACCTATGTTCTCTAAGTCTGTTAAATTCAACCAACCCTTCATCTTGATATTTCATTCTGGAAAATGCCTTAACCTACATTATTGACTCAGCGGAGGAGAACAGGTCATCAAACATATCTTCTTTATGATCAAATTTTGACAATTTGGCCTGTTCTAGTGCATTATAGGCAACTTTGCTTGGATCAAATTGCCTATTAGGGAGAGTTGCTAAAGTTAATGATTTAATCTTTGTAGCTTCTTTTTCTGCATGTTTGAGATCATGCAAGGTATAGACACCGCATCTCAAAGGAAAAGAGGGCCAACCCTGCTTCTTATTTTTCTTGAGAGTCTGTGTAACACTCTCAGCAATGATCTGGTAAGTGATTTCCCTTGCCAACAGTTTATCAGGTATGTATAAAGGGAGGACATGAGGTTCGGATTGGCTACCGAAAACTCTTATATAAGTGAACTTCTCCTCCCCGAACCATCTCCCTACTGCTATTAAAGCAATCCCAGCTTGGTAGAAAATCTTGGGAACAGGTTTATCAAAAATAGAATAATAAATAGGCAACATAAAGCCATTGCAGACTTGATATAAATGGTGCTTATAAGAGGATTTCCATAATTTCTGATGGTATATGTGAATAGGCATGGGGTCTTGTGGCGTCCACCTCCAGCCGAGCACGGGAAATTCAGAATTAAAACACAAGGTATCTAAAATATAGGCACTGTAATAGAATGGGGGAATTAGCCTTTCAGTAATGCAGGTCTTATTCCTAAACTCAAGAACAACTGTGGCTAGTTTATCTGAGAGAATAGTGGCCCAATCCATTATTATACTGTTGCATGCCGCTTCCATTAAGGGAACCATTTCTATAGTGAAATTAGAAGAGTCGTGCAGTCCCCACAATCTACACATCATTATTCCAGCGTAGCAATAAGGAGAAGCCAGGGAATCAACCGAGTACTTACCGGAAGATTCATGTTTGTGCTTTGCCGGATTTTGTCTCCAATCCCGGATGGGTTCGGATTCAACTTCGTTCTCATTTCGGAATTTCTCCAGGAGCGCCTTATTGTATTTCTTCTCTAGCTCAGGCAAATGATACATTTGCCTTAAATCATCAGCCTTGAATGACCCGAAAATTCTCTCGTCTCTGGTGCTGAAGGTTCTATCCATGATTGGGATTTCCTCAATTGCCCACCGCACTACATCTGTATATGGGAGAATTTGTTCCCTAGCTGCTATCCGATGAAGGAAGGAGTCAGCTAAGTCCTTTAGAGTACCATCAGATTTCCGAGTTGAATCTGCAGTAGCTTGTACTGTTGTCACTTCAGGTTCTTCGGCTTCAATCAAGTTGTAGGTACTTTGCCAAGTAGTTTTGCCGAGACCAGAACATGTAGTATCCGAAATCAATCCTTTCTTTTTGTTTGTGGGATCAGCGACAGCTTGTCCTGTGACTGGCACAATGGAAGCGGCTGTGGTTTTCTTAGATTTCTTCCCCATTTTGCTTGAGTTTTCTTCTTTGGATGAATTCTGCACAAAAGTGAAAATAAACGTAACACAAAGGAATGATAATGAAAATCCAATACGGTGAGATGTATTGATCAATGCGTGATGAGATAAAACTTTTACAATGGCCGCGGATACAATCCATAGGAAGATTTTAGGACTTACAATTACATTAAATGGCCGTTTAAAACCTGCCAATCCTCAAATGCCCATTATATCATTAATCGGCTGAATGATTCGTTTAAGCGTGCTGTAGATGTTTTGGCGGTTGAGCGCAGGTGAATCATTGTTGGACAGATCAAGCTTTTAATATGAATTGATCGTAATATCCCTCCATTTTAACGGCTTTTTTGAAATCTGCACTTTATCGCAATCGGCCATCGGGGAAAGCTTAACCTCTTATATTGACACCTTTTGAAACCCCGATCGCCGATAGCGATATCACATTGCATCGGGAGTATTGACATTATATGAGACATGGATATTATATCGCCGATTGCCGATAGCGATATCGCATCGCATCGGGGGAATGGCCTGGGCACTTTAAGAATGTGCATAGAACATTGCCGATAGCCGATAGCGATATCGCATCGGCGGAAACCAATGTGCCATTTACTTATGTTCCTTATGTCATTGCGATATGCGATCTTGCGATCGCTTTATCGCAATGATAAAAGATTGATTTATTTGATCAAAATGGGTTTTTCAAAAAGGTTTTTTATAATGTTTTCATTTGATTTTCGGACCTTTTTGAATAATACAATATTGATACCAATCAAAATCTAAAGGGACCCATTTCATATGATAGTTTTGTGAATAATAATGATATGAAATGGGGGGTTTGTTGTAGAGCACAACAATTGGCGATTCACTGGAAGAAACAGTTATCTCTGAAAAGTATAGAAATACTTAAACTTTTTCAAAATAGAGTTCTAATCAAAGGGGAAAATTCTAATATAACTAGGTATATATGCATTCCGAGTAAAATGAAACTATTTTTTGCTAAGTTCCTCTCTTTTTAAGAAAAATAGATACATTCTAAGTTTTAAATAGGTCTCTATTGGTTTATAATGATAAAACAGAAAACCTTTCCAAATCAGCTTTTATAGTGAACTCGTCTGTCATAGGTAGAGCCTCTGCTGCCAGCAAACGTTCATAGTTTTGACAGGGATACCTTTTAACCATGTTATTGTCCATTGTCCCATCCAATTAAGAGTGTGATTAACAGAATGAATTCAAAATATGATTTCATATTTTGTATTTCTTTTTCTTCTTTTGTTATTGATAAGATAAAAAGCCATTGTCCTGGTTTGGTAGCCAGCTATTGACAATGCTATTCATTGGTAATAATCTAACCGAACAAGCTGGCTCATGATGAGACCCCTTGTCTTATAATTCTTAAGCCATTACCCTGTTATGGTATGCAGTATTGGTAATGTCGGTTAAACTATTTCCCTATGATCATGGTAAGCAGGCTTGTAATAAGACCTCTTATCTTTTATATCAAAATTTTTAGAATTACATTCTGAGTAATCATAAACTTTGGTGAATGGGATGGACAATTTTCTCCTTAAGAGTAGATGGATGACAGGGTAAGAGTTGAAGATGCTGAAGTTGGATTAGCTTCTATCTTGATATTGATAACCTTTTGTGACCAATTTGAAAACAGAAAATGATTTACAATACTTCTAAACTTTCAGAGGAGTTCACAAAACTTGAAGTGTGGTTTCAAAATACAATGATACCTAGTTTCCTAGAAATTATCCCTTTTGGTTAAGACTTCTATTATTTTAAAAGCAAATATCATACTACTTCTGTGGATCAAGTTTTCAAACACAGCAAAGGTCAATGGAAGATACCTTACAACTTTATTTTCTAAAGATCCTACAAATTACAAAACTCTATTAAACTAAAAAGGAGAAGGGGTTACCTCCTCAATTAAAGAATTTCTTCAAGATAAGGCCATTAACAGGGAGAGAATCTCTCAAACCTGATAAATCTTGCAATATGACGGTCGAATGGCCTATCTTCTCATAGATCTGAAATGGTCCAAGCCACATCTTCTGGAACTTGGTGTGTTTTCCCTTGTCCTCGTGGGCTTTGTCCCACTTCAGAACTAAATCACCGACTTGAAATTGTTTTGAACCGGATGAGATTGAATCAAAAGCTGCCTTGATGATTTGCTGATGTTTGGCATGAATAACCCTGGCTTTTTCTCTTTCCTCTTCTAGTTTTAGAATTTTATCATGTCTTAGCTGAATAGAAGAAGAAGGACTTTCCTCAATGAACTGAACTAAGGCTAGAGAAGGAAGAACAAGATTTGTGGGTAGTACTGCTTCTTTTCCATACACAAGGTTGAACGGAGAAGATCCTATAGAAGCTTTCTGTGTTATCCTATCAGCCCATAATGCAAACATTAAGGATTTGTGCCAGTTTTTATGATTCTGTTCGATAGTTCGCTTAATGATTTTGATCAGATTTTTATTGGTAGACTCTGCTAAACCATTACCCTGGGGATAGTAATTAGTAGAATATTTCAATTTAAATCCTCTTTTAATAGCGAAATCAAACATAGCATTGCCTGAGAAGTAAGATGCATTATAAAAAACAAGAGCATTTGGGACACCAAACCTGGTAATGATGAATTGATATATGAATTCAATGATTGCTTCAGAATTTGCTGTCTTCAAAGGAATTGCCTCAACCCACTTAGTAAAATAATCGGTAGCAGTAAGGATATACTTATGCTGTTTGGAAGAAGGTGGAGTAATTTCCCCAATGATGTCCAATCCCCATTGCTCAAATGGTTGTTCAATGTTGACTGGTTGCAGAGAGAAAGCTGGTTTTCATTGTCTTCCACTAGAAGTTTGACAATTGCGGCATTTCCTTACATACTCGTGGGCATCTCTAAACAGAGTGGGCCAATAGTATCCAGCATGAATAATTTTGTGAGCTGTTGTGTCAGCTCCAAAATGTCCTCCTGCTGGTCCATCATGTAACTCCTGCAAAACCTTTTGTGCTTCAGGTTTCTCAAGGCATCTTAATAAGATTGAATCATAATTCTGCCTAAAAAGCACATCATCAATAATCGTAAAATTTTCGCTTTTAACCTAATGGCCCTTTTGTTTTTGTAAGACAGGTTAGGAGGTGCATAACCATTTTTCAAATAAAAGATTAAATCTGCATATTGAGACTCAGAATCAGTAACACTTATCTGGTTAACTTCTTCAGTTTGATCTGTACCACTTGATTCTGGAATGTTGGATGCTCCTGCCAATAACCTGCAAAAACCTTGGCCCCTAATAATCTTTGCTGGCTTAATTTCTAAGTCATATTCTTGAAGTGCTGTGACCCAGTTTGCCCTTTTTTCACCCAGTTCTCTTTGGATTAATAGTTTCCTAACTGCAGGGAAAGGAACTATAACTTTTGTGTGGGTTTTCAAAAGGAAGGGTCTATAATGTTTGACCGCTTTAAATACAGCAAAGGCTTGTTTTTCTACTTCGGAGTAATTCAATTCAGCACCCTGAAGATTTGAACTAAAAAATGAAATGGGTGCTTCCAAATTGTGATCGTTGAGCTGCGTGAGTACTGCTGCATAAGAGGAGGGGGATGCGATAGTGTATAATGTAAAATGATTAGAAAAATTGGGAGTATTTAAGGCTGGGGCATTGATTATTGATTGCTTGATTAAATCAAACGCTTCTTTTTCTGTTGATCCCCACTTAAAGACTGAATTTTTCTTGATCATAGTTTGAAGTGGCAAAATAATTTGAGAAAAATCTGGAACAAATCTTTTAACAAAATTGATTTGGCCTAAAAATGACTGCATGGATTTCTTATTATGTGGGAAAGGGATTTCAGAGATTTCTGTGATCCGATCAGGATCAATATAAATGCCATCTTTAGACACAATAAAGCCTAAGAGCTTTCCTTGGTCAAGAGCAAAGAAAGATTTTTTAGGGTTAAGAGAAATACCATATCTTTTGCAGCGTTGAAAGATTTGATTTAGGTCATGCAAATGATTGGACCTTTCTTTAGAGAACACAGTAATATCATCTAGATAGACGACTACTGTTCTATTAATCAACCCTTTAAAAGCTATATCCATCGCTCTTTGGAATGTCGCTCCTGCATTAATAAGTCCGAAAGGCATTTTCTGATATGCATATGTTCCCCATTTTGTTCTGAATGTGGTTTTAAGCTGGTCATCAGGATGGACCAAAACTTGGTTATACCCTGAGAAACCGTCAAGAAAGGACATTAATTTAGAGCCTGCTACTGATTGGAGTATTTGCTCCATGGTAGGTAATGGGAAATTGTCTTTTAAGCTCGCTTTGTTCAAATTTCTGAAATCAATACAAATCCGAATGTCGCCATTTTTCTTTCTGACTGGCACCATATTGGAGACCCAGTTTGAGTGTCAGACTGGAAAAATAATCTTGGCTTTCAAGAGTTTGTTAAGTTCAGTTTTTATTTGACTCTCTAAGCTTGGATGTATTTTTCTTAACTTCTGCTGAATTGGTTTCTGATCGGGAAGCACTGGAATGGTATGCTGGATAATGGATGTATCATATGTCTTCAAATCATCATATTTCCAAGCAAAAACCTGTTTATTTTTCCTTAACAGTTTAATGAATGCCTCTTTCTCTTCCAAGGAAAGTCCTAATCCTAAATTAATGTTTTGAGGAGTTTTCTCAGTGCCAAGATTTATCAACTCAAACCTTAGGGTAGAACTTTGGAGCTTTGTATTAGTCACAGGTTTAAACCTGTCTTTAATATCATAAAGATCCTCCAGCTTTACCACAGGTTTAGGGATTGAATTTTCCTGAGGTGTTTCTCTCATTTGAAAGTCATGCTCATTTTCCTCAATAATTTGATTATCATAGGACTTTTCAGAAGTTAAGAATTGTAAAATATCCTCATCATGGTTAAATACTCTCCAATTAGTGACATTGTCAGGAATTGATGGCCTAAAAAGCAATTCTACTGAAAATCTATCTGGGCTATAGTCTTCAGAAGGTAGGAGCTTGGAAGCTACATTGGCTAGCAGGTCGGCTGCCGAGTTTTGAGACCTAGGGATGGAGGAAATATTGAATGCCGAAAAGTGTGAAGTGAGTTCGTGTACTAGCGACTGATAATGTTTAAGATGATTTGAAAGACAATGAATTGTATTTCTCACCTGTTTGATAATAATTTCAGAATCGCCGAATACTTTTAAATATTGCACTTTAAGGCCGATTGCTTTATACAGTCCTTGGACTAAGGCTTCATACTCGACTGTATTGTTAGTGCAATCAAATTCTAGCCTACAGGACAGCATTGTTTTTTCTCCTTGTGGATTAACCAGAATACATCCTGCTCCTGAGCCCTCACTAGATTTGGACCCATCGAAATATAACGACCAAAATAAAGAAGTATTAACAATTTTATTTACAGTTTTCTCAGTATCGTTGAAACATCTAGATCTATCTGTTTGTGAAAAATTCTCAATCTGAGATGTAAAATGGTTCACTGGGAAAGGGGATGGCTGGGCAGTAATGTTGCCAAAGAATGACTCGGTTGAATAATTCCCCAAAATGTTGTTATTAAATGCTACCGGTTGGTTTTCTTGCTCAAATTCAGTAACTGTATGGGTCATATGTTTTTCTCGATCAATCCTTATTTGATTTGGCTTACCCTTATAGGGAAGCCACATATGTGACCAATCAGTAGAAATATACCCATGTAGTTTTTCAGACCAATCCCTACTCAAGATTAAACCATAAAATTCAGGTATATCGGCTATTAGGATATCAATCCTTTGTACTACTCTGGGATCAGCAGATAACCTGATAGTTACGGAATTAATCTCTCCCACAACCTGTACTTTGGTCCTGTCCAACTGTATAATATGAATAGCAGACTTCTGGGGTTCAATGTTCAGTTTGGAACAAACTGAAGCTGGCATTATGTTAGAAGATGCCCCTGAGTCAATCAAACAATTGTGCAGGTTTCTGTTGTAGATCTCATAGGTTAGAAGGAAAGGTGGAGTATGAGAGTTTGATCTATCTCCAATCAGAACTGCATCGGTAGCTTCAACCATACCAGGAGGAGGTTGCCCTGAATCATTAGCAGCTTTAGCACTGGGAAGAGGTGAAGAAGGAACAACATTCAATTCTTTGAGAAGCAATTTCTGCTGATGTTTTAATTTACTAAGTTCAAACATAGTAATGTTTGCTTTAGTTTTCTTCATGTCATCAACAATATTGTACTCCATTGAATCGGATACCACTAACGTTTTAGATGTTGAAGGAGTATTAGAAGTTGAAGGTTGGTCTTGGGGGACTGCTGCAGGTGATTTCTTTGCAGGTATTTTTTCCTTTGTTGTGGCAGCACCTGCACTCCTTTTCTTTGACGTTGCCTGAACAGGTTCGGAAGTACTTTTACTCCTAGTAGTGACCGGGAACGCTTCTTCTTCATTATCAGTATCGGAGTTGGGGAGTATAAAATCCCACATTCCATGACATTCAACTACTTCTTCTTCAGCATCAGTTGGTGAGATTGTTTCGTCTTCCTCTTCTTCTTGCTCTGAATCTGCATTAGATATGACATTCAGTGGCTTTGATTCGATTTTCTTATAAGTCCTAAAGGGTCTTTTGGTTGAGGTTTCGGCTACCTGTTTTTTTATTTCAACCATTTCATTTGACAAAGTTTTTAGGACTTTTTGCAAACCCTCCATGTCATATGGGTCTTTTGGGGTTTTCTTCCTTGAGTCATCTTTAAAAGAGACTTTTTTGGCTTTTCTGTCTTCCAGAGCAGCTTTCTTTTCTAGAGCATTAATACGTTTCTCCACAGCAAGTGCTTCTTTCATGTTTTCGGCTAAGGTAGGTTTCCCAGCCCTATCTACAAAAATGGCTATATTGGCAGGTAGGGCGGTTATATACCATTCGCTTCGAATTTGTTCACTTGGTTTGGAGGCCGTCGAGATTTTATTCAGGATTTTATTGAATCGAGCATTAAATTCCTTAATTGGTTCCCTATGCTCTATCCTAAGATTGGAGAGATCGTTTATTAGCGTAGCCAAAGACCTATCATCTCCATATTTGGTAAGAAACTGCTCTTGGCAAGTGTTCCAACTGGTAATGGAACCAGAGGGTAAAGAAAAATACCAAGATCCTGCTGATCCTTGCAAGGTATAAGGGAAAAGTCTAACAACAACATCTTGTTCTGTCACTCCTTTCAGGTTGACTGCCAACATGAAATTATTAATATGTTCCTCAACCTGGGTCCCATCATCTGGGTTAAACTTGGGTAGCCATTTTTCAGGAGCATCTGGTAATGCATGCAATGGTGCAGGCATGTTGACTGCACCAGGCCTGGTCCATGGATCTGCCATTGTAATAGCAATAGTGGTTGATACTACTGTTGGAATTCCAAATGTCTGGGAAGGAAATAATGTTGAGGAGTGAGCAGGTTGGGATGTTAAAGCTCCTAATCCCTGATGGACAACAATATGTAATGGGGGAGTGGATGGTTGACTTTGCAGAGGGGAAGATGAAATGGAGGATGTGGATGAAAGCTCTTCACTGTCAGATCCTTCAGTATATTTCTTCGCCTTTTTCCTTTTGGGTAAAGGGAACTCAGTGGGTTCAATACCGAGCTTTTCGCTCTGAAGTCTGGTGATAGGGTGAGGTAAATTGAACTGCGAAGTCGCACTGCTTTGTGATACCTGAGATTTCTGTGGTGAAATCGAGAAGCTCTAGAGTTTGTGGATAAGAGACTGGACTTCAGGGGATTCAAGACTTAATTGTTCTGGAGTATGATGGGTTTGAGCAGTGGTAGTTGATTTCTCTTCTTCTTGTTTGGATACTGGAGAACCAGCATGCAATTGGGAAGTACGAGGGGATACGGAGGGAGAATTACTCTTAGAATGGCTTGCAGATTTGGGTTTGCCTGCCATTCACAGTTGATGGCCCTCCTTCTAGCGCCAAAAATGTTGATGCCTCGAAAATCGCTGCAACAACATTGGGGGATAACCACCTGGTCCGGACCTTAGTACAACTCCTTTTCCGTTTGGAATGGTGGCTCCGACTGGGTATAATCGGAACAGTTTCCCAGCAATGAATAAACGGGATGAATTGATAATTGATTGACTAATCTAATGATAGGTGAATAGCTAAATCTATCAGCAAAATAAAAGAGCTATTACTTATCCTGGGAACTATTCTACTTTGAAGTGTAGCGCTTGATGATCTATGTTTATGGACAGGAATATAAATGACTCCATCTAACAGACATGGACATTAATTCATTCAAGGATTACTTTGCTTAAATAGTTAAGCAAAGCGATTAAAGCAATATTACTACACTTGTCATTTATATCATCGACACATATATGATTAAAAGAAAAGCACACCATAAACATCCAATAGTGGAAGGAATACAGAACTGCTGTTAAAGCACATACATATATTCGATAATAGCAAAGATAATCAAATAACAATTCATATGAAAAGAATGAATTCAGACATAGATAAAAGTACCATATGAGCTGCTAGACACTCCCAATATCAATCGCTACTTGAGATTCTTCCTTCAACGCAGAAACACTTTCAAACAAAGACAATAGTGCACAATTGCATAAAAGCTTCCTTGTCAAATTTAGAATAATTGGTCCAGTTTCATAAAAGAATATGGCTGAAGCACAATAGTGCAACTTCAGTCTTTAAGTCAAGTACAAAACTTTACGACCCTTTCCAAAACAATGAAAGGGTCTATAAATACTTAATTAATCTAACTATCTATGAAACTGAAATCCTACTTAATTGGTATCAATTGATTTTGATCCTATTTTCTTCATCAATCTGGCAGTCGGTGGCATGAATAATCAAGTAGGCTGTTTGCCTTTAAATCTGACCTGACTTATCGCAAGCATCGGCTCCACTTCGGGTGGTCTGTTGAGGCGAGAGCTGAGCTGGGCGGCATAGGTGGCATCCTGAATATCGGGGATAATATACCCGATTGCATCCATAAGGCACTTGAGGGCAGCTCTCTGTGTGTGTGGTTTTACCAAAAAGAACCAATAGGTGTCCCAGGTTAAACTGTTAATCCCAGCGATTAATCTCCCTTTTCCTCTAGATCTGGATAACATGATTGCTCCAATGTTTTCATCGTTGTCAATTTTCCTGGTGTGCATTGGGAAATCATGTTTGATAAGTAGAGAGTGTTATTGACTAATTC
This sequence comes from Pinus tabuliformis, assembly GCA_031772625.1. Lineage (NCBI taxonomy): Eukaryota > Viridiplantae > Streptophyta > Pinopsida > Pinales > Pinaceae > Pinus > Pinus tabuliformis. The sequence goes on along the minus strand of CM062804.1, from coordinate 1,320,316,041 downwards.
AACTAAATTGCTTGAAGTTGATTTGCATCTTGAAACTGCCCTCTCTGCTTTCATTAACTGGGACTGCCATTCTGTAAAGAGTATATCTTTATGTGACTCTAAGATTCTTGGTAAATTCGCCGCTTGTCCTTGATCAGTATCTTTCCAGTCGAGAAATGCAGCTATCGTTTCTTCAGCTTGATCCAATTCAGTCCTAGCCTTGTCTACTTTATTACTTATGGATGCTGTTAATTCACATAGTGGCTCTGCCTGGGTGATTTGTTGACATAGAAGCTTAATTTGGGCTACCAATGCAGTATTTATTTGTAGTGCTTCTACTCTGAATTCAGCTACTTGTGGAACGCCCTTTGTCTTTTCAATCTGTGCTGATAGTTGAGCGATTTGCTCATCTTTTGATTTCAGCATTTTCTCATTCGCTGCTTTCAATTGGGCCAAGGCCTCTGACAATTCTTTCTGCTTTTGGATTGCGCTGTGGTCAATCCTTTGTTTTTCTGCCTGCAATTGTTGAGTTAGTTGACTGTTTAATTGCTGTTGTGTCAACAATTTCTGCTCTGCCTGCTCCGCCTTCTGCTTTGCTTCAGTCAGCTGTGCCTGTAACAAGAAAATTTCATGATCCTTTGTTTTCAGTAAAAGACTCACCTCCGATGCCTTATCTATTGTTGCTGCCGAATAGGCTCCAGCATATTGTGACAGTTTTGTCAGGTCATCGGAGGGGTCAAATTCCTCCTTCCAAACCACATTGCCCGTGACTGTCTGTTCTGGGAAAAGGGAAGGTTGATCAGGCCTTCTTCTTTTCCTCTGTCGTTTTACTACAGCTTTATGTCTTGGGCTGTAGAAGACATCCAAGGGAGGAATCTCTTCTACCTGCAAAATGATTTTATCGGAGGGGTCCTTTGGTATTATCTCTATCTCTTTTGAAATGGGTGGGCCGCTGGTTCCACTTAGAACCTGTGGTGAAGTGGTTTCCTGTGTGTCTGTTGCCTTTGAAGTTTCAGTGTCCTTTGAACATTCCAGACCACTGATAATGGAATCAAATTGCCGCCATTCCTGGAGCAATTTCGGGTCAATATGAGTATCCACGTTTACTTCAGTGGTGGTCTGTTTCTGCTCTTTCATCTGGGTCTCCTCCCGCACTTTTTCATGCTCTTTCTTTTGCTGATTTTCCTCCTGTGGCTTCTCTTGTTCTGTTGTTGTAACTGGAGGTTCCTTTGACTATTGCCATTCAGGCTCGCTTGAGGATGTTGTTGGGGTTGTTGCTAATAGATCTAGAGGCAGAGTTTGCAACCTCTGTTCTCTAAGTCTGTTAAATTCAACCAACCCTTCATCTTGATATTTCATTCTGGCAAATGCCTTAACCTGCATTATTGACTCAGCGGAGGAGAACAGGTCATCAAACATATCTTCTTTATGATCAAATTTTGACAATTTGGCCTGTTCTAGTGCATTATAGGCAACTTTGCTTGGATCAAATTGCCTATTAGGGAGAGTTGCTAAAGTTAATGATTTAATCTTTGTAGCTTCTTTTTCTGCATGTTTGAGATCATGCAAGGTATAGACACCGCATCTCAAAGGAAAAGAGGGCCAGCCCTGCTTCTTATTTTTCTTGAGAGTCTGTGTAACACTCTCAGCAATGATCTGGTAAGCGATTTCCCTTGCCAGCAGTTTATCAGGTATGTATAAAGGGAGGACATGAGGTTCGGCTTGGCTACCGAAAACTCTTATATAAGTGAACTTCTCCTCCCCAAACAATCTCCCTACTGCTGTTAAATCAATCCCAGCTTGGTAGAAAATCTTGGGAACAGGTTTATCAAAAATAGAATAATAAATAGGCAACATAAAGCCATTGCAGACTTGATACAAATGGTGCTTATAAGAGGATTTCCATAATTTCTGATGGTATATGTGAATAGGCATGGGGTCTTGTGGCGTCCACCTCCAGCCGAGCACGGGAAATTCAGAATTAAAACACAAGGTATCTAAAATATAGGCACTGTAATAGAATGGGGGAATTAGCCTTTCAGTAATGCGAGTCTTATTCCTAAACTCAAGAACAGCTGTGGCTAGTTTATCTGAGAGAATAGTGGCCCAATCCATTATTATACTGTTGCATGCCGCTTCCATTAAGGGAACCATTTCTATAGTGAAATTAGAAGAGTCGTGCAGTCCCCACAATCTACACATCATTATTCTAGCGTAGCAATAAGGAGAAGCCAGGGAATCAACCGAGTACTTATCGGAAGATTCATGTTTGTGCTTTGCCGGATTTTGTCTCCAATCCCGGATGGGTTCGGATTCAACTTCGTTCTCATTTCGGAATTTCTCCAGGAACGCCTTATTGTATTTCTTCTCTGGCTCAGGAAAATGATACATTTGCCTTAAATCATCAGCCTTGAATGACCCGAAAATTCTCCCGTCTCCGGTGCTGAAGGTTCTATCCATGATTAGGATTTCCTCAATTGCCCACCGCACTACATCTGTATATGGGAGAATTTGTTCCCTAGCTGCTATCCGATGAAGGAAGGAGTCAGCTAAGTCCTTTAGAGTACCATCAGATTTCCGAGTTGAATCTGCAGTAGCTTGTACTGTTGTCACTTCAGGTTCTTCGGCTTCAATCAAGTTGTAGGTACTTTGCCAAGTAGTTTTGCCGAGACCAGAACATGTAGTATCCGAAATCAATCCTTTCTTTTTGTTTGTGGGATCAGCGACAGCTTGTCCTGTGGCTGGCGCAACGGAAGCGGCTGTGGTTTTCTTAGATTTCTTCCCCATTTTGCTTGAGTTTTCTTCTTTGGATGAATTCTGCACAAAAGTGAAAATAAACGTAACACAGAGGAATGATAATGAAAATCCAATATGGTGAGATGTATTGATCAATGCGTGATGAGAGAAAACTTTTACAATGGCCGCGGATACAATCCATAGGAAGATTTTAGGACTTACAATTACATTAAATGGCCGTTTAAAACCTGCCAATCCTTAAATGCCCATTATATCATTAATCGGCCGAATGATTCGTTTAAGCATGCTGTAGATGTTTTGGCAGTTGAGCGCAGGTGAATCATTGTTGGACAGATCAAGCTTTTAATATGAATTGATCGTAATATCCCTCCATTTTAACGGCTTTTTTGAAATCTGCGCTTTATCGCAATCGGCCATCGGGGAAAGCTTAACCTCTTATATTGACACCTTTTGAAACCCCGATCGCCGATAGCGATATCGCATCGCATCGGGAGTATTGACATTATATGAGACATGGATATTATATCGCCGATTGTCGATAGCGATATCGCATCGCATCGGGGGAATGGCCTGGGCGCTTTAAGAATGTGCATAGAACATTGCCTATAGCCGATAGCGATATCGCATCGGCGGAAACCAATGTGCCATTTACTTATGTTCCTTATGTCATTGCGATATGCGATCTTGCGATCGCTTTATCGCAATGATAAAATATTGATTTATTTGATCAAAATGGGTTTTTCAAAAAGGTTTTTTATAATGTTTTCATTTGATTTTCGGACCTTTTTGAATAATACAATATTGATACCAATCAAAATCTAAAGGGACCCATTTCATATGATAGTTTTGTGAATAATAATGATATGAAATGGGGGGTTGTTGTAGAGCACAACATGTTCCTGTGTAAAACATTGGATTTGAGTGGGGAACTTGTAAAAGAACTGTTTCCATAATCCCAGGGAGCCTAGTCAAGTTGACTAGAGCTTAAGGAGATGTAGCCCAAGATATCAGGGTGAACTCCATATTATATTGTTGTCGTATGTGTTTGTTTTTACTATTGCTTTAACTACCATTATATGCATTTATATATTAGTTAAGCACATTCCCATATCAGCACAAACAACAGATTTTAAAGTAAATAATCAGCTGAAAACAAATACAAGCATACACTTTATTTTCAAGCATTTCTTAATTCCACACTGGTTAATCATTAAGACTTGGGAAAATTTAAAGCTTTGGAAGTGGGAGAGGTTCTTGTAAGTTAGACAAGAATCCTGAGAGCCCCATTTTCAGATCGCTTATAATATTTCCAATGTCCTCATACTTTTTCGTCATGCTAATCTATGTTTACCAATAATGTGTAGCTGTTGCAACAGTCCACAGCATAGTCGCGACACCGGTAGTCTGCAGTCCATGGCCGTGACACCTGGCATAACATAGACATTGTTGTGACACCTGGTCAAGATGCTAAAACACCCACCTGTGCTGAAGATGTTATTGTAACATAGATAATATCGACATTCACTTGCGATATTCCATCTACCGTACCGGCTGTGTACTATTCTCTGAAGCTGTTACATTGGCTGTAAAAGAAACATTATTATTTTCAAGGTCGTTATTCTATTTTGTTGAATGGATCGAGGTTAAGGATTTCTATCCCTGAATTCAAGGATCATGACGCTACTACTTCAGAATTATATTCTACTTCTATAATTGATCCTGAATTCTATTTTCTCTAAATTAGCATGCACAACTTGAGAATCTTTGATTCTTAAGACTGTGCCAATCCAAGATGTAACAGAAAGGACTCTGCTCTTTAAATACATAGCTCTGACTTCTTAGAGGGGGGAGGAGAGTTAGAGCACACAATTTGACTATGTAATAATTTTGGAACAGTTACTTGATGTATTACTGCATTATGATTATGGAATAAGATCAGTTGAGTTTCAGCGTAACTTTGTGAGTCTTTAATAGGGAAATCTTGTGGAGAGGGAAAGGGCCCACCTTCCTCACATATTCACCCAAGTGTAGAAGTTTAATTTTTATGATTGTCGTATTATTGATTTATATTGCTACAACACAAATTGAATTATTGTTACGATTTGTTTGAGATTGAACTTTGATTCCAATTTGATTGTTAGATTAATTAGTTGTGATCTCATGAGAATGTGTCGTAGACTCTTGGATGATTGTTGGAGATTCTGTTAGATTAATTTCCATTCTTTTTGCACTTAGAGTATTTTCTCTTCTGCAATTCCTTTCCTGCAACTAGATTAAAAGTGTGACTATCCATTCTGCAAAAGTAATCTTGATCTATTAAGTAATCCATGATTCTTATACATCCAATCTTATAACCCTGGAGGAGTAGTTTCAATTTTGCAAAAGTAAGATAGTTTCCATTCTACAACAATAGTATAGTTTCGATTCTGCAACAGTAGTATAGTTTCCATTTTGTGATAGTAGTGTAGTTTTCAATTCTGTTGTTAGAAATTAGCCAGAGTTCCAACATTGTCAGCAATTTCCTTTGTAAGTGTGTTTTCCAATTGATTTCTTTACTACAATTACAATTAGGAGTGCTTCTCATTTCTAGCATATATTTTGCTCAATTACCTTTGAAATTAAAAAAAAATTCCCTGGGTTGACAATTTATGTAATCACTTCATTGTTTAAATTATTTAGTCAATTAAAGTGACCAACATTTTGGCTCCGTTGCTGGTGAAGGTAATTATATATTGATGAAGAATTTGATTTATTTTGAAATGCAAAGAACTGTATGAAAAGATGAAACCAAGGACGTGGAGCCCCCAGAAACACTAACCTCACAGGTGGCAGAGGTCGGGGAGGAAGGAATCCCAGATAGGGAAGACCAACCTTCATCGACGAGACTATACCAGAAGCATACTCTTCTGCAGCATCGATCTTCCAACATTAAACATCTCAAAGGCACCCCATCCTACAACCTTTTGATCAACCTCGAATCGAATCATCACCATCATCAGGAGAAGAAGCTGAAAATCTAGTAGTAATACTAGAATCTGTTGATACTATGGAAGATTTGGGTAGTGCAATAGCAGACAGAAGGAGACCAGAAAAACGTGAACCTATCTACAGCATAAATAGACAGATATTAACTAAGGAGGAGTGGGACACATTTGATAATAATCGTACAAAACAGGAAGAAGATATGTCACACCAAGGAGATAATGAGGAAGAAGATGTAAATCATGAAGAAGAGGTAAGGGATGAAAATACTCTTTCTACTCTTGGATTTCCTATAGGCAATCTCCCCAGAGGCATAACTCCTATGAAAAACACACCACTTTCAGCTTTGCCTAATTTTCATGGTTTATCTGATGAAGACCCTGATGAATTTTTCTTTGAGTTTGACATCCTTTGCAGAATTTATGATTACGTGACTAATGCACAAAAGCTGAAAATATTTTCGACAACCCTAAAAGGGAATGCATTGAGATGGTTTATGAGTCTAAGAGGAGATGTAATTAAAATGTGGGAATAGATGAAGCAAAAGTTTTTTCAAAAATATCAAGATTATTTCTGAACAAGGGAAATACAAGAGGAGTTGTTTAAAATGACGCATAAAGAAGACGAAAATATCGAAGACTTCGTGGAGTGTCTGCAATACAATCTACAAAGGTCTAATCACCCCGATGTAAGTAAGGACATCCTCAAAACAATTCTTTTAAAAGGAGTAAGAGATGATTATTTAGATATGTTGAATATGCTTGGAAAAGGGGATATATCTAAAGAATTATTTGATGAAATTGTTAATCTTTGTAAACGATGTTCGAGAGGAGCCACCAGGATCCATTCACACAATAGGGACACCAGGGATGCTATCTCTTCAAGGGTTCAAAAAACAGCCAGTGGAGGAGTGACAATAGCAGAAATAAGCAATTTTCTTGAGGAATTTAAAACAAAAATGTTAAGTTTTTTTGCCTCATAAATTGATACCCTGCAGGTTAAAAGGAAGCAAGCTGAAGTAGAATTGGTTTTTTCCATTTTCTGCCCCAAATGCAAGGACAAGCACCCACTGAAAGAGTGCCCTCTGGACAAAGTTAAGGTATGTACTATTTGTGACCAGGATCATGACATTGAACAATGCCCTTCCTTGCTTGGAATCAAGGCTTTAATGCAACCACCAATGAGGAAGCAGAGGCTGTCTATTTAATCACACAAAGAAGGCAATGGTAGCCAAGAGGGCAAGGTATGAATCCTAACTTTCTTGTTACAACTTCTAATCGTTGGAATAGTATGAATAATTTCAGTCAAATGAAAAATCCTCCTTTCAACCAAGTGAATTACCCACCCCCTAATCAAATGAACCCACTCGTTCAAGATCAGACTGCATGGAACCCTTGCCCTCAGCAACATACTTATTTTGGCTAATGGAATCCTAACTGTAGAGGTCAGCAACTGCCCTTCCAAAATCAATACCCCAATCCATAGTTCCAGCCACAGTATCAACAATAGTTATAGCTGCCTCCCAATGCCCCATCAAATCCTCCTATGCGACATCAGCTACCTATACAACCTAACCCCAACCCAAATAATAAGGCCGTACAAATAATTGATATCCAAAATAGGCCAACACTCTCTATTACCCTGCTACAATGTGATGAAATCCAACTTCGATCAGGGAAAATAGTAGAGCCTATTATTGATGATACTGCCTCTTCTGATTCAGACAAAGAACCTGAAAAAAAACAAATAGATCAACCTCCAACTCACCATGAAGAGGCCCAAACGATTACTCATCTCACAGAAGAAACTGTTGAACCCCCTTTTCCCAAATAGTTAACAATCATTAAAGTTGTGGAATTACCTGCCTTCAATCTCCTTGGAGAATTGAAAAATCTATATGTTAAAATTCCCCTCCTTCAAGCCATTCGGTGTGTACCCATTTATGCCAGGACAATGTGAGATTTATGCCTTAAGAAACCAGGAAGGAAACCCAAGGATCCTCTTATAGTTCATGCTGTGGGTGATTTGTTTGAACTTATGTCTGGAAAAACTCCACTCATAAAATATGGTGATCTAGGGCACCCTACTGTTACGGTGAAAATTGGCCACAAAATAATCCCCAATGTTCTAGTTGACCCAGAAGCAGCAATAAACATTATTTCAATTGAAACAACTCAATTGCTACAATTGAAAAATGCAATTCAAGATACCCCCACCATTTTGGAATTAGTTGACTGATCCACTATCAAACCTGATCCAAATTGGATCTTAGAACACTCTCTAAGTTTTGATGAACTCTTTAAAAATCATGCCAAGGATTAAAAGTCTTATAAAGATCAAGCTTATCGGAGATATCCTCGTAACAGTTGCAATTTTTTATCAGTGGGGAGCAATGAGGACCGTCGGTCAAGTGTGCATACCGTCGACCCATGGTAACGTGCGTTATCACAAATTAGCAATCCAGAGGCCATTTCGAGAAATGGGGGTAGTTTGTGATATGTGATTAGTGACAAGTCGCTAATCGCATATCACACGGAAAACCCCTCAAAGAAGGAAAGGCCGCAAGCACCCGGACCCAAAAAGTTATAAAATGCAACGGATATCATTCTGATTCCGTGGAAGCGGGATTCCACAAAACCAACAGAATATCGGAGGGGCTTCGAGTGGTAAGCGGTTTTAATCGAGTTTCGCCAGATGCAATACAACGATTGCCACACGTTGGGTGGAAGAGAGAGAAAATTGTTCACATCGGACGAGTAAACATCATCCTACTAAGCCGCCCGATATGGACGATGACCATAGGATTTGGAGGCTCCAGATCAACGGCGGAGATGCATTCCAATGGATGACCATATTTGACAAGGTTAACAGGCAGAGTTGTATAGGATTTGAAGTCTGATATGGACGATGCATTGGCAGAAGGTCATGTTTCACGGGAATTCTTGGCGTTAACGGAATAAGCGGTCGTTTCGAATATGTCCAAGAGAACTGGCGCTCATCCATTATGAACTAGGTGGCCACCTCCTTGTGAGGCGTTATGCAATGACTGATTACGCAGGACAAAGGGATTCAAACGGACAAAGGCAGGGGAACCAAAAAGCCAGGAAGTAGAAACAAATAGTCAGGAAGAAGATTGGCTTTAAAGCCACAAACTGATAGAGGGAGAAGGAGAAGCAAGTTAGAAGCAGAGACGAGAAGCCGAGTTGACCTGCAGAAGCAAAGGTAACATCGAGCTAGAGTCAAGACACAGACAAAGAGAGTCAAAGAGTCTGTGTGCTCCAGAGAAGGCTTGAGAGGTTCAAGTGCACTCCTCTGTAATGCTTGTCATGTATGAGTCTCAGATTGGGCTCATACTACTATGACCAATAGAGGTCGAGAGTCAGTAAGGAGAGTCTGTGTACTCTAGAGACTTGGGGGATCCAAGTACAATCCTACTGATTTATATCTGTTGTGTGAGACTCAAACTGAGCTCACTGTTGTAAAAAAACTCTGCTTGAAAACATAATAGAGAGGCCACCACTGAAGGCTGGACTAGGAGACATAGCCTAGGAGTATTGGGTGATCTCCTTATTAAATTTGTTGTGTTTATATGTGTTGCCTACTATGTTTTCTTTAACTGCTTCATTGCCTATGTATTTGGCAATCTTATTGATCCATTGCATAAAATAACATAGGCACATCCATGCACATGAGTCTGTAATACCTTATTGTTTGTCTTGGATCAATTCCAGAGCAAGTGGTATTAGAGCTCTAGGTTGCTAAGGTTAGACAAGCTTGTGCTGGATTCTTTTTTTGTTGAATGATAAATAGATCAAAGCTTAAATTAGGAGAAGGAGAGTTGTTTGAAGCTAACCCAAAAATTGGAAAAGTCTATCCTAAGAGGAAAATGTCAGAAGAAAGTCCCTTGGAATCAAACTCCCAGTTCATGGACAATTTCATGACCATGAGAGCCATGGTAGAAGAAATGTATAGAGAATTTAAGAGAGGTAGAGGTGAAGAGTCATCAACCTCCAAACAAGATAAAGGAGTAGAAGAACCTTTTCTAGTTGCCCATCCAGAAGGCAAAGGAAAATAAGAGAAACCATCGCCACCATCTCCTCCATCATCACCTTCATCATCATCTTCTTCACATAAAGAAAGCCCTGAAAAGAAAAAGAAGAAACCTTCTTTGATTAAATTGGATGTGAAGTTTGATTTCCTAGTTTATGATGGAGAATTGAATGCAGAAAAGCTAGATAACTGGATTAGACAGATTGATGTATATTGCAGAGTGCAGAACATCGATTTGTAAAGGAGAAAGATTCAGCTAGCTAGCCTACGCCTTGGAGGCACCACCCTGGTATGGTGGGAAGGCAGGACACAAGTTGGTTTGAAGAAGCATGGTAAAATTCTTTCTACCTAGAATGAATTTGTTTCTACAATTAAAAAACAATTCTATCCACTAGCTTATATGTAGCAAGCTATGATGAGTTGGCAAACTCTTCGCTAATTGAAAGGGCAAAGTGTACAAAGTTATACCCAAGAATTTAGAAAAAGAGCTTTGATTCTAGGAATTTCTTTAGACTCACCTGAAACTCTGTTGAAGTATATAGGTGGTCTACATAGTTATTTGAGACATACCATTCTCATGTTTAATCCCACTAGCATAGATGAGGTGTCTGTTCAGGCTACACATCTAGAGGCTAGAGGCAAGAATGTAAACCTAGAAGTTGGGGGATCATCAAAACCCACTGCAAGAAAGAGCAAGGAAAAGAGAAAGCAGAAATGGAAAGAGAGGAAGGCAAATGCTGTACAAAATACCAAACCTTCATGCACTCACTGCAAGAAGCATGGGCATGATGATGAACACTGCTGAATTCTGCATTCAGAGTTGAAACCAAAGAAGTACGATGGCAAAAAAAATAACACTGCTGCAGCTATTCAGAAGGATTTGGGGTCAGACTCAGGGGATGAAAAAAAAATCACAACCATAGGTATAAAAGGTAAAAATTCTGAAGCATCTACTAGTAATTCTGCACAATCTACTGAGAATGAAAAAAATGAGAGGAAAAGACATGAGCTTTTTCATATTAGAGTTATTTCTAAGCATCAAAAGATTGATACTTTGTTTGATAGTGGCTCACAATTAAACTTAATGCCTGAGGCAATTGTAAAGAAACTGGGATTACTAACCACACCTCACAAGAAGCCATATCCATTAGGTTGGTTATGTGATAAAGCAAAGCTACAAGTGACTAGACAATGTAAACTTAGGTTTTCTTTTGGGTCAGCATTTGTAGATGAGGTTGAGTTATATATTGTTCCCTTGGATATATGTGGAATTGTTTTAGTAAGTCCTTACTTGTATGATAGAAAAGCCATTTTCTATAGAGCTGAAAACAAGTATCAACTCGTTAAAGATGGAATCGAATATATTGTAAGAGCTCATAAACTCAACAATAATTATACTCTCATAAACTCGGGGCAGATGAAAAGAATTGTAAATTCATGCAAACAATCTTTACTGATGGTTGTAAAGGAAAAGAAACCTGATAAAACCAATGTATTTGAGGGCTATAATGCTAAATTACAAGCTGATTTAGAAACAGTTGTTTCAGAATATGATATGCTATTTCAAGAACCTAAAGGTCTGCCACCCAAAAAGGAAATAGTACATGATATTAATTTGCAGCAAGATGCTCCATTGCCTAACATCGGAATGTACAGGTTGTCCGCTTTAGAGAATGTAGAAATCAAGAAGCAGGTATAGGAGCTTCTCGAGAAAGGGTTCATAAGACCTAGCACATCACTATGTGGGTCTCCAATTGTCTTAGTGAGAAAGAAAGATGGCTCATGGAGAAGGTGCATTGATTACTGAGCACTGAATAAGATAATGATAAAAAAAAATTATCCCCTTCCTCGCATAGATGATCTATTAGATCAATTGAAAGGAGTTGTTTACTTTTATAAGTTGGAATTGCATAGTGGCTACCATCAGGTTAGAATTGTAGAGAAAGATGCATGGAAGACTGCTTTCAAAACAAAGCAGGGAATGTATGAGTGGTTGGTTATGCCTTTTGGCTTGACTAATTCTCCTGCTACTTTCATGAGAGTAATGAATGATGTACTCAGGCCTTTTATTGATGATTTTTTCATTGTATATTTAGTTGACATTCTTGCATTTAGTAAAACATGGGAAGAACATTTGAAGCATGTAAAGCAGACTCTAGATGTTTTGAAAAGATAAAATCTTTATGTTAAGCTATCAAAATGTGAATTTGGCAAAACATCTTTGAATTATTTGGGTCATATTGAAGAGGGTGGTGAATTGAAGATAGATCCCTCTAAGGTTGCAGTCATTGTAAACTGGCCTAAACCAAAATTTGCTACATAAGTTAGAAGCTTCCTAGGAGCAGCATAGTATTGGAGAAAGTTTATTTCTAACTTTTCCTTGATTGTAGCTCCCTTACATGCTTTAACAGGATTGAACAAGGTGTTTCAATGGGGAGGAAAACAACAAAAAGCCTTCGACACCTTAAAGAAAAGATTAGTACAGCACCAGTACTAGCATTTCCCAATCTTCAAAGACCTTTTGAGATTGAAACAGATGTCAGTGACTATGCCATGGGAGCAGTGTTGATGCAGCAAGGTAAACCCATATGTTATCATTCTGAGACATTTAATTCTGTAGTAGTTAATTATCCCACATATGATAAAGAATTGTATGCATTAGTACAGAGTGTGAAAAAGTGGAAACATTATCTAATGGGCAAAGAGACAGTTATATATACTGATCATCAACCACTTCAATATTTACACTCACAAACTAAGTTGCAGTAATCCAGACACTCTAGGTGGATGGGTTTTCTACAACAGTTTCATCTTGTCATTAGATATAAAAAGGGCATACACAATAAAGTTGGAGATATGTTGTCTAGACCAATCATAAATGCATCTACGATACTTAAGCATAATTCAGTATTACATGAAAGCTACATTGAACAATATGCTCAAGATATAGATTTCAAAGATGTATATGCAACTTTAAGTCATGGAAAACAAGTAGAAGAATTGGATTATCATGTTAAGGACCAACTCTTGTATCATTTTGGAAAGTTATGCATTCCTCAAACCAAAAGAGTAAAGATAATTCGAGAAGCACACGCTTCTCTAATATCAGGTCACTTTGGTGTAAGTAAAATAGTTGCACAGCTGCAAAGATTTTGTTATTGGCCAAAAATGAATGAGATAGTTTCTAGATATATAAGAGGGTGTACCATGTGTGCTAAAAGCAAGCCCAATAATAGAAAACTAGGCTTGTACACTCCACTACCAATTCCTTCTCATCCTTGGGAAAGTATTTCCATGGACTTTGTTGGGGGACTGCCTAAATCTAGAAAAGGTCATGATTATTTATATGTTATTATGGATAGGTTCACCAAAATGTATATTTTAATACCTTGTAACAAACATATTACAGCTGAACAAACAACAAAGTTGTTTTTTTAGCATGTATTTGGGTTCATTTTGGATTACCCACTTCCATTGTATCTGATCGAGATTCCCGATTTCTTGGGAAATTTTAGCCTAGTCTGTGGGAATTGATGGACACCAGACCGAAAAAGAGCATAGCCTTTCATCCACAAATAGATGGCCAAACAAAGGTGGTCAACAAGACAATGATCCAGTTGCTCAGAGGCTATTGTAGCAAGCATCCCAAGCTTTAGGATGAACATTTGTGTTATGTGCAACATGCTTACAACCGGGTTAAACATTCTTCTACACAAAGATCTCCTTTTGAGACTTGTTTTGGTTTTATACCAAGGTCTCCCTTAGATTTTGTCTTTGGTAAAGACATAGCAGTTGATGGACACAGTGATGTGGACAAGGCAACCAAGTTCAATGAACAAATCCAAGAGATTCACCGGGTAGTACAAGAGCAGCTAGAAAAGAGCCAAGCCAAGTACAAGGCAAGGCATGATAAGCATCAAATTGAGTATAGTTTCCAAGTTGGTGATCAAGTATGGCTATATATCAGCAAAGACAGAATGTAAGGTGAAGCTAAGAAGCTGAAGCCGATAAGGTACGGACCTTTCAAGATACTTGAGAAAATTGGTGAGAATGCTTTTTGCCTTAATTTGCCAGCTTACATGCACATCTATTCAGTAGTTAATGCAGAAAGCTTGAGATTGTTTGAACCTTCATTGATTGAAGATCCCGAAGAGCAGAGTCAATTGCCTTCGATTGATGATTTGTTGCCTGAATATCTTAATGAATTACAGGAAGACATAGTTTATGACAAGAAGGTGAGAACTACGCGCAGAGGGGATGTTGAGTACCTTAGGATTGGACTCAAAGGTTCAAAACCAAGTAGTGCAAGATGGATAGAAATTGGGCAAGCGAGGAATCTATATCCTCACTTGATTGATGCTTAAAAACAAACTTTTGGTGGTCCAAAAGCTTTTTCAGTGGGAAGGCCGTGATCCAAATTGGATCCTAGAACACTCTCTAAGTTTTGATGAACTCTTTAAAAATCATGCCAAGGATTAAAAGTCTTATAAAGATCAATCTTATCGGAGATATCCTCGTAACAGTTGCAATTTGTGATCAGCGTGGATCAATGAGGACCATCAGTCAAGCGCGCAGACCGCTGGTCCATGGTAATGCGCACTATCGCAAATTAGCAATCCAGAGGCCATTTCGAGAAATGGGGGTATTTTCTGATATGCGATTAGCGACAAGTCGCTAATCGCATATCGCAGGGAAAACCCCTCAAAGAAGGAAAGGCTGCAAGCACCCGGACCCGAAAAATTATAAAATGCAATGGATATCGTTCCGATTCCATGGAAGTGGGATTCCACAAAACTGACAGAATATTGGAGGGGCTTCGAGCGGTAAGCGGTTTCAACCGAGTTCCACTTGATGCCATACAGTGAGTGCCACGCATCCGATGGAAGAGAGAGAAAATCGTTCACATCGGACAGGTAAACATCATGCTACTTAGTCGCCCGATATGGACAATGACCATAGGATTTGGAGGCTCCAGATCAACGGCAGAGACACATTTCAATGGATGACTGGATTTGACGAGGTTAACAGGGAGAGTTGTATAGGATTTGATGTCAAATATGGACGATGCGTTGGCAGAAGGTCGTGTTTCATGGGCATTCTTGGAGTTAACGGAATAAACAGTCGTTTCGAATATGTCCAAGAGAACTGGCACTCGTCCGTTATGAACTAGGTGGCTACCTCCCTGTGAGGCGTTATGCAGTGACTGATTACGTAGGACAGAGGGATTCAAATGGACAGAGGCAGGGGAACCCGAAATCCGGGAAGCGGAAACGAATAGTCAGGAAGCAGATTGGCTTTAAAGCCACAAATTGTCAGAGAGACAAGGAGAAGCAAGTTAGAAGCAAAGACAAGAAGCTGAGCTAACCTGCAGAAGCAAAGGCAACATCGAGCCAGAGTCAAGACAGAGAAAGAGAGAGTCAGAGAGTCTGTGTGCTCCAGAGAAAGCTTGAGAGGTTCAAGCGCACTCCTCTGTAATGCTTGTCATGTATGAGTCTTAGATTGGGCTCATACTACTGTGACCAATAGAGGTCGAGAGTCAGTAAGGAGATTCTATGTACACCAGAGACTTAGGGGATCCAAGTATAGTCCTGTTGATTTATATCTGTTGTGTGAGACTCAAATTGAGCTCACTGTTGTAAAAAAAACCTCTGCTTGAAAACATAATAAAGAGGCCACCATTGAAGGCTAGACCAAGAGACGTAGCCCAGGAGTATTGGGTGAACTCCTTATTAAACTTGTTGTGTTTATATGTGTTGCCTCTTATGTTTTCTTTAACTACTTCATTGCCTCTGTATTTCATAATCTTATTGATTCGTTGCATAAAATAACATAGGCACATCCATGCACATGAGTCTGTAATACCTTATTGTTTGTCTTGGATCAATTCCAGATCAAAACCTGAGGGTGCGCTCAAAGATTTGATCATTTCAGTCGAGTCTTGGGATTATCTAGTCGATTTTGTAGTGTTCCAGCCCAAAACACAGTTGGGGGGACGTCCTCTAATTTTGGGCAAACCTTGGCTGGCCACTACGGATGCTTTCATCAGCTGTAGATCCAGCTCTATGACCATTTCTGATGGATATGAGACTAAAAAAATAACTCTCTACCCCCAAGCTACACCTACTATAGATACTGAAATTTTTTTATGGGTAGAATACGATAATGAAAGTCTCTAACCTATCTCAACCATTGGCAAAGCTCTTAGTTTTAAAACTGAAACAGAGGATGATCTAATTAATAGCTTTATCATCGAATCCTCTGTTGTAACACCAAAAACTTATAATGAATTAACAAAAATTTTGTTCTTAGTTTTAAAACTGAAACAGAGGATGATCTAATTAATAGCTTTATCATTGAATCCTCTATTGTAACACCAAAAACTTATAATGAATTAACAAAAATTTTAAGTTTGGATACCCAAGAAAAATTATTGCCTGAACTAACAGCCAACACTGAAACAGCCGAAGCTAATATAGAAAGAATAATCCTAGCCACTATTTGTTCTCAGAGTGTGGAAGTAAAGATAGAACCTAGAAATTCTCTCAATATAAATCCCAATCTCTCTCCTACTCAAACCAAACAATTAATGGAACTATTAATAAAGCACAAAGACGAATTTGCCTGGGATTGCACAGACATAAAGGGGATTTCCCCTGACTTATACACACACCGTATTTATATCAAGGAAGATTGCTGACCCATCTGCCAACCCCAAAGAAGGATGAATCCAAACCTGCATGTAATTGTAAAAGAAGAACTTCAGAAATTACTCACTGCCGAATTTATTTATCCTATACCCGACAGCGAGTGGGTTTCACCCCTGGTCATCGTGCCTAAAAAGAATGGGAAGTGGAGAGTATATGTTGACTACAAAGCTCTAAATAAAGCCACACTGAAAGATCATTTCCCCCTTCCCTTTATTGACCAAGTATTAGACACTTTGGCTGGACAAAAAAATTTCTCTTTCCTGGACGGTTTCAGTGGTTATAACCAGATTAATATAGCGCCGCAAGATCAGGATACAACCACTTTCACCAGTCCTTGGGGGACATTTTCTTATAGAGTTCTCCCATTTGGATTATGTAATGCTCTTGCTACATTCCAGAGGGCAGTACTTTGTATCTTCTCTAATATGGTTAATGACTGCATGGAAATATTTATGGATGATTTTACTCCTTATGGTACTAATTTTGATGACGCACTGTAGAATCTGGAGAAAGTATTTAAGAGATGTTTCCAATCTCATCTCTCATTAAGCATAGAAAAATGCCATATGATGATGAGTGAGGGAGTGGTACATGGCCACCACATTTCTTCTAAAGGGATCCAAGTGGATCCATAAAAAATCCAGGTCATATAGAATATTCCACTACCAAAAACTCAGACAGAGGTAAGAAGCTTCCTAGGACACGCTAGTTAATACCGAATATTTATCAAATTTTTTTCTAAGTTAGCTTCTCCTCTTTTTGTTTTATTGATGAAAAATTTTGAATTCAAATGGACTAATAATTTTCAAACATCATTTACAGAACTGAAGCATAAGCTTTCCTCTACCGCTCCTATTTTGAGGGGACCTAATTGGGCCCTGCCCTTTCATATATCCTCTGATGCTTTAGATACAACAATTTGTGTTGTTTTGGGTCAGGAAGAGAACCATCACCCTTGCGCTATTTATTTCGTCAATAAAAACATGAATCTCACAAAACTTAACTATATTGTGACTGAAAAGAAAGTTTTAGCAGTCGTTTATGTTGTTAACAAATTTCACCATTAAATTACTGGCTATCCTACTTTTTTCCACATCGACCACTCGACCATTAAATATCTCATGAATAAACCTGTATCTAATGCCTGAGTCACTTGGTGGTTATTATTATTGCGGGAATTTGATATTTCAATTGTAGATAGACCTGGTCGGGAAAATGTTGTTGCTGATTTTATTTCACGTTTACATACTAATGAAGATGATTCCCATGTAGATGATTCTTTCCCTGATGAATATTTATTTGCAGTTTTTGCTCACTCAGCATGGTATGCAGATATTAATAATTACTTGGTTGTAGGGAAAGTACCATCACATTTGTCTCACCGAGAGAAGAGAAAAATCATTCAAGAAAGTGCATGATACAGTTGGATCAGTGGGTATCTTTTCTATACAGGATTGGATCATGAAATCCGCAGATGTGTAAGGGATGATGAAGTCTATGATCTACTTAAAGCTTGTCATGATGGCCCTTGTGGAGGGCATTTTGCCTATAAATGCACATCACATAAGATCCTCAGAATGGGCTATTACTAGCCTACTTTGTTCCAAGATGCCGAGAAATACGTGAAGGCCTATGATAGTTGTCAACGCATGGGACAACCAAATCATTGCAATGAGATTTCACTTAATCTGCAAGTAGTACTTGAGCCTTTTGAACGATGGGCCTTGGACTTTTTTGGTCCCATTAACCCTCCATCCAACTAAAGAGTTTATATATTAGTTTTCACATATTACATGACTAAATGGGTGGAGGCCAAAGCACTCAATAATTGATAGTCAGACCTTGTCTTATACGTGTTGGTAGGTGTCTATCGAAACTTTGATGGCTCCTTCACCCAACTTCTAACAACATCTTTCATGCCCAAATAGATGTTGGTGGCCTAGAAGAGTGAATACATAAGTGTTTCTGGCTCAGGAAAATGGTACATACGTCAGTAATCTGCTACCAGAAAGTAGCAAGTCTTCGTCTACTAGCATTGTTCAAAGTCATAGTCTTCACATCAATATGTGAGACAATCCAACATATGACATATGCAGATGGGAAGGTTAGATATCTGCATGCAACATTGTGTAGCCCTGATATTTAGTAATTTATGTATACCTTCTAGTCCTCTAGATCTACTATGAAGTCCTTTGCTGAAAATGCTTCGTTCAATTTTTTCCATGTAATATCTGAGTCCTTTTCTACATACAATTGAGTGTTTAAGTATACCGGTAAGTTTACTAGAATTTTATCAATTACTTCCATGGTAGTTCTTTCAGTGGTATATTTTGAAGAATATCTCTTGGGTTCCATGGTAATAGTGACTACTCGAGAGAAGTGCTCAACAACTCTGGTACCTGTGGGACAGAAAAGGCACTCATGGCAAGCAAACATTAGCTTTTGAAAATCTACCTTCCTAGTAAGATCAAGCAGCAAACCAGTGACTTAATGGGAAAGATTGTGAATTTTTTTTGAGCAAGTGATGGACACTGGCTATGGGAACTTCACATTGCACAGTCCCAGTAGCTAGGGTGTAGCCCGAGGCTTGATATTGCACAATGCATAGTCCAACTTGGGTAGTGACTGGGAGAGCTTGCGCATGGCATAGTCTCAGTGGCCAAGGTGGCAAACTGAGCTCTGGAATTGTGCATTGCGCAATTGGGCTAGCCTGTACTACACATTGTGCAGTCCTAGAGGCCAAGCCTCAGCTTGATCTTCTAAATTGCACAATGCCCAACTGGACAAGGTGAAAACTAACTAAGAGTAAGTGTAAATATGCCTAGTGGAAGTATGGGAAACAAGCAGATTTGAAAGACAATGAAATTTAAAACATATATTTGACTAAGTGTGAATGGGTCAATGTGAATTAAGTGCAGAAACTTAACAAAAGTAAGGAAAAATAAAAATGTGAGGAGAGTCGCCGAAATAACGATCAATGCGTGTCCAAAAACAAGAAAATTGATGCGACACTTATGAAAGGAAAATGACAAATTGAAACAACACTTCTACAAACTAATACAAGTTAAAATGCAACAATCATGAAGAGAAACAAACGAAACAACAACCATAGAAGTGAAATGACAAAAGTGATAGAAAAAGCAATAAAATACGAGAAAAGGAAAACTCACCTGGAAAAGTGACGACAACTCCACCGAAGGTTCCTTGATCTCCTCAAGAATGTTGGAGCACCAAGATTGAATGTACAAGTGATCTCTAGACGCGTATATTAAATATATTTGGGCATATTGAGGTTTATGATGCGCATGCCTAAAATCAAGGAAAAAATGACACTTAGTGGAAATGAAGAAAAAAAACGCTTGGTGGAAATTTCTAAAAATAGGGATTGTGCCATGTTTGGGAACTAATGATGAATCCTTATTTTTTAGGGATTGATTTTTCATTTTTTTCTTTCTTCCTTTTTTTTCCTTTTAGGGAGACTTTCTGTGCACATTGCCAAGGAATATTACACAACTCTGGGGAACTGGGCAACTTCTCGACTTAGTGCATTTCACAGTTTTTGCTGCAAGATCAAGTCAGAAGGATGCTTGTGACTCAAAAAGATCAGTTAAGTATGGAAACAAGCAAACACAAGCATATATAAAAGAATAAGTCGATAAAGTTTACCATGGAGCGAGAATTTGAGGGTTGCCTTCCTTTCCTTGATGTCCTCATTTCAAGTTGGTGGATCTTTCTCCCATCAGGTGTATTGAAAAAAGACTCATACTTAGTAGTATCTTCATGTGATTTCCCATCATTTTCTTGCTCAGAAGATAGGTGTTCTCAGCACGTTAGCCACTCGTGCTTTAAGGATTTCTGATGAAGACCACCTTTTCTAAAGAAAAGTCCCATCTCCTTAATGTCTTTGTCCAGAATGGTTATAGTAGGTAGCGAGGTGTTAAATCTTTCCTCAAAGCGAGTAAGGGTCCTAAGGTTAAGGTAGACATAATTGATCATTGTTCAAGAGTTCACCTCCCCTTCATCCAAGGGATGACAAACAAGATTGCGAGAATCCTGAAGAAGCATAATGTTCCCTCAACCTTTAAACCCCTCAACACCATTAAAAGTTCCCTAAAATCTGTGAAAGACCATGTGAGCCCTATGGATATGAAAGGTTTTTTATATCATCCCATGTTATTTTTGAACCTCATACATTGGAAAAACGGGTCGATCTATTAACCAGAGGATTAAGGAACATGTTGCTGATATCAAGCATAGGAGGACCAAATCTTCAGCTTTGGTGGAACATGCAGAGAAGACCAAGCATCATATATGCATTGAGGAGGCTAGGGTTATTGCAAAGATTTCTCATTTTCATCACCACAAGTTTAGGGAAGCCATTGAAATTGAGAGTTCTTCCAGTAATATTAATAGGGATGACGGCTAGAAAATTAGTAGCTATTGGATTCCCACCCTCTCTTCTTAGTTTTTCTTTGTCATTGTCTGAGCTTTTTGTCTCGTTTCTTGTTTGTTTTATGTTCTAATCCCCTTTTTTCATTCTTCCTTTTATTTATTTTTCATTAGGTAGAGAGGAATACCCTCTCTATTTTTCAATCACCTCTATTATGGGTGTACCATTAGTAGATTACAAGGAAGTTTATTAGATTCGAAGACATGAAAAATTTATTCAAATGAACATAATCTCTCTTCTCTCGATGACCTCTAAGGTTAATGAAAGTGAACATCAATGAATTTCACAAAAAACGAAGTAACCTATCAAACAAGAACCTTTTTTGGGGGCTAATTTTTGACATTTTTTTTATATATTAAATATGGGTAATTTTCTTAAAATATTGGTGATTTTCACCCAGATTTTGAAAGTAGCATCAACTCTTTTTTTGACATATTTTTAATACTTTAAATTTTCTTGTCCTAGGTATGCACATTTTTTTTTAAATATTGATTATTTAACCATTTTTCAAGTTGTCTTATTCCTCTTTTTATTTCTCGTTCTAAGATGTTTGTTTTTTAAGAGTTTTTCAAACTTGTGTTTTTTGTTTTTCTTTGCTAAATGAGATTTTTAATTTTTTTTGCAAGCTTAAAAATAATAATAAAGTTAATATTTTTTTATACATTTATATATCGTTAATGAATACTTCAATATATGTAAAATAATTGTCACTAAAAATTAATAATTTTAAACACTAGACAAAAATATACATTTTGCATATAGATATAATTTTAAAAATACATATTTTGAGACAATTTTGTTAAAAAAAAAAAAAAAAAAAAAATGGAAAAATAACAAATTTTATGAATTTTATATCCAAAAAATAATGACATTTTAAGAATTGTTTTTATTATTATTATTATTATCATAAAAAACATGATTCAAATAAAATTTGTAATAAAAAAAATGTTAACATACAATTAAAAAAGCATTAAAAATAAAATAAAAAATACAATTAAAAAAAAAACAACAACATTACAAAAAAACATTAAAATTAAAACTTGACATATTAAAATAAAAAATAAAAAATCACCGCCCTTGGCTCTGATTGGCGTAGGAATCAACCCTTCGAGGCAAAGGGAAGTGATTGGAAAAAAAAAGATATTTTTTTTTAATTTGTTTGAAATGTTTTTGTTTAATTTTTATTTATTTAATTAATTCATTTCAATGTTTTTTTCAATTTATTTTTAATTTAATATTTGTTATGATTTAAATATTTTTTTAATGCTTTAAATTTGTATTTTTTTATTCTTATTTTTAAATATCTAATTTACTTTTATTTATTTGTTTTTTATTTTGTCTTTGTTTGGTGTTAAATTTTTAAATTAAATCATGTTTTTTTTTTTTTTTTTCCTTCTTCATTTATTTTTATTTATTTTTTAAGTCAAAACTTTCTATTAACTACAAATGCAAATATTTACATAGTTATTCCATAATATCTTATTAGTCTCACCCCGACCAGGTTTGTTGACTGTTGCTACCAAATCCAATCCCCTTACACCCACAATTCAAACCATCCACATCTGATTCTGCTTCTAAAGAGCACACCACCACAGGAGGAGACTCTGATGCCCGTAAGCAAATTCCATCCTAATGTCGCCCAACAATGCATCAATGGGTCACAAAGATACAAGATAACAAAGAAACAACGAGACGAGAGTCAATTGGGAGAAAATCCTAATTGTTTCCCCTCTCGCACTCCGACCAATTCCAATGACACCCAAAGAGAAGGCGATACGATAGATTAGAAGCTATAAAATTGCTAAGTGAAAACCAAAAGCAGGTGGAGATCAAATTAACCAACCATTCTAGAGGTCGCCACAGGGAGTGCAAGTATAAGTAAGAGTTAGAATTTCTTTTGGTTCACTTCTGTAAGCTCATGCCACTCCTCGCACCCTCCAATTTAGAGCACATTGCCCATTCAAGTTTCCAATAAGTACCAAAGATTCGGAGGGTTGGCCTATGGTTCCAGTCTAGTTCACTTACCCCAAACTAAAATCACCATAATATCATTATGAATCCCATAATCTGTTGTATGAAACCCTGAACCCACCTGCATTAACATAAATGCTCCCGATCATTGATGGTTGATTTCACACTGGTAGGTTGTTGCATGTTCTGCCAAACAACACTCCTTCATTTAACACCATGGATGGTCTAGAGGGAGGCCAGGCATGGCTCTTGACTACCTTCAGTTATCCACCCCCATCGGGGTGTTTTGTTTTGTTTTGTTTTTTGTTTTTTGTTTTTTGTTTTTGTAGGGTCCATGTCAATCCTCGACTAGCAATTGAGCCCATTATGTGTCAATTTGATAGTTGATTATAAAATTTTTGTTATAATGGATCAAGTCTGCCCCCACAATGTGTCAATTTCATGGTTGATTTTAAGATTTCATTGTAATGGGTCAAGTTCATCTACATTGCATGTTAATTTAATGGTTTATTTTTGAATATTTGTTGCAATGTGTCAAGTTGTCTTATGCTAAGATTTTAAAATAGATATATTTTTAGCATTTAAAAAAAAATACTCTTGGTATAATGACTCTTTCATTCAGATGTTCATTTTTAAAGTTTTGTTTAGTCATGTAATTTTTCCATATTGCCATGGTTGAAATAAAATGAAAACTTAAGTTTTTTTGTAGTCGTGATATTTGCTTTTAATTCCATGGTTGAAAATTTGTCAAAAATTTAAGGTATTTATGAGTCATGATATTTTATCTTTAATGTCATTGTTAAAAAATGTTGAAAACTACCCCCCCCCCCCCCCCCCCCCCCCCCCCCCCAACCAAAAAAAAAAAGAAAAGCAAAAGAAAAAACGTCATTCCCCTAGCTTTCTTCTCCTAGTGAATTACTATCATTGAGTCTTCAAACATTGAGACTTTGATATTTTTCTTTTCAATTGCCAATTCTAGTCCTTGCCAAAGCACAAAATATTAAGCTTAGTTGTTGGTTTATTCCCCTAGGCCCTGTTATCCAGGCAATCCCTTCTACGGAAATAAGCGATCCTTCTAGTCCAATGAGTGGATCTAGTAACAACCGAAACGAATAGATGCAAAGCTTCCTAGTTTAAATCAGAATGACATGAAAGAGGAAATATGGCCTACCTCACTCCTATGTCGTCGCTTTTTGATGTCAATATCATGTTGGCATTATGATTCCGGTATGGCTCTATGTTACAGATGTTGTACTTGATGGCAACACCCTCAAGTGGCAATGCTCTGATCAGGCTCTCAAAAATTTGAAAATTAAGTGGTACGCAGGAGAATTGTTCAAAAGGTGCGTACACGCAGGTACACCGTGAAGGGACTGTGGCCTCACACGCAGGTCACCCGTTCAGAAGGTGCGTACCCCCAGTTCACTTACTTCAAGGCAGAGAAGCACGCTCACGTGGGGTTTCTTATGTTTGGCCCGTGGTATTTAGCCCGCTGTTCTTGATTCTATGGTTTTGGCCCGTTGGTATTGTTTTATATTATTATTATTGAGCCCCATGTTTTTGGGCCCCTTGTATTGGTTATCTATGGTATTGATCCATGTTTTTAGGAAGAGCTTGCCTATATAAAGAAAAGGAGATCACTTGGCTAAGTATCTTGCAAAATTGAATATCTTAAGATCTGAAATATTGGGTTATTGTTTTAAAAGCTTGATCTATATAAAAGTGAAGTTGAAAGCGAATCTGTGAAGGGTGATCTCTTGAGCACATGAACAGATCTGAGCATCTGACTATCTGTGGCACACTGGGGGACTGCCAGTTCGGCCCTAATCAGAGGTACGCAGGTGATTAACGGTGTAAGTGCGTGGGTACGCAGAGCAGAAGAAGGAGAAGTGCGTGGGTACGCAGAGCAAAAGAAGGCGCAGTGCGTGGGTACGCAGCGCGATAGAGGTTCAGGTGCGTAGGCACGCAGCACGATGGCATCTGTGGGTGCGTAGATACAGCAGCAGTACGTGGCGCGATAGCATCTGTGGATGCATGGGTACAGCAGCAGTACGCGGCGTGATAGCATCTGTGGGTGCGTACCTACAGTAACAGTACGCAGCGCGATTGAAGAAACAGTGCGTGGGTACGCGGTGCGACAGAAGGATCTCTGCGTGTATACGCAGGGGAGCAGAAGGTGAAGTGCGTACGCACGTAGGCCAGAGAAGGAAAAACTGCATATCTGTCTTAAGACCTTTTGTTGGCTGAATTTTTCTATTGATAAGGTGTTCTGGGTTTACTGTTATTATTGATCTGGTTACTGCAGTTGACTGGGTGATTTACTTGTACTCAATGATCTCTTGATGTTTATGGATCCAGTTTGAAAATTTATGAAAAGTGATCCTTGAAAGAAAAGAAGTAGGGGGTTGTAGCCCCCTTCCAGGAGAGACTGGAAAACGAGAGAGAGTTGTAGCTCTCTGCAGGTTGCAGCCTGCGTACTGGTAAAGGACTGCACCAGTACAAAACCATTGTAAAAGGAGTTTCTAATTTGAAAGAAGATAGAGACATATTGCAGCAAGTGGTTTTCACCCACATTGGGTTTCCACCTTACATCTGGTGTTCTTTGGTGTGACTATCTGTTTTCTTTGTTCATGCTCATTATTTTATGGTACTGATATGCAAAAATAATTCAAAGTATAAATAAGGAAGATTTATTAAAAGAACTAGATAATACTGATTCACCCCCCCTCTCAGTATTATTTCCAACAATTGGTATCAGAGCAGGTCCTTCAGAGAAGCTTGATCGCTTGAAGGAAGATCATTCATCATGAGCAACTACGAGAGGGAAGCATCAATCAGGCCACCAATCTTTGATGGGACAAACTTCAATTATTGGAAGGTAAGAGTTACTGCCTATCTTCAATCTCTTGGTACAGAAGTTTGGGATATCATAGATACAGGCTACACTTTTCCTTCAGCTACTCCTACAGATTCGGCCAAGAAGAAGAAATATGAAACAAATGCTAAAGCAGTCAATACTCTGCTGGGATGCTTATCTCAAACAGAATTCGTGAAGGTTATGCAATATAAATCCGCAAAAGAAATATGGGACAAGATTGTCTTGAGCTACGAAGGAGATGAACAGGTAAAGCGTGCTAAACTTCAAACCCTCAGGATTCAGTATGAGAATCTCAGAATGTATAATGATGAAAGTGTGGCTAACTATTTCCTTCGGGTAGACGAGATTGTTAATTGCATGAAAAACTTGGGTGAAGAAATAAAAGAAGCTATTGTGGTTGAAAAAGTTCTAAGATCATTGTCCCCCAAGTTTGAATCTAAAGTGTCTGCAATAGAAGAAAAAGAAAATCTACGAATTCTTACTATGTCGCAGCTACACGGAATTCTAACTGCTTATGAAATGAGAAAGGGAAGTCCATCAGACAGAAGAGAATCTGCTTTCAAGGCTTCAGGCAAAGGAGACTATTATGAAGCAAGTCACGTGCCAGAAGAAGAAGAAGAAGAATCAAATTTTGTCAGAAATCTTCAAAGGGGTACTGGAAGGTTCAGAGGTAAGTTACCTTTTAAATGCTTTGCTTGTGGAAGAGTAGGTCACTATGCTGCGAAATGTCCTCATAAAGGAAAGGAACCTGCTAGATGGAACAAGAAACAGATTGCAAATAAGAAAAGCTACTACACTCATGATGATAGTGATGGTCTATCAAATAGTGATGAAGATGAACGAGGTAATGACTATAAACTTTTAATGGCATTTGAAGATGATGATTACATGGATGCTATAGATGTGGATAGCTTTTGTGAAGAAATTTCTAGACTCAAGACATGTATAGAAGAAAAGAATAGGATCATTGATACTCTACAACTTCAAATTGATGAAAAAGAAAAATATCTTGAAAAGTTAGAGGGTGAAATTGTTGGTCTTAGAAAAGAGATTGAGAAAACAAAGGCTATTAATCTTAAGTTTGTCAAAGGATCTGAAACTCTGGATGAGATCATCAATGTACAGCGTTCTCCCCTAAACAAGACAGCCTGGGCTATAATGGAGAAACTTCTCAAGCATCCACCTCAAAGAGTTATCTTGATGCAGCAAGAAGGAATGAGCAAAAGCACAATGGAGATCACCAGGTAAAGCAGGGACCAATTACAAACAAAGACTATCAGGCAAATTAGGGGCAATCCGTCTTAAGGATGAACAAAAGCTACAACCAGCCACAGGTAAAATCCTCTCAATTTGCTTCAAGAATGAATGACAATAGAAATTACAATCATTTGGCCGGAAGATTTGATAACCGCAGAAATTTCTTCAATGGACAATGCTTTTCTTGCCATAACTTTGGTCACAAAGCATCTCAATGTGTTGCATATAAAACGATCATGACTAGAGAAGCTCAAAAACAAAGAAGTATGACCGGGATTACAAAGAGGACCTATAACAAATTTTCGGTTCTTGAAAATGAAGTTGAATGTTCTATTTGCAATAACTTTGGTCATGAAGATTCTGAATGCAGGAGCAGGTTTCAGCAGACAAAGGAACAAGCCCCAAGCACCAAAACATGGAAAATAAAGGAACCACAAACAGAAAGATGTGGGATAGCATTTTATGCAGAGGGACAGGAAAATCTATGGTACATTGACAGTGGATTTTCGAAGCATATGACAGGTGATAAAGAAAAACTTGAATCATATTCTGCTCTAGAAAAGGGAAAGAAAGTTTCTTTTGGAAATGATACTCCTGCAACTATAAAAGGAAAAGGCACTGCTCAGTTAAAAGAAAAGGTCAAAGCTGGAAATGTTTTGTATGTTGATGGATTGAAACATAATCTTCTAAGTGTCAGCCAGATGTGTGATCAAGGGACCGAGGTGATATTTAGAACAAATGGATGTCTTGTTCGTGATCTTGATACAGGTAAAACGGTGATCAAAGGTAAAAGAACTCCAAATAATCTATACATATTTGAAGAAGGACAACAACAATGCTATCTAAGCAAATATGATGAACACTGGTTATGGCACCGGAGGTTGGGGCATCTAAGCTTTTCACAAATAAGGAAAGCATGCAAATATCAGGCAGTTCGCGGTCTTCCAGATATCAAAATTCCAGACAACACCATATGCAAATCATGTCAGTTTGGAAAGCAAACCAGAACTAACTTTCCAGAGAAGGAAGGATCAGCTAGCATGCCTCTTGAGCTTGTACATACAGATGTATGTGGACCATTCAGGAAAAGGACACTTCGAGGAGAAGAATACTTGATATTATTCATTGACGATTTCTCCAGGTTTGTCTGGTTAGGACTTATGAAGCACAAAGATGAAGCATTCGAAAAATTCAAATCCTTTAAAGCCTTGGTTGAAAATGAATCAGGATACAAAATTAAGTGCCTCAGATCCAACAGAGGTGGGGAGTTTACCTCAAATGAATTTTTCGATTTCTACGAAGAACATGGGATAAGAAGAGAATTCTCTACAGCTAGAACTCCTCAGCAAAATGGAGTAGTGGAAAGAATGAACAGAACAGTCCAACAAATGGCTCGTGCTATGCTTGATGAGTCTGGAACTCCCGCAACTTTCTGGGGTGAAGCTGCATATGCTGCGGTTGTTATTCTCAACAAAACAAATGTCCGGGTGAAAGGCACTCAAACTCCTCATGAGCTCTGGTATGGTGAGACTCCTTCGGTAAAGCACTTCAAAATCTTTGGGAGCAAATGCTATATTAAGAATACTGATGAGCAACTTGGCAAACTTGAACCTAGAGCAGATGAAGGCATTCTTCTTGGTTATTCTCCACACAGCAAAGCATACAAGTGCTACAATAAAAGACTTGGAAGAATTGTTGACAGCATTGATGTAGTGGTTGATGAGAAGGGATACATTCCTAGGCAAGTAAATCATAAAGATATCGAAGAAGATGAAAACTACCCTCAAAGACAGAATAATGAAGAAGAAGAAACTCAAGAAGAACCAGAGGAGCAGATAAGGATAGAAGAGAAGACTCCATCCAAATATGTTCAGAAGAATCATCCAGAATCTTAGATTTTGGGGCAGAAAGAAGCAGGTGTACAAACAAGAAGAACAGTTGCAGAAGCTTCAAGCTATTTGGCATTACTCTCTTCCACTGAACCACAAAATGTGAAAGAGGCATGCAAAGATGAATGTTGGGTGAAAGCAATGGATGAAGAACTTGAGCAGATCGAAAAGAACAACACTTGGGAGCTGGTTCCTAGACCAAAGGATAAGAATGTTATAGGAACAAAATGGGTCTTCAAAAATAAATTGAATGGAAATGGAGAAGTAATTAGAAACAAGGCCAGACTTGTTTGTAAAGGGTATGCGCAGCAAGAAGGAATAGATTTTGAAGAAACCTTTGCTCCTGTTGCAAGACTTGAGGCCATCTGAATGTTCCTTGCTCTCTCAAGCTTTCAAAACTTCAAAGTATTTCAAATGGACGTGAAATCAGCCTTCCTGAATGGAGACTTGGAAGAAGAAGTATACATTGAGCAGCCAGATGGTTTCATTCTTGGAAATGATCCAAATCTTGTATGCAGATTGAAAAAGGCTCTCTATGGTCTCAAACAAGCTCCAAGGGCTTGGTACTATCGTTTGGACAAATATCTTCATCAACAAGGTTTTCAAAAGGATCAGCAGACAACAATCTTTACATAAAAATTGAAAATGACAAATTGCTAATACTTGTTGTGTATGTAGATGACATTATCTTTGGCAGCAATGAAGAAGCTATGAGTCAAAGCTTTGCTTTGGTGATGTAGAAAGAATTCGAAATGTCCTTGCTGGGAGAACTGACATATTTTCTTGGTTTGCAAATTCAACAAAAAGAAGGAGGGATCTTTTTGTCTCAAACCAAGTATCTCAAGCAGATTTTGAAGAAATATGGCATGGAAGATGCAAAACCAGTATGTACACCCATGGTCACAGGATGTAGCCTCAGTGCAAATGATGAATCAGCAGCAGTGCATCAACCAACCTACAGATCTATGATTGGAAGTCTACTTTATTTGACAGGTACCCGACCAGACATCATGCATGCAGTGGGAATAGTTAGAAGATTTCAAGCAAATCCGAAGGAAACTCATCTTCAGGCAGTAAAGAGAATCTTTAAATATCTTCAAGGGACTCAAAATTATGGCTTATGGTATCCTAGAGATACAGATCTCACACTTCATGCTTATACAGATGCAGATTGGGCAGGAAGCGTGGATGACAGGAAGAGCACAAGTGGTGGTGCGTTCTTTATGGGTTCCAGATTAGTATCTTGGTTCAGCAAGAAACAGAGTTCGATTGCCTTGTCTACAGCTGAAGCAGAATATGTTGCTGCTGCATCTTGCTGCACTCAACTCCTTTGGATGATGCAGACCTTGCAGGACTTTCAAATCACTTGTACACCACCTATCTCCATCTTATGTGATAACACAAGTGCAATCAGCATTTCAAAGAACCCAGTCATGCATTCAAAGACCAAGCACATACCGATCAAGTATCATTTTCTCCGGGAACAAGTACTTGAACAAAAGGTCAAGTTGGAGTATGTTCCTTCTAAGGAACAAGTTGCTGATATACTCACCAAACCATTGCCCAGGGAGACTTTTGAATACCTCAGGCAAAAGCTAGGGGTTGTTGATGCATCATCTTGTTGAATCTCTTCTGATGGTTGATTGTACGCAAGGCTCATCTGGGGCATATACGTACATGTGCTGGGTTGCGGGTCGGTTGAAGATCGAATGGCACAGGTTCAAGGGGAGCATATAATGCATTGTTGGCATTATGGAGGAGATCATGGATGCTGGTCTGAATATTGTTGCAATATGTCTCTATCTCTTTCATGGTCATTTATGGTGTTTGGTGGATTATGGTTATTCTTTGCAGATCTGGTTCATATTCAGGGGGAGCATGTTCTTAGGGGGAGCATAACCCTTTGCCCTTGATGTCAAAGGGGGAGAATGACGTTGAAGATTTTGAGGTTGCCATCAAGTCCAAAGGGGGAGATTGTTGGCATTATGATTCCGGTATGGCTCTATGTTACAGATGTTGTACTTGATGGCAACACCCTCAAGTGGCAATGCTCTGATCAGGCTCTCAAAAAGTTGAAAATTAAGTGGTACGCAGGAGAATTGTTCAAAAGGTGCGTACACGCAGGTACACCGTGAAGGGACTGCGGCCTCACACGCAGGTCACCGTTCAGAAGGTGCGTACCCCCAGTTCACTTACTTTAAGGCAGAGAAGCACGCTCACGTGGGGTTTCTTATGTTTGGCCCGTGGTATTTAGCCCGCCGTTCTTGATTCTATGGTTTTGGCCCGTTGGTATTGTTTTATATTATTATTATTGAGCCCCATGTTTTTGGGCCCCTTGTATTGGTTATCTATGGTATTGATCCATGTTTTTAGGAAGAGCTTGCTTATATAAAGCAAAGGAGATCACTTGGCTAAGTATCTTTTGCAAAATTGAATATCTTAAGATCTGAAATATTGGGTTATTGTTTTAAAAGCTTGATCTATATAAAAGTGAAGTTGAAAGCGAATCTGTGAAGGGTGATCTCTCGAGCGCATGAACAGATCTGAGCATCTGACTATCTGTGGCACACTGGGGGACTGCCAGTTCGGCCCTAATCAGAGGTACGCAGGTGATTAACGGTGCAAGTGCGTGGGTACGCAGAGCAGAAGAAGGAGAAGTGCGTGGGTACGCAGAGCAGAAGAACGTGCAGTGCGTGGGTACGCAACGCGACAGAGGTTCAGGTGCGTAGGCATGCAACGCGATAGCATTTGTGGGTGCGTAGATACAGCAGCAGTACGCGGCGCGATAGCATCTATGGATGCGTGGGTACAGCAGCAGTACGCAGCGCGATAGCATCTGTGGGTGCGTACCTACAGTAACAGTACACAGCGCGATTGAAGAAACAGTGTGTGGGTACGCGATGCGGCAGAAGGATCTTTGCGTGTATACGCAGGGGAGCAGAAGGTGAAGTGCATACGCACGCAGGCCAGAGAAGGAAAAACTGCGTATCTGTCTTAAGACCTTTTGTTGGCTGAATTTTTCTGTTGATAAGGTGTTCTGGGTTTACTGTTATTATTGATCTGGTTACTGCAGTTGACTGGGTGATTTACTTGTACTCAATGATCTCTTGATGTTTATGGATCCAGTTTGAAAATTTATGAAAAGTGATCCTTGAAAGAAAAGAAGTAGGGGGTTGTAGCTCCCTTCCAGGAGAGACTGGAAAACGAGAGAGAGTTGTAGCTCTCTGCAGGTTGCAGCCTGCGTACTGGTAAAGGACTGCACCAGTACAAAACCATTGTAAAAGGAGTTTCTAATTTGAAAGAAGATAGAGACATATTGCAGCAGGTGGTTTTCACCCACATTGGGTTTCCACCTTACATCTGGTGTTCTTTGGTGTGACTATCTATTTTCTTTGTTCATGCTCAATATTTTATGGTACTGATATGCAAAAATAATTCAAAGTATAAATAAGGAAGATTTATTAAAAGAACTAGATAATACTGATTCACCCCCCCTCTCAGTATTATTTCCAACATATCAATATCCTCACTTCCAAGCTCGATCCTCTCTATTTTGTTGCAAATGAATACCTACAAGAGAGATCAAACAAATACAACAAAGGAAAAACATATCATATGAATTCTAATGTAAACCATATGACAAATCAAAGAGCATCATACTAAGCAAGTAGTCATTTACACTCTTACGGAAAGTAAACATGCATTCTATTAATAATAAACACAAGAGAGAAGCATACAACCACTATCTTGATGTTGGAAGCCTCCTTCGAGATGGGTTTCCAAGTCCAAGCCAAGACTTCTCAATCTCTCCTTTCTCCTTCACAAATTGGCAGCAATTTGGCAACAACATGACCAATATAGTTTGACCAACCATTTGACGGTGTAAGGGAATGCATTTATAGGGAAGGAGAGGGATTTAGGGATCCACAAAGGGGGAAGAAGGCCACATCTTAAGGGGAAGATCCCTAAAGGTAGGATCAAGGACTCAAAATGGGAGAACTTGGTCATATCCTTATTCAACAATAACCAACTCATCGTTCTCGAGGCTTCTAGTAAGAGAAGTTTCTGCACCATTTTTGGAGAAACTACATGAAGAGGATTAGCACGGATTTTCCTATCCAAAGCCATGCTGGAAACGCTAGTCACTAGTTAGACCAAAGGGTACTAGCATAGGTTTTCCTGGTAAAAGTAGTGTTGGACTTGTAAATAGGGTTTTTTGACAAGCTCTTCGAGAATTACTTCAAGGCATTTGTTCTTATTTTCTTTAGGGATGCTCTAATCAATGTTTTCCATGGTGAATTCATTGATAGCTTTGGTCACTTTGCGGCATTTTAGGAAAATTCTGATAGCTTAGGGTATGAGAAAAGGATTACGATAAATTACTGTATAACATATGTCCCCTAAATCATGAATTCAGAACAAGAAGTGATGGCTGAAGTGCTTTAAAAGTCAAGGTAAGGACTTTGGAGAAATACTATCAAGAGACCTACAAATCAAACATAATACAACATATATGACATCTCTGAATAGGCATTTAACAATATACGAATCTACTGCATGGGCATAACCATCCGACTAGAAAATCTCATGTGTATGGATCCATGGCATGGATGCAGCCATCCGACTAGAAAGGATCATGTGTATGGATCCAGAGCATGGATGCAACCATCTGAGTGGAAAGGATCATATGTATGGATTCACGACATGAACGCATCCATTCGACTAGAAAGGATCATATCTATGGATCCACGACATGGACGCAACCATCTGACTAGAAAGGATCATATGTATGGATCCATGGCATGGAATCAACCATCTGACTAGAAAGGATCATGTGTATAAAATCATGAATACTAAATAACTCCATGCATCCTGGATTTATTAGATGCAATCTAGGGTCTTCATCTCTGTCCCGATCCAACCAAATTACGAATCTAACCATGTGAATAGACGTGTTGAATTCGAACATGGTAGAAACCACCTGATTACCGGTCAATGATGTGAACCGTTAATGAGTACAAGAGAAACCACTAATAATGATAATGGCTCTCAAGGTACAACAACACAATCCACAAGTGTGAACAATGAAGCTGAAGTCGAACACTCATATAATCATTCGATTGAAGGCCTGTGATGTGAACCTATCGTCGAATGCGAAGAACCTGCCATTGAGGCATTCCTCCAAGGTACTGGAAGGGAATTTCTAGATCATTTTCCTGGATAATGAGTTAGAGTCGGCAAGAAGTGATCCGTAGAATGAGGGCCATAATGTTTCCCACATCATCGAAATGAAACAAAGGAATTTGTAATTTTGGTGAGAGTGATTCAGGATTGTAGCAGAGAAGGTCAAACGGGGTATAAGAGGTTTGAATTTGCAGACAAAACTTCTCTTGAACATATCGGTGACACGACTTTGGATTTTGGCTGCATTTGACTCAAAATGGGATCAATGGTCATGACGATGATAGGTAATGATCAAATGAGAGGAAAATGGATTTCCCAAACCCAGGAAGGCAAGTGACAAAGTGAGGATATCCCAAACCCAACATGAAATGCGTATGAGTATCATGTTCAAAAGCGACACGCTACCTTTCATGTAGAATACAGGACACATTTACTTCCATTTTTCCCTCGCTATTTCTAGTGAGTAACTCTTTATTTTTAATCAGAAGCTTGAAGAGGATACAATATGGCTTGTCGTATAAGTTCATCCTTTGGATGAATCCATCCTAGGTAGTTTAACAAGCCCTAGGAAGGAGTAACTCCATTTCGTCATGGTGACAAGTCTTGCGTTGTTTTTCTTTTATGAGGCCAACGGAGGGGTAACTCGACATCTTTTTCATGTTTAGAGAGTTTGAAAAAGAGAAAAAAATGAAACTCTAGACATCCCTTTTCGTAGATAGTCTCTTAAGTCTGAAAAGGTAGAAACAATACTCAAGAGAACCTCTTAGCCACGTGTGACTAAGGTATTCCTTTTTTTGTACATTAGTCTATCTTAGTCTGGAAAAAGGGTTAAAAATATACTTAGTAGATGTCTTTTCATTTACTTTTACGAGTTCGAAAAGACAATTGTTCAACAATATTTTCATATTTTTGGAGTCTAAAAAGAACTAGAAGAGGACTCCACCTGGAGGAACGAGTGGTATAAAAGGACATCAACTGGTTCCAATCATGATGGAACTACTCAAAACATGTAAAGGTTAAGAGCTTAGCTAATAAGAAAACTCTCGCAGATGTTCCTTGGGCAAGGGTAAAACAATCGAGTGAAAGTGTATGATCGGCCAAAAACATGGTGACGATGGAATGAGAGAAACCAAGGCTTGTCTAGAAAAAACAGGCTGATAGAAACAAAAATCATGAGAGGTAAGATGAAAATGGTTTAAATTTTACAGAAGCTTGAAACATAGGAAACTTTGCTTGAAACTGGTTTCATTTTTACACAATCTTGAAACATGTAGAAACTATGCTTGATATTGATTTGCATGCAACTAGCATAATGACTCAATTCGAGGTACATGCCTCCCAAGCTTCATTCCATTCACCTAAGTAGACTACTGGTTACTATAGGTGGATGGAATGAAGGTTCATTTACAAGATCAAGTGAAAGACTCGACTCGGAATTTACGAGATCTAAACAAAGACTCGAATTGGAAGGGGATTTGTTTCATTTTTTAAACAAGATTGACACATGAAAAGAACCATGCTCATGACACCTTGTTTCATTTTTTAAGGAGCTTGACACAAGAAAAGTGATCTAGGTGGATTTTGGTGGCCACCCGCCAAGTCCACTTGGACCCCCACCATTGTTTCTTTCAGGTTTTCAGTTTCCTTAATTGTAGCACAGTTTACTATTTTTAGCATTTTTCAGGTCCTGAACTTTCGGAGTCGTTTTGAGGCCCTAGAAGATGTTTTTTGGGAAAACTGGCAACAACATAGGTTCCCAAAGTTGTAGTTCTCGGATATATATTTCTAACGAGATATTGTGCACGTCAAACGGAGATCGTATGCCAAAGTTACAACCTTGGGAAGTTGATGTACCAATTTACCCAAATGGGGCCCACAATTTGGTGTTTCATCTTCTAGGGTTAGTTTTTTGGATGTTTAGGGTTTTCTATTGTTTATCAACAATAAATAGGCCTTCGAGCCTCATTGTAACACATTTCAGAGGCATGTGGCCGCCACATCTCTTCTTAGAGATAAGCTACCATCGCCCTAGCTAGTTTATTTCCAATTCTATTTGTAAGCATATTTCAGTATTTTACAGTAATGAAATGAATTATTATTTCTGTTGCATCTCTATATGTATGGTTATATCTGTAATTTGTTGCGTTCTTGTTTAAATCCATATCAGTGGTATCAGAGCGGTCTGCTCTTTCTTTTTCCTTCTTTGCATGTCCCCAATGACGTCGCGATATAAGGAGTTAGGGCTTGAACTGGTCGAACCTTTGCAAGACCAGCCTCGCAAATCCGATGGCCTCCCATGGTGGATGAAAAGGAACGCGATGATGGACAACTTTGCCCAGATCCTTCAACGGCTACCCAGGGGTGACACATCTACTTCTAGCAGCTACTCTAGAAGCACCACACCCTTTAAGGTACAAGTTAACTTTGACATTCCCATATTTGAGGGTCAGATAGATGCAGACACCGTAGATAAATGGTTAAATCTGCTAGGGTTTTTTTTTGTTCATGATTTTTCCAGCTGGGAAAATATTACTTTCACTCTTTTCAAAGCCGCCCCCCACATCAAGGACTGGTGGGAAACCTATTGCCAGCAGAAGGATGAAAGTACGGCTTCACTGTTTTCAGCCACACCCACTTGGAATTCATTCCGAACTGCCATCAAGGAGCAGTACTAACCTATTGGAAGCTATGAGGATCAATACATAAAGTGGACCACGTTGCAATAGGGAAGGGACCAAGACGTGCAGGAGTTTACCAATATTTTCCGTACCCTTTGCACGAAGTTGGGTATCAAGGATTCAGAGCAACATTTGGTACTCAAATACCGTGGCTTCCTGCACAAGTACATCCAAGAAGAAATAGAATTCCTGAACATCTCCTCGCTCGGCACGGCATACTAATATGCCGTCAATATCGAAAAAAAGTTTAAACATAAGAAATGAGACTTTGGATCTGCGAATCCAAAGCAAGGGAAAGGTGCTCCCAAACCGCAGAACAAGGGACAAAGCCAAGGCGGGGTTTCCCAAGACAACCCACCAAAGTTGCAAGAAAAGAACAACACCGCGAAGCCATAAAAGGACACAGAAAAGTGGTGTGATTCCATAAGAGCTCCACTCACAACACAAGTGAGTGTCAAGGCAAATAGTCACTTGTGGTTGAACTAAAGGTTTCAGAATCAAATGCATGTTCCGACCTTGAGTCAGAACCCAACAAAGGGAATGACAAATGGAAGAAAATTATCGATGCAGAGCCCAACGCCATCGTTGCCACCATGAAGATCCAGAAGGAGGAACCCGAAGATCCAGAGGAGGAGGAGCATCTCTTCCAGTCCCAGATGTGGGTAAAGGGCTCCCCACTACAATTCATTATCAACAGCGGGATCCAAAAGAACCTCATTTTGGCAGAGGTCATGAAGCCACTGGGCTTACCGACCACAGCACATCCACAACCGTACACCATTTGGTGGCTTCACCAAGGATTAGATCTTCGCGTGAGCCAGCAATGTCACCTTCCATACAACATCAAGCCCTTCACGGATGAGGTATTGTGTGACATTGCTCCCCTTGATGTTTTTGATGTATTATTAGGACAACCATACTTGTGGAAGCAACATGCTGTGTATGAATCAAGGCCCCGTGTTGTTATTTTTACTTTGGGAAATAAGTTGTACACTGGAGGTAGCACCACCTACTGCCATCTCTTTGGTTACTGCAAAACAACGCAGTAAGCTCATTTCAAAAACCGAGAAATTTGTTTTCTTGATGATACGCCCTCAAGGAAAGAAGAAGACGGTGGCCATGACCTCCAGATAGGGACCCTCCGCACAACAACTACAGATGGACAAATTCGTGGAGGATTATGTGGACATCTTCACCTCCCCCGTAGGGGTTCCTTTGTACTCTTAGGTCAAGCACTCCATCGATCTGACCCCAGGTGTGCCACTGCCCAATGGACCAATCTATCGGTGCTCCATTATGGAGAACGATGAAATCAAGAGGCAGATTCAGGAGTTGCTGCAGAAAGGTCACATCCATCCGAGTTCATCACCCTGTGGGATCCCGATCATGTTGGTACAGAAGAAGGATGGGACTTGGAGACTCTGTATTCACTATCGAGCACTAAATAAGATCATTGTCCGTACTAGGTACCTGATCCCACAGATTGATGACCTCCTAAACCAACTGAAGGGGGCAAAAATATTTCAGCAAGATCGATTTGAAGTCAAGATATCACCAGGTACCAATTGAATCCTCTGATGTGTGGAAGACTACCTTCAAAGCCAAGGAGGGCCCTTTCGAATGGTTGGTTATGCCTTTCGAATTGACGAATGCTCCGGCAACCTTCATGAGGCTAATGGATGACATCTTGCGGCCATTCACCAACTCATTTGTAGTGGTATATTTGGATGACATCCTGATCCTCAGCAAGAGTTGGGAAGAGCACCTCCACCGCATCCGACAGGTTCTCCAAACCCTGCGGCAACACAAGTTATGTGCCAATTTGAAGAAATGCACTTTTGGCATGACCCAGGTTCAGTATCTGGGGTACATTATTGATGAACGGGGGGTGCATGTGGATCCAACCAAGATCCAAGTCATTCGGGATTAGCCATCTCCAACCACTCTGACAGAGCTTTGCAACTTTCTAGGTCTTGCCAACTTCTACCGCAGGTTCGTGTTGGGATTTTCTCATATCACTTGACCCTTGAGTCAAGTCACCAATGGAGGAGCGAAAGAAAAATTCTTTTGGTATGAATCTCAACAGAAGGCATTCACACAATTGAAAGGTCGCCTCTGCTCAGCACCACTGCTCGCATTACCAGACTTGCAACAACCATTTGAGGTCGAGATAGATGCCTCTGACTATGCTATTGGGCTAGTCCTTACTTAACACGGGCATCCAGTGGCATATCACAATGAGACACTTTCAGAAATAGTCCAGAAGTATCCCACTTATGACAAAGAGATGTATTCCATTGTGCATGCCTACCAACAATGGAAGCATTACATTTTGGGGAAGGAAACAGTCATCCACATAGACCATCGACCCCTATAGTTCATACAGACCCAAGGGAAATTGTAGAATGATCGCCATCAGAAGTGTTATACATACCTTCAACAATTCCATTTGAATATCAAGTATAAGAAGGGCATCACCAATAATGTTGCAGATTGCCTCAGTCGACCACTGATCA
This sequence comes from Pinus tabuliformis, assembly GCA_031772625.1. Lineage (NCBI taxonomy): Eukaryota > Viridiplantae > Streptophyta > Pinopsida > Pinales > Pinaceae > Pinus > Pinus tabuliformis. The sequence continues at coordinate 1,320,276,743 of CM062804.1, read as the reverse complement.
TGGCGTTAACCACTGTGCTCAACTCTTGTGGGTTAAGAGACTTCTGATCGACCACTTCTCTACAAAAGCGACCCATAATTCAACCACACATACCGGACAGCCTTGGAGGGTCAACATGTTCCATATTTTCACCTCTAGGATGCCCTGTTATGCCATCTGGGTCACCTTTGTGTTCCTTCAAGCGAGTGTGCCAAGATGATTTGGGAAGCACACTACAGTTGGTTTGCTGGGCATTTCAGGGTCGAGAAAATGGTGGCAGTACTACAGAAGTATTTCTATTGGTCGAATCTTCGACAGGATGTTGGGAAGTACATCAGATCATGCACTGCCTGCACCATTGCCAAATTGACCATCAAGAAGCAAGGCCTCTATACCCTACTGCCTACCCCTAGTCGACCTTGGGAATCCATCTCGATGGATTACATGTCGGGCCTTCCTTATACCTAGCATGGAAACGACTGTGTTTTTTTGGTCATCGACAAGTTCTTGAAGATGGCCATTATGGCGGCCTGCAAGAAGAATATCACAACAGTAGCCACTGCTAAACTCTTCTTTGAACAAGTGTGGGTACACTTTGGGATCCCACAGTCTATCATCTCAAATCAGGACAGCAGGTCCCTTAGTACATTTTGGTCTAGTCTCTGGTCGATGCTGGACACCGAACTCACTAAGTCCACAGCCTTCCATCCTTAAACTGATGGCCAGACAGAGGTTGTAAACAGGATGATCGTACACATTCTGCGCATGTACAACTCAAAGCATCCACACACATGGGATGAGAGCCTCCCCCATGTTCAACACAGCTACAATCGGGCTCTCAACAGCTTGACTAGCCACAACCCTTTTCAGGTGGGCTTGGGATTCCAGCCACTATGTCCCATTGATGTGGCCATGCCATTGTAGCTACTTACGCAAATTCAGCTCATGTCCAGTCCGAAACAAATAAGGCAAACAACTTCATTGAGCATATCCAACATATTCACCAGTAGGTCCACGACATTCTGGAGAAATCAAATGCCAAGTACAAGCAGCGACATGATCAACATCGGGTGCCACACAAGTTTTAGGTGGGCAACAAATTTGGTTGCATTTGCAAAAGGAACGCCTTACCAGAGCCTATTGGAAACTTAGACCACTCCGATATGGTCTTTACACCATTACCAAGGTTGTGGGAGACATTGCATTTGAGCTCAGCATTGGCCTGCACCCAGTGTTCAATGTGGACCACCTTCGGCCATACTTTCCACCATTACTAGACACATCTGACATTACAGAACAACTCACACCCATAGAGTTAAATCCAGATTGCATGGAACAAGTTGCAATTGATCGGATCATGGACACACATCTCAAGCGCACTCGCCAACAGAATATCCAACTATATCAATTTGTCAAAGCAGGCCAACTCCTTCACTAGGGCAAGTGGCTCACCAAGGACCAAGTTCAGCAGAAGTTTCCTCATCTCATGGAGAAACTCAAAACAATGGGGACCATTGCTTCCTAAGGGGGGAGGAATGATCTAGGTGGATTTTGGTGGCCACCCGCCAAGTCCACCTGGACCCCCACCATTATTTCTTTCAGCTTTTCAGTTTCCTTAATTGTAGCACAATTTACTATTTTTAGCAGTTTTTTGGGTCCTGAACTTTTGGAGCCTTTTTGAGGCCCTAAATAATGTTTTTTGGGAAAACTAGGAGCAACATGGGTACATGGACCCATGTTTCTCTTCCCAAAGTCGTAGTTCTCAGATAGATATTTCTAACGAGATATTGTGCGCGTCAAATGGAGATTGTATGCTAAAGTTACAACCCCGGGAAGTTGATGTACCAATTTACCCAAACGGGGCCCACAATTTGGTGTTTCATCTTCTAGGGTTAGGTTTTTGGATGTTTAGGGTTTTCCATTGTTTCTCAACAATAAGTAGGCATTCGTGCATCATTGTAACACAGTTCAAAGGCATGTAGCCGCCACATCTCTTCTCAAAGATAAGCTACCATCGCCCTAGCTAGTTTATTTCCATTTCTGTTTGTAAGCATATTTCAGTATTTTACAGTAATGAAATGAAGTATTATTTATATTGCATCTCTATATGTATGGTTATATCTGTAATTTGTTGCGTTCATGTTTAAATCCGAATCAAAAAGTAACTGTGCTCTGAGAACCTTGATTCATTTTTAAGGAGCTTGACACAAGACAAGGAACTCTGCTCTGAGAACCTTGATTCATTTTTTAAGGAGCTTGACACAAGACACAAGAACTTTGCTCCGGGAACCTTGATCATAGCCCATAAGAGGCCATGGATTACAAGAGGTTCTCATCAGATGGGAGAACAATGCTCTAGAAGGGATACATGTCAAGGGATCTAATGGAAATATCATGCTTTAATGCCCCCATTACATGATGCACTATATCACTAACTAGATCATCAGTAGATGCAGGCAAGGAACAAGTGGCCACATAATTAGACTATGGCGTGGGTGATACCACTTGCATACAAGGAACATTTAGGGAAGATGGTTGATTGAGAGTCAAATTAGGACTAATTAACGAAAGTTGATCAATGGCCACATTTCGTCCTTCATGTGAGAAACATATGACATGAAAGAGAGAAGAGACAAGAGCTCCCGTGACATAAACATAGTCACGGTCAAGGATTAAATTAAAATCCAAAGGGAATTGGATGACCATCACGTCGAGATAGATGATTTTTCGTCCCAAATTAATATGCAACTTAGGGAGGATCCCTAATTGGTTCCTCTGTTAAAAGCTAACAGATTCTGGGTAATAGGCACAAGCTGCAGAGAACCTAAAGCTTTCCAAGTAGTTGAAGAAAGAATACTAGCAGATTCACCTTCATCTATGATTGTGCTAGGTATGGGTATATTATAAATCTGTATTGTGATCTGAAAGAGCACATAAGAAGGAAGACGATATCCTGCTAGTTGACTCCAATCAAAGAAAGTGACTAAACTACTTGGAGAGGGTGCCATCAGAATGGGAGAACTACCCTATTGTGTTACAGGAATGGGACGATCACCCCCCCGTATTGTGGGAATAGGAGGATCACCCCCTATACTCTAGGAATAGGAGGATCGTTTCCCTGTACCGTGGGAACAAGAGGACTTCCCCTTATTTCTTTGGAATCTAAAGAAACCCAAAGAACTTGAGGGGTACGAACTTCACTCTCTACAAGATCGACACGATCAAATGAAAGTGGAAGTGGGTCAACCATTTTTTTGACCAATGGTTGGTCGGAAATAGACTCATGGGATTCACTTTTAGAGAGAGTGGGATTGACCAGAGATGAGTTCTGATCAATCACTTGATCAACTAGTGGAGGGTCAAGAGAAAGCTTCAGATAACTAGTCGGAAGACGAGGTTGAGAAGCGGTAATGTTATCTAACACTTTAGGGGCTTCATCCATGCGAGTAAAAAGGTGAATAAGATGATTCCCTTCACATAACCTACAAGTGAATTTGACTTTTCCCTTTTTCCCATGGGCTTTATTATCACTAGGTTAAGGTTTATCACCATCATGATCTCCAGAGGCCGATGAAAAAGGTTGATGTGAACCTTTGGACCACACTTCTAAGACCTTGGGAATACCAGGACAATCTCCAAGAAGGTGATCAACCTTACAAAGATTGCAAGAGAATTTCACTTTATGAGGTCGATTGGAAGGTTTCTCAACATCAAATGCATCAGTAGCATCAACTGCTTGGTTGCCCCTTTGCTTATTTTTCTTCTTTTTATCCACCTAGTTACTAACTTGCATGTTTTCACCAGACGATGAAGAATAAGAGGAAGAAGACCAAACATGCGAAGAAGGCAAAGGGTCAATTTTAAGATTAACTGGAGGTTGATATGGTTCAGGTGGAGGAGAGCCCGATTCAGGAGCAGTTTGGATATTTGGAACCATAGGGGTCAAAAATAACCAAACCGACAAACCAATGGTGAATCCAGGAAGGGATAACATTTCCATATAGGGAGCACCAACATTTCCAAAAGAAGTAAAAGGACTAGGATTCCCATCAGAGGGGTTTCCTTGGCAACTTGGTAGATGCAAGAACTATTGCCAACAAATTAATTTTAGAAATTAACAACAAATAAATAAAAAAGGGGTAACTAGGCATAAAGGTTTACCAAGCAACCATGAACTTCAATATACACTTTGGTGAACCAAGGAATTAACATACGATATCCAATCTCCCCTAATGTTGTGTTCGGTGTATCACGGTATACAAGGTGGCAGACTCAGTTACCTATAGATGGATAGAAACCTATAGGGTACTCCCAAAATATACACGATGGTACGTGGGAGTTCAGTCTGTGGTAGTGTTACCACATACTTACTATGCGTGGAGCACCTTCGATATACCCGAAAGTACTGGAGAACAGTCCTATACACTTCCGTACATGGAACGAGATTTCACCCCTAGGATACAATGTTGGAAAATAACAATAACTCCTACGTTTAACGATGCTGAAACACGTCTATAGCCTAGACCTCTAAATTTTTCCATTAAGTTCCAAATGCTCCTTAAGTTAATTGAGGTAAATTTTAAGTCTATCTTCAATTAAGTTTCGGCTTTAAGGCTCAAAACGATGTCACCTGAACACCTATGATGCAACTATCATGAGAAAAGGATATTTTATGTTTCGATGAAATCTAATCTAGTATGGGAAGAGATTCAAACAATGATGCAACAACGAAGAATGCAGAAAACAAAGCTTTCCTAACTAGATCTTTCACTTTCATTTTCCAAATGCAACCACCAAAAGCAAAATGATTTCAATTTTTCTTTTGATGAATGAGAATGCACTCAATGCACTTTTATTTTTCAATTACAAAACAATGTAATCTATGTCCAATGATAAATCTCAAAAATGACTTTTCAATGAAATGTGATCTAATGCATTTCATGAAAAGTAAATTATGAGATGAAGACTAAATGATTGCAAAATCAATTTCTTTACAAATGAAAAAGAACTACTAATGCTCAATCAACAGAAAATAAGTATTTTCATACTCATACAAGCAACAAACAAATATTTTAATTGACTCAAAGAATCAAATACTCAACCAAAATTTACTTTCACCACTTCAAACAATGGGAGGGACTTATGCACACCACAAAGGAACTAACACAAATCAAAGTAAATTAAATGCACAGAGAACAAGAGGATGACCTGAGAGATCAGGACACACCATAATTTTTAGCAAAAACCCTAAAAATTCCCAATTTTAAGGATCAACACTACTTTACATAGCAAAATCTATGCTAACTGGGTCATCAACGTACTTTACATAGAAAAATTTGTGTTGGAAACACTATTTTACACAACAAAATATGTGTTGGATGAGAAATTGGACCAGCGTGGGTAGACAGTGGAAGGCAAGGTTTCCAACATGATTGTATTGGGAAAAATCATCGTTGTCAGCGAGACTATGTTTGAGAAAAAGGGTGTTGGGCGATAAAATATTAGGAGAAACAAACAAAGTTTGAACAAAACCCTATACCTGATACCCTAAAACACAGAATACTCACAGTGAAGACTGAAACATAATCAAAACCAAGGATCATTCAATGGTTTGTCAAACTGAAAAATAAAGCTAAACGTAAAAGGAGGGATGATTGGGCTATAGGATCCCTAGTAGAGTCGCAAATTTGTTATCTAGGCAATCCCTTATACGAATAGAAGCGATCCCTCTAGTCCAATGAGTGGATCTAGTAAAAACCAAAACAAATACATGAAAAAGTATCCTAGTTATTAGAATGATGTGAGAGAGGAAAGATGGCCTACCTCACTCCTATGTGGTCACTTTTCGATGTTGATCCCGATCTCCTCACTTCCAAGCTCGATCCTCACTATTTTGTTGCGAATGAATACTTGTAAGAGAGATCAAACAAAGACAACAAAAGAAAAACATAACATATGCATTCTAATGTAAAACATATGACAGATGAAGGTGCATCATACTAAGCAAGTAGTCATTTGCATGCTTATGAAAAGTAAACATGCATTCGATTAATAATAAACACGAGGGAAGCATATAACTATTTCCTTGATGTTGGAAACCTCCTTCGGGATGGGTTTCCAAGTCCAAGCCAAGACTTTTCAAGCTCTCCTTTCTCCTTCACAATTTGGCAGCAATTAAGCACAATTTGGCAACAACATGACCAATCTAGTCTGACCAACCATTTGAGGGTGTAAGGGAATGCATTTATAGGGAAGGAGAGGGAGTTAGGGATCCACAAAAGGGGGAAGAAGGTCCACATCTTAAGGGGAATATCCCTAAAGGTAGGATCAAGGACTAAAAATGGGAGAACTAGACCATATCCTTATTCAACAACAACCACTCGCTGTTCTCGAGGCTTCTAGTAAGAGAAGCTTCTACTCCATTTTTGGAGAAACTACCTGAAGAGGATCAACGCAAATTTTCCTATCCAAAGTTGCGCTGCCAACGCTAGTCACTAGTTAGAAAAAAGGGTACTAGCATGGGTTTGCCGACTAAAAGTAGCGTTGGGCTTACAAATAGGGTTTTTGACAAGCTCGTCCAGAATTACTTCAAGGCATTTCTTCTTCTTTTCTTTAGGGATGCTTTGATCAATGTTTTTCATGGTGAATTCATTGACAATTTTTGTTGCTTTGTGACAATTTGGGCAAAGTTTGATAGCTCAGGTTATGAGACAGAGAGTGCAACAAATAATTGTATAACGGGGCCTAAGCAAATTGAGTATATATTTGTTCATCAAGGCGAAAGATAACTCCTCCCACTCCTGCCACCCCTGGATGTTTTATAAAATTTTAAACAAAATAAACCAGAAAATGTATATTTGTAAAGAGACCAAAATGTAGAATAATAAGACTACTCTAAATATTTTAACCATAAGAATTTATTTTCTTAATTACTTTATATATATATATATATATATATATATATATATATATATATATATATATATATATATATATATAGATAGATAGATATAGTAGATTTTGTTTTTTTACCATGCATGTATGTACATAGTTGACATTTTAGTAAAATAGTGTGGGTCATTAATAAAATATCTCAATGTCCATTTTACATAAAGTATTTTAATGTCACCTATGCATATATGGTAAAAAAACAAAATATATGTATATATTACATAAAGTGATTAAAAAAACATTTTTTATGTTTAAAATATTTCAAATAGTTTTATTATTATACATTTTATCCCTTTTTCATATACATATTTTCTAGTTTATTTTATCTAGAATTTTATCAAACATTTGGTATAATTTCAAGGTGTAATCTACAAAATTCAAGTGAAATGGGAATTTTCAAGGCATTGAATCTATTTATATACTTAAAAATTTAATTGAAGATTTTAGTGTATTTACATTCAAAGTTGCAATTTAAATAATGAAAGCACAAATTTATCAACGTCCAAGAGGATCAAATCTCTTGAGGTGCAAATCTATACTGGTTTTTAAAAAAACACATGTCAATTCTAGGTTGAGCATGGATGGAATCACACATCACCCTCATTTTTAATTGTGGAATGCACCTCTCAACTCAATAAGTCATTAAATATTCTTCCTTTATTAAAATTTAAAAATAAAATTAAAAGCATTAAATTTATATAAACATGAATCGACGCTCACAACATTTGTCTTTAATGTGAACAAGACGATAAATGTCTTAACTAATGGACTTTGAATTTACATTCAATATCAATTTTTTAATTAATAGAATTAATAAAGTATCGTACTTGAGTACTCAATGTTTCTAACAGATGTTATATACTGCATTGTACATTTCTATATGTTATATGAGATATCTATAAGACTATCAAGCAAAGCATCATCGTTCATAATCTTATAACAAGAATCATAGGTTTATCAGTCACTGCGTAAATATTTACATTGTATTTATATGCTACCCATTATATTTACAAGAACCGGAAGAATTATTATCCCTACCACGGGTAGGTATTATGCATTCGGTAAGTGCCTTGACCTTGAATTAATCCACCACTGACCAAAAATCAAATTACAATACATAAAGTTAACCTTAAACAATGAAAATAATTTTTCTTTTTTAATTTTTTTAATTTTATTTATTTCAACTCTCTTTGATTCAATTGCATTGGCTATTATTTTGAAATCATAGCTGATGTACATCTGTACCATCACCTCACAGTCAGTTCTCAACCAATTAAGCTACTGCAGGCTCATGCCTTGAAAGTCCACAATATTGGTGATGGTCAGTTGATCAATACCCACAATGATGAATGAATGATAAATCCCAACTTTCGAATCTTGTCCCTTCTCCTCGTCTCCATTATGATTCTTTTCGTTGCCATTATGGTCTTCGCCATTAAGGTTTTGCTTGTTTTTTGTTACAACTACATTATGATTATGGTTGTTGTCATTATGGTATCCGCCATTAAGGTTTTGCTTGTTGTTGGTTACAACTCAATTATGATTCTACTCGTTTCCATTATGGTCTCCGCCATTAAGGTTTTGTTGATTGTTGGTTACAAAGTATTGTTTGAAACCTCTGATAGAGTAGAGTTCAAGAAAGTACATTGTGCATGATTATGAATCGCGAGAAACTAGCGTTTGAATCTTAAAATGTTTGACAAATCAGCTAATACGCACAAACTGAGAACGCAATAGGCAATAACAACCGTCATAATTGCTAATGCCTTTGTAAACTCTCCTAAATATTTTGATGGCATGAATTTTGGTTATGATTTCCGAATTGAATTCTTAATGGTCTCTTTCTTATTTTCTGTGACACTTAGTGGAATTTTAGTCTTGTCCTTTCAACTTCTAATCATATTTAAATTTTATATAATTTTGGAAATTTAAATTTCATATAATATTTTGGAAATATAAAATTTCTAGAGCTAGTTTTGTTTCTTAAATTTTTAGTTATTTTTTTACTTAAAAATAAATTACTTTTGATTTGTTTTATCATATTTAAATTTATATAATGCAAAATTTAAAATAAATTATCATCCCTGCCGCTAGCAGGTATAGGTAAGTGCATTGACCTTGATTTAATCCACCATTGACTAAAAATCAAATTACAATGCATTAGGTTAACCTTGTAAAACAAAAATAATCTATTTTTTTTAATTTTTTAATTTTATTTATTTCAACTCTCATTGGTTTAGTTGCATTGGATTTTTTATTATTATTACTATCATGGCTAACGTACAACCGTCGTACGACAATCACCTCACAACCAGTTCTCAACCAATTAAGTTCCTACATGCCTCTTTCCCAAATCGAGAGTCAATCTTTAAATACATTGACAATTATCCTGACTCCTATAGAGTGCCTACAACGTTGTCTCAGAAGCAACAATAAATTCACTCTTATTTTGTGTATCATCATCCATTTTCAGTTTCCTTGTAGAGATTTCATTCTTTCATTCCTTTTGCATATCGTAATGCTCGCAACTTGTGTCCCTTAGTTAATATTGTCGATGTACAATGGGTATGTTATCTTATCAATCACATCGTCGTTATTCAATGGTCATGTTATACGATCAATCAAGTGTATCATCATCCCCATACTGAGACGTATATGATCAATATGTATGGGTTTAAGAAATCTACGATGATCCCATACCTGCCAAATTCCAAACCTAAAGTCTAGGTTCAATAAATCGACAATGGAACGATGTTTGACAGTGATAAAGCCTAATTGTGAGGGAAATGCAAAACATGCTATCAGAAAATACACTCAATAGTTTAATGCCACAACAATTAAAGATTAAAAGCACAATAAAATCAAATTGTCAACACGACAATAATGAAATTGTACAATAATTAAAGGTTAAAAACACAACAATTATACAATACAATAACTATCAAATTGACAACGAAACAATAATTTAACAACAGTTAATAGCACATGACGATAAGGTCATAGTTGTGTAGCATGTCTTTTTTTCTTCCTAAAGGTTACATAGCACTACAATATTCTTATAATAAATGTTTGTCCATGTACCTTGTTTATAGTGAACAACTTTACTAGTCATTTTAAAAAACTGTTTAAGCACTTTACTGTGAATGTTGGGCAAATTATGAAGAATTTAAAGTTGAAGGCAATTAATTTGTAATATTATTTTCCATTGTAGATTTTTTATAGTGACTAACTTCAATAGTAAAATTTAAAATAGTTTAGGCACTTTGTTGTCAATGCAGTGGTAAACTATGAAGACTTTAAAGTTGAGCACTGTAAATGTTTGTCGTTGTAGCTTATTCGTGGTGACTAACTTCAAGAGTCATTTCTTAAAATTGTTTATGCACTCTCACTCTACTGTCAATGTGTGGTATTTAAAGTGATATTGGAATTTGGTCCACACGGAAAGTTTTCCAAACCAATTATACAAGTCTTTGATCGTGATAACAATTATATTTTGCATTGAAATGTTTCCAACTTTAGATTTTTTTTTTCCATATACATCAATTTTTAATCAAGTTTTTAAAATAGTTTATATAAATGAATTTTAATGAATTTATTTATTTTAGTGAACTAATTTTATTATTATTTTTTTAATTTTTATTTTACATTTTAATGTTTTAAGTTGTTCTTTTGACTTTGTGTTGTTTTTAAATAAATTGAATATTAAAAAAAAAGTTCTTATATTAAATCTTCCACCCTAATTTAATTATATTGTTTTTCACTCTAATTTAACTATAGTTAAACTAAGAGTAGCTACTCTGTAGCCCTTGTTCAAATGTAGGAATTGGTCTATACCTTTCAAAGTTCAATAATTGACTTTTACAATCATGACATGTTTTCCAACCATGACAACTACTATTTAGTTGATTCATAGAAATTATTAAAATATAAATTTGAATTTTACAATCATGGTAGCTCTGCTAGCATTAAACGTTATATGTTACAGTTATATTTTGTTAGGAAAGGAATCACTTATTATTATCCCTGCCGGAATTAATCCGCCATTGACCAAAAATTAAATTACAATGCATAAGGTTAACCTTATAAAACTAAAATAATTTATTTAACTTGCTTCCTTCAAGAATCACTTATTATTATTCTTGCTTAAATTAATCGACCATTGACAAAAAATCAAATTTCAATGCATAAGGTTAATCTTATAAAATGAAATTAATTTATTTAACTTGCTTCCTTCTAGAATCACCTATTATTATTCCTAACAGAATTAATCGGTCATGGACCAAAAATCAAATTACAATCATGTATAAGGTTAACCTGAAAACAAAATAATTTATTTAACTTGTTTCCTTCATTTAATATTGTTGTTGTACAATAGTTATGTCATCGTCGTTGTTAAATTGTCATGTTATATGATCAATCAGGTGTATCGTGATCCCAGTAATGAGATGTTTATGGTCAATATCTATAACAGTCATTTTTTGAACAATTTAAGCACTTTATTATAAATATCATGGAAATTTAAATAGAATATAAGGAAGCCTTTAAATTTAACAATGGTATGGTATTTATTATGGAATCAAAGCAACAAAACTATGCATTTGAAGAGATTCTTCAAAGGTCTATCACGCATAAGTTAAATCATCAAGTTATGTCCTTCATGACTCTCAAATTTTAAAATGCTAAACCATTAATTGCTATCAAATCCTTGACCATTTCCTCTAGGCACCCCATGAACTTTGAGTATCTTATTTCTATCTAGGTGTGTATCATGTGAAAAATGATGTTTTCTTTTAGCCTTATGCAAAGGGACAAATATTTTAGTCAAAAATATTATTGGTAAAGTAATACATTTCCATAAATTTTATATATATGTGTATGCCTACCTGTAATGGTTATGAAAATGTAGTGCTATGATATGGATTGGATCATTATATTGTTTTTCATTCATCTCGATGCATTCATAGTGGAAAAATTGGAGGAATCAACTCATGGGGCCATTTTTACCGGTGGGACCCAATTTGGCAAAACAGGGTTTGAAACCTTCCGAGAGCATTTTGAGGAATCAAAACAAGTTTTTTGGAGATAAAACCTTGTAACTTTGGTGTAGAACCATTTCATGTTATTCTACACATAGAGATATTTCCAATGGCACAAGAAGCATGTCAATCGGAGTCCGTATGCAAAAGTTATGCCACTCGGAATTTGACCTTTCCGTTGTCACACCTATAGTTCGGAAGGATGTCACATCAACCCCCATTATTTATGGAAAAAGGGATAGCCACGTGTTTTTGATGTAAAAGACTCTATAAGATTCTAAATTGTAACTCTAGTTAAGAGTTGATGTAATCAAAATTAACCACTAGTAGGCTATCAGGTTGTGTTATAACCGAACCACTAGGAGGAAGAGACATTCCATTCTTTTGAGAGAACTTTGTTCCATAGATCATAAAAGATAGCCAGGAAAGATAGGAGGTAGAGAACACAAAGATAATTTGTGCATTGTAGCATCCCATAGGCCACAAGCATTACTTCTTTGTACCTGCAGCCATATTTCCAAACAGAGAAGGAGAGTGAAGCAACCTCGCCTTCCAACTAGGTTTTCCCTCAAAATGGTTTCCCAGAGAGCATATCTTATGTCTTATGTGTGTGTGTGTGAGCTTATTTTGTCATTCTCTACTTTTCTGCATAATTCCCATTCGCATGCATGCACTAATTACAATTAATTCTAAGTATCTTAAAGTTTAATAAAATCGTAATAGTGTAGAAATTCTGCATTTTAATATTTTATTATTAGATATGTTGTGATGAACTATCGAGTGAAATATCCACGGAAGTTTATGGATTATTTGGTATCATAGACTCGAACTAGGTTTGATTTCCCTGAGCCGCGTTTGAAGGGCTATTGGAGGAATCATCGCACCTCTACGGAATTCGTAATTTCCACCCTAGATATCCTAGTTACCGTTTGGAAAGTTTACCAACACCTGTGGGTTTTGGTGTAAGGGAAAACCTCTTCATGGTATCAGAGACAAATTTATTTGGGTATTTATGGATATTTACAGTGGATCTAGGTCGGCGGGTTCCAAAATCGTAAAACCCTAATCATTGCTGATGAATCTGTAAATGAACCTCATGATCTTGCAGAGGTGAGGTTTTCGTGGCTCGAACAACAAGTTGCGGTTATAAACTACAATGTAAAACTCCTCATGGAAGCCATAAGAAATAAGTTGGGGAAATTTGGAGAATATGGGGGTTCGAATGCATAGGACAAATCATAAGGGAGATCAAGAGATCGGAAAGACACAGTGAACCAGCCGAAGAAAGAACTCGGAAAATATTAACCCAGTTTGAGTGCCATGAATCAATCCCTATTTAAAATGGAAGCAAAGCCATAGTGATATCGATTCTCTAAAGTTGAACCACTGCTTGTAGAAATTGGAAGTTTATTTAAATGTCCATCAAATCAAGGAAGGGCAAAAGATCTCATTCGCGTGGCTGAAAGTAGGGGGCCATGCACTGACTTGGTCGGAGAGCCACATGGAAAACCTGAGGTTGGAGGGAGAACCTCTAGTGACTAAGTGGGAGGATTTCAAAACCCTCATTAAGTCACTTTTTTATCCCATTGGGTACGTGGAGGACCAGTGGATCCATTCGCATTACTTTAGGCAAAAGTCAGGCCAAAGTGTGCAAGACTACACCACAAAATTCAAAAAGATGGCTATAATGTTGGGTATCTCTCCAAAGAACCCATATGTACTCCTCAATTATTTGGGGGGTATGCACCGCCATTTGCGTGAGAAAGTGATGTTGTTCAAGCCCAAATCAATGGACGAGGCTTGTGTACATGCACAATACCTGGAGAACATAGGCCTAAAAAGAGAGAAAAGTGGATCGAAGTAGAAGGAGCAATAGGAAGCTTCTAAGGAGGGGGAGAAGAAGAAAAAAGGGGGAAATATAAAAATACAACAGCCACATCACACCAGTGCAAAGATACTAGCAACCACTGAAGTATTGAAGAAGAGTTGGAAGTTGCATCCAAAGCTAAACCCAAAGAACAAGAAGAAAGATAATAAGAAGAAGAATCATATGGCTACAGATTTGAGTAACCAAGTTGAAAGCAACTCGGATGTGGATGAGAAGATCGTATGCGTGTCAATTTAGAATGAGGTGAATATGAGTAGCCTTCAACAATAGGAAGAGAAAGAAATGACCAAACTCTTCCATATAAATATACAGGTCAAAAAGACAAATATTGATGCTTTGTTTGAGTCAGGATCACAGGCGAATCTCATTGCGGTAGAGTTGGTCAAGAAGTTAGGAATGTAAGTTTGTGATCATCCAAACCCATATCCATTGGGATGGGTAAATAAGGATGCAGAGTTGAAGGTGACTAAACAATGTAAAAATAGATTTGCTATCAATGCTGATTTTATTGATGAAGTAGATCTAGATGTGGTTCCCCTTGATGTATGTGGAGTCACGTTTGGGAATCCATACATGTACATGCATGATGCAATATTCATGAGGAGAGCCAACTAGTATTGGCTCGTCAACGATGGAAAATCATTCATCATTAACGTGCACAAAGGAAAGTAAAAAATATCACTAGTAAGTGCCAACCAAGCCAATAAATTGATCAGTTCCAGTAAAAAGTATGTTTTATTGTTTTTAAGAGAAATTCAGTCTAAAGAGGAGTCAATAAGAGGCAAGGCATCCCTAAAGGGGTGTACTAAGAAGCAAAAACAACAAATGGAGGAGTTGTTACAGGCATACAGGGAGGTGTTCTGAGAGCCTAAAGGGTTACCACCTAAGAGAGAAGTGGAGCATGAGATCTAGCTATTGTCAAATTCCCCATTCCCAAATATTGGGTTGTACAGGCAGTCTATTATAGAAGCAAGTGAGGTGAAGAAATAGTTGTAGCAGCTGCTAGAATGGGGTGTCATTCAACCAGGTACATCACCATGTGGGTCACCCATCATCATTGTGCCGAAGAAGGATGGCACTAGGCGGATGTGATAGATTACAGGGAATTGAATAAAATTATGCTCAAGTACAGATACCCCTTGCCCAATATAGATCATATTTTGGATCAACTGCAGCAAGAAAAATACTTCACCAAGCTATACTTGAAGTCTGCACATCACCAGGTTCAAGTCAAAGAAGAAGATACACAGAAGACTACCTTCAAAACTAGGAAAGGTTTGTATGAGTGGTTAGTCATGCCATTTGGCCTATGTAATGCACTAGCTACATTTATGAGATTAATGAATGATGTATTCCGCCCCTTTATAGATTCATTCATTATTGTCTATTTGGATGATATATTGGTATATAGTCCTACCTGGGAGGAGCATATATCACATTTAATGCAGGTGTTGGAAATTACATTGAAGAAGCACCAACTGCTAGAAAATATCAAGAAGTGTGAGTTTGTGCAACAACCTTTGGGGTATTTGGGCTATGTGGTCTGTGCTTACTAATGTTTCTAAGGTCATGAGTTTCATTAGGGTAGCACAGTTCCTAAGGAAGTTCATAGCCTTATTTTCAATGGTAGCAACACCGCTCCATGCCATAATAGAAAGTGGCAAGAGTTTCCAGTGGGGAAAAGGTCAGTAAAGGGCTTTTGAAGAGCTAAAGAAGAATACTAACAAATCACCAATTCTGGAATTACCAAACTTGCAGTGACCCTTTGAAGTGGAGATAGGTGTGAGTGGGTATGCTATGGGAGTTGTCTTTATGCAAGGAGGAAGGCATGTATGCTAACATTATAAAGTATTTCATGGGGCAGTCCTTAACTACCCTACCTATGACAATGAGCTCAATTCCATGGTGCAATCTGTGAAGAAGTGGAAGCACTATCTGACGGGAAAGGATATAGTAATCCACACATATCACTAGTTGTTACAGTACTTGCAGGCCTAGAGTAAGCTACAACAAACTAGGCATTACAAGTGGATGGGGTTTTTACAGAAGTTTCATTTGGTGATCAAGTATAAGAAGGGAAGCAAACACAAGTTGGCCGACATGCTTTCAAGGCCACCCACATCAAAGATCATGGCTTTGGGGACTCTTATGCACAAGGATCCATTCGCCCATGATGCATACAAAGAGGCATATTTAGAAGATGAGGACTTCAAGGAGGTGTATTAACAGTTGCAGAGTCAGAGTCATGTGCATGATGGTGATAGCACGGTTGATTACCATCTCCAAATGGGTTACTCTATAGGATGGATAAGTCGTGCATTCCTAAAGGTGAGTGATTGAAGCTGATCAAAGAGGCACACACCTCCAAGGTTGCAAGGCAGTTTGGTGTAGGGAAGACCATGGCTAACTTGCATAGGTATGTGTATTGGCCCAAGATGTAAGAGTAGGTAGATACGTTCATAATAGGATGCATGCTTTGTTGTATCATCAAGCCTAACAATAAGAAACATGGGCTATATCATCCCTTTCCTGTGTCTATATCATCCCTTACCTGTACTTATTCTTCCTTGGGAAAGCATTTCCATGGAATTTGTGGGAGGTTTACCAACAACCAGGAAGGGACATGACTACCTGTTCATGGTAGTTGATAGGTTCAACAAGATGTGTGTTTTGATGCCCTGTAAAAATATTATCAGTGGGCAAGAATCTGCCAACTTCTTCTTTGGAAAGAGTCTAGGTGCACTTTGGGATACCAAGGAGCAACATTTCAGACATGGATACAAGATTTCCCAATGCATTCTAGACTACCTTGTGGGAGAATATGGACACAAAGTTAAATAAATCTACAACGTTCCATCCACAGTCAGAAGCGGTCAATGGGACTTTGGTGTATCTTCTGAAGGGATACAACCAGAAGCATCCGAAGACCTGGGATGAAAATTTGGTATATATACAACACCCTTACAATAGAGCAGTCCACACTTATACAAGAAAGTCCCCATTTGAGACTTGATTCGGATATTGTCCACCTTCACCTTTAGATATTGCATATGGGCAGCAAGGTGGAGTGAGGGAAGATTACGGGAGATGCTTTGAGGGATAGTTAGGGAAGATTCTATACTGTAACTCTAGTTAAGAGTTGACGTAGTCAAAATTAACGCGTTATAACTTGGCCACTATGAGGAAGAGGTGTTTCATTCTTTCGAGAGCATTTTGTTGCATAACTAAGAAAAGATAGCCATAAGAGATAGGAGGTAGAGCACACATAGAGAATCTGTGCACTGTAGCAGCCCACAGGCCACAAGCATTACTTCTTTGTACCTGTAACCATATTTCCAAAATAGAAAGAGAGCGAAGTGACCTCACCTTTCAATTTGGTTTTCTATCGAAAGGGTTTCCTAGAGAGCATATCTTGTGTCTTATGTGTGTGTGTGAGCTTATTTTGTCATTCTCTACTTTTATGCATAATTTCCATTCGTATCCATGCACTAATTACAGTTAATTCTATATCTTAAAATTTAATAAAATGGTAATAGTGTAAAAATTCTGCATTTTAATATTTTATTGCCAAATATGTTGTGATGGAGTGTCTAGTGGAATATCCACGGCAATTTACAGATTATGCTCACTCAACCAAATTTAAGCCTCAATATGGCCAACATTTTAAATGTCCTATGGTAATCTTAATTAACTATATTAATTATTTAATATTATCTATCTCCAATATTAATATCTCATATGTTTATTTTTGTAGTTGACAATATTTATAGCACATAATACCCCACCTTCATGGCTAATTATGCACTTGAGTATGTTACATCAACTTAAAATAGAGAGAGGTTGTAACAAACCAACAAATGAACATAATATTATATTAAAAAAGTTAAAATATAAATGTATTCAATTTTAAACGATGCAAATTAAATTAAATAAATAAATATTAATTTATATATTTGTGTAAATATTTTGGGCCTAGATTGAAGCTAATTGGAGAAGGACGTGAATGAAGATGGAGGAGAAAATTGAAGGACAATGCAAGGAAAGGAACCACGCCTATTGCGTGGTTACAAGTGGTCGGGGTTTCAAAACTCGCCATTTGGTAGTGAAGCTCATCCAATCCGATCTCTAGACTGTAAGAATTGCCAATTTGGCCCCCAAAATCGTATTGGGTGAGGCCAAGGAGAATTGAACTCCTAATTTACCATTTGTAGCTTCATTGAATATCCTAGGTTAGCAAAACTTATAAATGACCCAATTTCTCATGATCCTACATGGCCACCCATGCCAACCAAACTCCCTTCAAATATATAAAAATTCGAAGGAAAACTAGGGGAAGACCCAATGAACCACATTCTGACATTTCATTTGTGATATTTCTCCAACAACATCATTTATGACTCAGTTCATCTGAGAGTCTTTCAAAAAACCTTGATCAGCCCCTTAGTTAAATGGTATGTCAGTGAAAAATATTCAACTTGTAGCAACTTCACTTCACTAGTTAAAGCGTTCCTCACATTTTTCCAATTACTAGTAAGTCATGACACAATACTAGAAATTATCACTGACTTTAGGAAAAAGTTCTCTCATATCACTAATCACATCCACGAATGGTGAAGACATTGAAACTCTTGCAAAATTGAAGTCACTAAATAACTTCTCTTAGATTTCTTCCTCAAATCCATTTTTCCCATCATTGCAAAAGACGTAACCACCACAATGCCTCAAATTTAGGAAGAAGCCATTTTAAAAGCTCAATTTCTTGAGTTGATTTATGCTCACCAAGATACCTCCACTAAGTAATCTTTAGTGCTTCCTACTCAGAACCCTTCAATCAACCCAAATTCAGGGTATCTAATGCTACTGATGGACTCATTGGGTCCATGTCACACCTCAACCAACCCAAAGGAAACCCTCATCCCCACTATAACAAACCTTATGAGAACCATTATGGGACACACCTGCCATTCTCAAGAATGGTAAGACCATATTATCTATCAAATTAAATGGTATGGGGGCATTACTCCAGTGAATAAAGCACCCATATGTCACCTTTAAGTGTGCAAGCCCCCTTGTATTCCTATGGACCCTCCTCTTAGCATCAAGCTTATAGGGAGGAGCTTCCAATTCCTATAGTGCATATGGGAATCTACCATAGGACAACCCACACTATACTTTCCCAACTTCCCCACCTAAAAATACTACACCAACTTAGGCTCAACAAGATACAGGTGTCAACATTGTCCAACTTTGACTAGCTTAACAACCATAAATGTTATGGAACCAAGTAATGGAAAGGCCAACAACAGGTCAACCATGGGCAAGGCGGAAACCCTTAAAACCAAAACACTTAAGTTGGAGGCAATGATGGTAATTATAATCAGCCAAAATAAGGGAAGAGCAATGAGTTTCACACTAACCCCATTGTGCATTATCTAACAAATTCAAGCATTACACTCACCCTTGCCCTTAGATTGTTTACTATAAACGAATGAAGGAAGCTATGACCCATCCAAGTCATGTGCTCAAATAAGGGGCACCACCTCCACTAAAATTCCCTCAACTTATACCATTTTTATCTATCCAAAACCCCTACCCACAAAAAGGAGTTGTGACTACCCAACAACAAGTAGGAAATGTTGACCTAGATTGTCATTAATGTCAATATGGCAATATTCTGGATGAGTGAACAATGATGTGAAGCCAAGCAGAGCGGATCCATAAGAAACAAGAGCAAGAAGCCAAGGAGCAAAGACATCAGGGAAGCCATCAGAAGAGGTCATTGGAAGCAAAGAGGTCATTAGTTGTTGTGTGCAAGCAGAATTCGGCAAAACACAAAGAGGAGAAGAAGAGACAGAGGAATCATAATGGGTCTTTGCAGATGAAGATTGAACACACAAGAACCGTTGGATCTTGGAGATCAACGGACGAGATTGTTTGTAATGAGCAGCCAGGATTAAGTCGCGCAACGTAAAATCAAAGAAATCAACGACGAAGATTAATTTAAGTATTAGCGGATGTGGAAATCGGAGGACCCGTCGCAGCCATCGATGGTAGAATATCTACGGTCATCGGGCACTAAATATCTCGAGCGTTAGTCAAAGAGAAAGGCGGGTTTATAAGCAGAAATGGTTTATCGGGTTGAGAATAAGCAATAAGTGGTAATAGGAGGGAGTCACCTGATTCCATTAAGCAATTGACACGTCGGACATCGAAGGAGAGAGGAAACTACTTTATCGGGCGGGTAATCCTCGTGCATGTAGCTCACCCGATATAGTTGTTGAGTGTTGGATCAAATGCGGTTGTGATCTATGGTACAGGATCACTGAGCAACTTTGTTGGTTGGGTGTAATATCAACCGTCAGATGGGATGGTAAGATCTACAGTTGAGAATTGATCTAATAAAGGCAAACATCGGAAAATGTGCAAAGGCTGTAAAAATCTGGAAAAGGTAAGTTATGCATGATTATTGTGTATTTCTATTATATAAACATTATAATAGAAATAGCGCGGATATAAGGATTTCGTGTGGTTAAATTCTATATAACCAATGTTATAGAGTGGGAAGGTTATATATATATATATATATATATATATATAGATAATCACATCGGTAGGTTCTATTAAGTACCACATTGAAACCCTCGACTGCGATATACAGTTGCAGACCTGACGACACCATTGCAATATGATTTAATATATTATCGCATCCGCCATATCGTAAGACTCTTATAAAGCCTTGCCACATTGAAAGTGACGATTGCGATAACACATGGACCCGAACAGGTTGTAGCAAAGAGCAGAAGAGTATATAATATATAGATGCGATATATATGCAGACCCGCTACACCATTATAAACTCCCGTATTATATCACATCTACCTATCAGAACTCTCATAGTGCAAGTTATAAAGGGCTGTCACCCCTGAACCACCGATTACGATATGTATGCGGACCCGCTGCAACATTATCATACGACCTATTGAAATATTGCATCTGTTGAATCACAATGTTTAAAAGAATTGACATCGTCGAACTGTCGATTGCGATGTATATTATGGACTCAAATGCACCATTTAACATGACTAAATTTCATATCGCATCCGTTGTATCGCTAGTCTCTAAGGGATGTCAAACCACCGATTGTGATTGCGATTGTGACGTGGCATGTGGGACCTCCCTGTTGGTACAGTCTCTCCAATGAAATCCTCCATAAATAATGAAGTCTAATTTATGATTATTATTAACGAAAAAAATGACCTCTCTGACATTTTTTAATAAGCAACATTTCTTTGTATTTCGGCCTCTCTTCCTCATGAACATGTTCTCTGAGTATTGGAACACTCAAATAGACAGAGGAAGCCATGGATCGGGAAGCCGAAGTGTCAAGCGAGCAGGGAGAAAGATAAAGCGATCATAGGAGTGAAGCCAGAAGGTCGAGCGAGCGTTGAGGAAGTTGAAGCTCAAGCAAGCCAAAGGGAAGCCAAAGGTCAGGCGTATCAAGATAAGAAAAGAAAGAATTGTCTTTATGCAGTTGTTGTTCGCGGACTAGAAGAAACAAGGAAGTCGACGGTCCAGCAGGATAGAAAGAGGCCGAAGGTCTAGCAGGACAAAAGGAAGATGAAGGTCCAGCTGGATAGGAGGCAGCCGAAGGACGAGCAACCTTGTTTATCGTGTTACCCTGTGAAAGACTCAGACCTGTGATGAATTAATCAGAGCTTAGTGCAGCTAATAGTAGACTCACTAAAGTTGTGTGGAGACATTATCAGAGATTATGATGGCTATTTGATATCATCATGAGATAACTTTTGCAGACTCTATGTGGACAGTATGAATAGTTGTAAAGACTTCTTCATATGAAGACTGGTTTCCATTGATGCTATAGCATGGAGACTACAGTGAAGCTGTAAACAGACAGAATTCAGTAAAGAGGATTTTTGGGAGAATAGAATCACTATCAAACATGCCTTGACAAGATTGGGTCGGAGCCCTTAGGGTTGGAGCCTCATAATTGGAAGGATTGGTGTCCTTGAGGTTGGTGCCTCAGAACTGGAAGGATAGGTGTCCTAGGGTTTGGTGCTCCTAAGTCCAAGGTTGGTGCCTTGAAAAAACAGAGTTGGTGCTCTGGAGGTTGGAGCCTCACAAAATTCCAAGTTGATGCTTGGCAACAGATTGGAACCATATATATATTGTATGTGTTGTTCATCTTATGTTCTGAATATAAATGTTTTAACTAGTAAAATAATAGTTGAAAAGAAATACTGATTCACCCCCCCCCCCAGTATTTCCAACAATTAGTATCAGAGCTAGTACCTTCACTCAAAGCCTAACAGCTTGAAGGTTGATCTTTAGAACACAAATGATGAAGCCAAGGAAGAAAGTCTCCAATCCTCCTAAAGGTGTGTCTACCATTGAAATAGAAGAAAATCAATTTGAGAAGGCTTCATGGTTCAATGGAAACTTTGATGTGTGGGAAGCAAGAATGAGGAATTTCTTAAAGACTCAAGGCAATGAAATCTAGAAATCAGTAATTGTTGATAGCATGATGGATGGAGAATCCAAGGAGTACAATGAAAAAGAAATGAAGGCAAACTTAAATGGGCTACCTGATTCTATAAAGAACAATTTAGGAAAATATTCATCAGCAAAGGGTATATGGGACAAACTTCATGACCTTCACTCATAAGGAGCATTGACCATGACCATCAGTCAAGAAGATGATGGAAATCAAGAAGGAAATCCATAACCCATCATAGAAGCTGAAGATGAGAATGATGACATCAAGGCTAAAGCAGACCTAGAAGATGAAGAGAATGAAAAAGATTTTGTAGAAGATCTCCTCGCTCAACTTACAGTTGCCATGGAAGAGATTATCAATTTGAAAAAGGAAAACAAGGAACTTAAGAAGAAAACACTAGCTGGTGACCAAGACCAAACAAGGAAGAAAGTTGACCTTGTCAAGCTTCAAGTACAATAAATGGATGAAGAGCTTGCCAAGCTTAAGAAGGAATTTCATCAAAGAAAAATAAAGCAGCATGAAGAAGTCATATCCATGACAAATCAATTGGATGAAGCAAAGAAACAGGAAGATACCTTGTCAAGTCAACTTGAACAAAGGCACAAGAGCTTGAACAAACTTGAAGAAGAGATTGGTCAGTACAAGGTAGAGGTATCCTCTCTCAAATCTCAACTACAAGAAGCAAGAAAGTTAGCACAAGGAGCTGAGAAGACAATGGAAGCATTGGCAATCATAGAAGAATAGGAGGATGAAGCAGAAAAGGAGAGAAACACCATGATATGTCAACTAAAAGCAAAGGATGAAGAAATTTTCAAATTAAAATCTAACATCAAACTTCTCAAGGCCGAAACATGTAAAGCTACAAGGATCAAGGAAGAAATGGAGAGCAGTCTAGCAAAGGAAAATGAAGAAATCTTCAAAATGAAGTTAGATATCATCTCCCTTAAAATAGAAGCAAATGAAGCTACTCATATCAAGGAAGAAACTGAGAAACAACTTGCTAAGAAAAATAATGACTGCGAAAGATTAGAAGAAGAGATTGTCTCCCTCAGGAAAAAGGTTGAAGGGATGGACAAAACCTTGAAAATCTCTCAAGCCTTGGATGACATGCTCAGCCATCAAAGATTTCCATTTGATACATCAGGTATCGAGTATGCAAGTGAATCCTCAAACAAGAATGGTAATGTTTCAAGCAAAATGGATGTGAGGAAGCTAGAAAGAAATGTTGATGCTCCCAGTTCCAGCAAAGGCAAGGAGAAGATTCAAAACAAAAATGGAAGAAATCTCACTCCAAGAAGAAATGTAGATGATGGCAAAGATGCGAGAAGCAATGGTTATCATCAAAGGATCTCAAGACAGAAATAATTCAGAAGTACATCAAGGAAATCTCCATCTCCCAAGTACCAAAGTTTATTTCTTGGTTATTGTTATTCTTGTAAAAACTTTGGACACATGGTAAAAGATTGTAGGGCATATCATAAAGATAGATATTATGGTCCCCAACAATCTTCGAGGAACTATTTTGCAAGAAGAAATCATGAATTCTTATTCATGAACGATATAGAATGCTTCAAGTGTCATAACATTGGTCATATGGCACGTGATTGTAACTTAACTTGGGCTCTTACACAAGCTAGAACCATGCAAAAGAATAAAGTTACACAAGTATGGAGAAGGAAGCTAATACAATCTGAAAGTCCCTTAAAATATCCAGCAAACAACACATGTTGTTGACCTGATCTTTGACAATCTGAGCATTTGATGGGAAGACTCTACCAAAAGAGATGATTCATACAGTTAGGGGGAGCCTATGATTCTTGATCATTATTGCAAAATCTATTCGTGAGAGTGTCCTTATAAAATCCTTGTTGAGCTATATTAACTATCATTCTTTGATAAAGATCATTTCTCAGGAGTACTCCATTGAAGAACGTGATCTTGTAACCATTCTTTGGACTGTTTTTGAAGCTGCTTTCCACTTGATCACTCAGCATAAATTGGAGTAGTAGAGAAGGCCATCTAATGCTAGAGAAATACGGAAAATAACTATGTTTGTGATATTACAGATGTTAAATGTTTCGACTCAGGGATTTGATGTGAGAACTGGTAGATTATGGAAGCAAATAGAGGCAAACTTCAAACAAACAGATACATCTGGGAATGAAGCATGAAGCAAGAGCAGTTGGAAGCGTCTAAAAAAACTGAAGCATTGCAAAAATATGCCAATTAGTAAAAAGAATTTAAAAGACAGTCACAGATTGGATATCAAAATCTACTCCTGGAGATAACTTGCAGAGACATTTTTTTTCAAGAACACAAGGAAAAGATGGCTCATCAAAAGACTATATAAAGGAAAATGTTGTGCAGTCAAATATAGCTTAGTAAATTAAGGAGAAGCACAGAAATACAAACGAACTCTAATCTAAAGAGAGATAGCAAGAAAGACAATTTCAGTGGCATTTTCTCTTGATTCGGACTATGAAGGCCTCTTAATTCTGACTGTGGAGACAACAGAATATGGATTGAAGCATAAAAACCTGGACACTTGGTGTGTGGCTATTTGCAATCTGTTTGAAAGCATTGAAGTGGAGCATCTTTAAGCATTGTTGAAGCCATGATAAAGTAGTTCTGAGACATGAAGAGGGGATAATGTGCTAATTGATGATAAAGCATCAATCCTTCTATCTTAAAAAAAAGAAGAGCACTATTACAGGGGGAGTAACATACCCATGAAGATCTATTATTCATAAAGAACATAAGTAGTTTGATAGGGGGAGTCCCAGAGCACTCCTTTTCCACTGATGTCAAAGGGGGAGAGAAGGAGAATATTTCCATCAATGATAAAGGGGGAGATTGTTGACCAAGATTGTCATTAATGTCAAGATGGCAATATTTTGGATGAGTGAACAATGATGTGAAGCCAAGCAGAGCAGATCCATGAAGAAACAGGAGCAAGAAGCCAAGGAGAAAAGCCATCAGGGAAGCCATCAGAAGAGGTCATTGGAAGCAAAGAGGTCATTAGCTGTTGTGTGCAGGCAGAATTCGGCAAAACACAGAGAGGAGAAGAAGAGACAAAGGAATCATAATGGGTCTTTGAAGATGAAGATTGAATGCACAAGAACCGTTGGATCTTGGAGATCAACAGACGAGATTGCTTGTAATGAGTGGCCAGGATTAAGTCACACAGCGTAAAGTCAAAGAAATCAATGACAGAGATTAATTTAAGTATTAGCAGATAAGGAAATCGGAGGAGTCGTCGCAGCCATCAATGGTAGAAGATCTACGATCATCGGGCTCTAAATAGCTCGGGCGTTAGTCAAAGAGAAATGCGGGTTTATAAGCGGAAATGGTTTATCAGGTTGAGAATAAGCAATAAGTGGTAATAGGAGGGAGTCACCCAATTCCATTAAGCAATTGACACATCGCACGTCAGAGGAGAGAGGAAACCGCTTTATCGGGCGGGTAATACTCGTGCATGTAGCTCACTCGATATAGTTGTCGAGCGTTGGATCAAATGCGGTTGTGATCTACGGTGCAAGATCACCGAGCATCTTTGTTGGTTGGGTGTAATATCAACCATCGGATGGGATGGTAAGATCTACGGTGGAGGATTGATCTAATAAAGGCAAACATCGGAAAATGTGCAAAGGCTGTAAAAAGGCGGAAAAGGTAAGTTACGCATGATTATTGTGTATTTATATTATATAAACATTATAATAGAAATAATGCGGATATAAGGATTTCATGTGGTTAAATTCTATATAACCAATGTTATAGAGTAGGAAGGTTATGTGTGTATATATATATATATATATATATGGAGAAATCACATCGACAGGTTATATTAAGTACAACATTGAAACCCCCGACTGTGATATACAGTTGCAGACCCGAATACACCATTGCAATATGATTTAGTATATTATCGCATCCGCCATATCGCAAGACTCTTGTAAAGCCTTGCCACATTGAAAGTGTCGATTGTGATAATACATGGACCCAAACAGGTTGTAGCAAAGAGCAGAAGCGTATATAATACATAGATGCGATATATATGCAGACCCGCCGCACCATTATAAATTGCCCTATTGTTACATCGCATCCGCCTATCAGAACATTCATAGCGCAAGTTATAAAGAGTTTTCACCCCCGAACCACCAATTGCGATATGTATGCGGACTTGCTGCAACATTGTCATACGACCTATTGAAATATCGCATCTGTTGAATCACAATGTTCAAAAGAATTGACACCGCCGGATTGCCAATTGCGATATATATTACGGACCTGAATGCACCATTTAACACGGCTAAATTTAATATTGTATCCGTTGTATCACTAGTCTCTAAGGGATGTCAAACCTCTGATTACGATTGCGATTATGATGTGGCATGTGGGACCTCCCTGTTGGTACAATCTCTCCAATGAAATCCTCCATAAATAATGAAGTCTAATGTATGAATATTATTAAAGGAAAAAGGACCTCTCTGATATTTTTTAATAAGCAACATTTCTTTGTATTTCGGCCTCGCTTCCTCCTGAATGTGTCCTGTGAGTATTGGGACACTCGAATAGACAAAGGAAGCCATGGATCAGGAAGTTGAAGTGTCAAGCGAGCATAGATGGTCGAGCGAGCACAGAGTAAGCTAAAGTGACCAGAGGAGGGAAGCCAGAAGGTCGAGCGAGCATTGAGGAAGCCAAAGCTGAAGCGATCGAAAGGGAAGCCAAAGGTTAGGCATATCAAGGTAAGAAAACAGAGAATTGTCTTTATGCAGTTGTTGTTGGCGAACTAGAAGAAAGAAGGAAGCTGACGGTCCTACAGGATAGAAAGAGACCGAAGGTCCAGTAGGACAGAAGGAAGATGAAGGTCCAGCCGGATAGGAGGCGGTCGAAGGATGAGCAACCTTGTTGATCGTGTTACCTAGTGAAAGACTCAGACCTGTGATGAATTAATCAGAGCTTAGTGCAACTAATAGTAGACTCACTAAAGCTATGTGAAGACATTATCGAAGATTATGATGGCTATTGGATATCATCATGAGATAACTTTTGCAGACTCTGTGTGGATAGTATGAAGAGTTGTAAAGACTTCTTCATATGAATATTAGTTGCCATTGATGTTGTAGCATGGAGACTGCAGTGAAGCTGTAAACAGACAGAATTCAGTAAAGAAGAGTTTTGGGAGAAGAGAATCACTATCAAACATGCCTTGACAGGATTGGGTCAGAGCCCTTAGGGTTGGAGCCTCAGAATTGGAAGGATTGGTGTCCTTGAGGTTGGTGCCTCAGAACTAGAAGGATAGGTGTCCTGGGAGTTGGTGCTCCTAAGTCCAAGGTTGGTGCCTTGACAAAACAGAGTTGGTGCTCTGGAGCTTGGAGCCTCACAAAAGTCCAAGTTGGTGCTTGGAAATAGATTGGAACCATATATATATTGTATCTATTTTATTGCAAAGATTATATTAATAAAAGCATTTATTCTTGTTGTTCATCTTATGTTCTGAATATAAATGTTTTAACTGGTAAAATAACAATTGAAAATAAATATTGATTCACACCCCCCCCCAGTGTTTCCAACAGGAAATCCCAATTCCCAACAAATTTACTTCATGACCTAGAACTAGAGATGTTAACTTAGGGCCGTCCCTTCCACTCTTAGAGCGATAATGATCATTAGACTTTCAACATTTAAGGGAATGGAAAGTAAATATTCATACCCATCCCAAACCATCATTTTTTATTAGGATTGACATTATCAAGCACAACTTCCTGCCATTGCCCTATTTCAAATAGGGATTGCTATCAAAAACTTTATGGTTCATCAATGTATTGTCGATGATGGGGCATCTTCATGTGTTGTGTCCTCCTCGAGTTGGAAACAACTTAGTTCTCCCATTTTTATTCCATGAATGAATGAGTTCAAAATAGTTCATGGAAGACTTTGTCCCCCTTTAGGGATCTTACCTAATTTCCCAATCACATCAGGCGGCATGGTTGTTTTATCAATGCAACTATCATGGTTGGTTCAATAGATCACAACACCCTCTTTTCCTAGGATTACATATATGCCATGAATTTTATGGTGTCTTCACTCTTGTGAGTCATGATATTCCCACATGAAGGGTGTTTCATCACATTTGTTCAACACTCCTACTATGATCCTCCCTCCCATGCTTCTCAATATAGAATCTCATCTTCTATTGCTTAGTTTGAGTCCATGTACTATGTGTCCACTGTCACTAACCATGCAAAATACACTCCCATTATGAGCCCATGACTCTAGAACCACCTCCTCTCCCCTTTGGTATGGAGGATGGGAAAATTCATTCACCATTGGAGGTATACTCACATATTTTCTCCCCTAATATTGAAATAATTCATGACATCTCAACAACATCATCCCCTAAGGATGACGAGTTATTTGATGCCATTATCTCTTTCACTAATCTTAGTGATAACCTCCAAAAATGTTCTCCTATTGATTTTTCGCAAGGTCCTAACCACTCAATTGGTGCACCCTCTCATTCTCACTCCTTTAGGACTAAGTCCTCTCACACGTGATCATTTCTTGTCACTGACAGATGCTCCATGGTTATTGGCCATACCCCATTAGGAGATGTTGGAAAATACTTTAAGGTCTTAACACCTGATATGGATATCATGCAACCTATTGAGTTTGATGCATTATTTCGCATCATATTTTGTGGATGTGTAACCTTAAAATACCTACTTTTCTACCTGTGGTCCATCATCCTAGGAATTTGACAATAAATCTACCCCTAGATCTTATCTCATGAGAATGGGGGAAATCCCACTTCCCCCTAGGTCCCACCAGATCTAGACCTCAGTGCAACACCAACCCACATTGCACCCTTTGTGGGAGTTGTCATCACACCTTATTGTGTCTTATACTCATAAACAATACCTTATTACAACCCACATGGCCTAAATGGAATGATCCAATATGGTAGCTTCATTGTTTGGCGAGGCCCCTTTGGCGTTGGTCTCTTTGGTTACCACCCTTGATGGTGATATTGGCTCCTTTAAGGAGTGCCTATTATGGTCACTCATAGTCCCATTGCTTCTTTAGGGAGTTCCCTTTCTAGAAAGTCATCATTCCCTAGCCTCCTATAAGGGGCACCACAAATCTATTTTAAGGGTCCCTCTTCCCCCACATTCCTTGATATACCTACTCCTCCCATGAACCTTAACATTTAAAATTATGGACACTTTCTCTATATTTATTTAGCTACTGGGACAGTATATTCAATTGTATATTCATCATATCTTGGTGTCAAGATATGTCCTTCCTTTAAGGAACCAACTCCACATGTTACCTACCCATAAACTCATATAGCTTGTGCCCCTATTTTCTAGTGGCACTTAGCTTTGGTGTCACACACTAGTGACACATTTCATGCCATCACACTTACACTTTGTGGCCACTTTGTCTCATCATTCCATCAAAATATGTATGTGTACTTAATACTCCTATTATTGATTCAATTTACATTAATCAAGTGTTTTTATCATTAGTGTTTTCACTTATTGGTATCCAGTTTCTTATGTGAAATTACCTTCAAGGTATCCCAAATGCACCTACCGGGGCATTATCTTACCTCTTTAGGCATGTACTTCTTCACATCGGAATGTTAGGCAATTTCTCTATGCTCTTTGCATTAACCAATATACACCCCTTGAGTCATACTTAAGGTATATTTTCCCAACTATGTTGGTTGGTAGTTCTCACCTCCCTAGGTTGCCTAATTCATATCAGCCCTAACATTTTTGGCATGCTATTTCATCCTCTAGAATGGGAGTCTAATAGTTTTCACCTTAGAGATTGAACCTCGTACTTATTTCTCATTATTATGCTACCACAGCTCGTTCGACTCCAACTTGTCATAATTTGGTGATTGGTTCTAGTGAATCCCATCCCATATTACCATTTGGCCTCTAATCCCCCCATAATTAGTAAACCACTTCCATTAGAACCCTTTGTTCACTTACCCCCATGGATAACAACTAATGCCTCCTCCCC
Source organism: Pinus tabuliformis (assembly GCA_031772625.1). NCBI lineage: Eukaryota > Viridiplantae > Streptophyta > Pinopsida > Pinales > Pinaceae > Pinus > Pinus tabuliformis. Next base: position 1,320,246,337 of record CM062804.1, on the reverse strand, counting down.
ACCCACTCATAAATCTATGTTCAACTCTCACCCCATTCAGTGAGCCATTTCATCACTAGGGGCACTTGTCTCTATCTTTGTACATTCAACCCCAATATATGTTTCACTCACTGAATAAGTGTGCAAATTATTATTTCAAAATCAACCCATCCCACTGTTTCCATGCTTGTACCAATCACAGTCGTCACCATCCCTTGGTTAGATCATCTACATTAAATCATATGTGTTTGCTTGGAAACCTCTACTTGATACCTTCTATGTATACCAATAACTCTTGCCATGATCCCTAATTTCCATTCTCCTTGCAACTCCTCCATCCTTAGTACCAAAATTTCCAAGTACATTACCACATCTAGTTGTTCTCCTCACACCAGATTACCTTTTGTCCAATTGAGTTTTGACTACTTACACTTATCAACCATCACTTATGCTTTGCCCAAGGGAAGTCTTAAGTTTCCTTGTGTCTCTTTTGACCTCATCTATCATGATGTGCATATTTAATCCTTTAAAATTTATTATCTAGTGCCTCAATTGATTTTTGAAGGGGCCTCTTCCCTTGGTGACCATGGCTTCATCCCTGTTGATCTCAGCTTGTGGATTTTAGGAATGTAGTGGTATCTTACTTCTCATTCTCCATTTGCATGATGAACCTCAAACAAACTAGAGAGAGTCATCATCATGTTTGTTGGACCTCTTGCTATTCAACATCAACATATTATCACATTAGGGTGGGTGTTACCTCATGATGGTTGCAATTTCCAATTTTAGTGGTTGACCTTTGAGCTTTATAGTCCTTTCACGACCATGAAGCATGACCACCTATGGTCGTGTCAAGTTCTAGGGACATGTCCTTATAAACAAAATCTTTTTTTTTCATCAACACCCCTAAGGAAAATGCATATTTCTACTTCATAGTGCACCAGCTATCATTCCTTTAGGCATCTCAAGAAGATCCTCCAACATTTTATCCGTAATTACATTCCTCCCATGGTTGTATATTGTACATAACTCTTCTATGAATTTGTGTTTTGCAGGTGGTTTCTTCTCCTTCCTCTACAAGACGACCTTCTCTCCTTGGTCTCTTTCCCTCTCTCTACCAAAATATTACTCAAGCAATACTAAGTCAAGAATTTTACAAAAGTGGGTTTCGTTCCATTCATGGAAACTCATAGTGAGGATTTTGCATGATTTGCATGATTTTTCCTTTGATACTCACATGGAGTTGTATGACACAAAATCCCACGAAATTTTAGCACAATAAATGCCCCCATTCCATCAAATTCAAGGTGAAGCTTAAACTAACCCATTTTAGATCTCAATGTTGTTTGGTACCCCAAAGCTCCTTTTATGTGTGGGAATTCTCATTGCGATTGAGATCCATTCAGAATTGGAGCTCGTTTTAATGAAGCTCCAAAAGAATTTATAAAGAAAGGCTATGGGTAAACATTTGGTAAGAGAAGAAAATTAGTTGTATATTGCTTAAATTCTACTAAGAGTTATTCTAAGTCTCAAGCAATGCATGTATTGGCATGCCACTTAGCAAGATTTTCAAAATTAAAGAAGCCTATGGATTTCATATAAATGTCGCCAAAGCCTTTGTTCTTTAATAATTAAATGAAGAGTTTCCTTCCTATTTTGTTTTTATGTGGTTTTGTGTACTTTCATGTTGATTCATTCATTCTCAATTGTGCAAGCCATATTTTTCTTTTACCAATTCTAACCATCTATGTCATATTGTGCTGATGCAACTACTTCTACAACAAATGGTATTTTTCTCAACCACCTAACAACTGTCACAAGAAAAGCATATTGAGAAGGTGCTCGATAGGTTCAATATGAAAGAAGTTAAGCCAATGGATACACCTCTTACATCCCACTTCAAATTGAATGCTAATTTGTGCCCTTGTCATGACAAGGAGAAGGACTAAATGAGTAAGTTTCTTATGCTTTAGTAGCTAACAACTTGATTTATTCCATGGTATGTATTCCACCAAATATTGCACATTTGGTGGGAGTAGCGAACAAGTTCCTTGCAATCCGAGCAAAACAATATTGGCAAGAGGTAAAGTGGATTTTGAGATATCTTAAGGGTACTGGTCATTATTATTTATGTTTCGGTAATAATGATGATGTGCTTGAAGGTTATATAGATGCAAATATGGTTGGAATTGTGGACACTAGAAAGTCCACCATTGGTTGTTTATATGTTTTTGCAGGTGTAACAATGTCCTAGGTGTCTAGAATGCAAAAAGTAGTGGCCCTCTCTACAATAGAGTCATAATGCATAGCTTCAATGGAAACTTGAAAGTACATGTTGTGGATGTAATGATTCCTAGTAGATCTATGAATAAGACAAGATAAATATGTGCTACATTGTGACAGTCAAAATTCCATTTCTTTAGGAAAAAATCCATCATAACATCCTAAGACGATGCACATTGATGTCAGATATCATTGGATTTGACAAGTGTTAGATGATGGGTGTTGGGTTGTGTTATATTCTTTCCACGACTAGCCCACGTAGTTTACAGGTGGGTTAGAGGGGGGGTAGAGCCCCCCCTTCGTTGCACCAACTGTGTAGCGGGGGGGTCACAGGGGATTTAAAGGGGACGGTTAGGTCCCCTCTACGAGGTCCAAGGCAACACCCTGGGGAAAAAAAAATTGGACCCTATATTAGGTTGGGTGGACCTACCTATGGTTTTGTGCATGGTTTTTGCACATGGTTATGGACGTGATGGTTTTCGGTCCATGGTATTAGATGCTTCGGCATGTATAAATATGTATTGTAACATTGAAAGGAACATAATGGAAAATCAAGCTGGTAGTCCCAGTTTTGGGATCCAGGGGAAAATATCTGTGTATATGTGTTTTATGTGTTATGCTCTCGCATTGTTTATTTTCTATGTTTTAGAATTCATATGCAGGTAATTTCTGTACGGGGTTAAAACCTACAATGGGTTGCTAGAGTTGGATAAAATTGTCTTAAGCTAATATGTGCACAAAAATTTTGCGAAGGGATAAACAAACATGATGAGAGATGTTTTAGGATTGGATTAATAGCATGGAGATAGAAACAAAATTCGCTCAATTTTTTATTTGGTCTCGAGTAATAAATTTTTATATGTGAGACTAAATCAAATCAAATAAATAAGTATAGAGTAGTCTAAGGTGGTGATGTTTTCACCCAAAAAAAATTAAAAAATTAAAAAAAATAAAAAAAAAAAATGGAAAATTCAACATGCTTTTGACGAAATCATGCGGAATGTTTTGGAAATCCAAGTTACAATTGTCAAGCTTCAGAATTTTGGGTGCCCCATGGGTTCATGATGGTGTTGAATCCATTTCCAACATTAAAAAAAAAACAATTGAAACACTCCCACAGTTGGATTTCTTGAAAAAATAAAATTGTCGGATTTTGACAAGAAATTTCTTGTCCGGGCAAAATTATCGCCTCGTTAGACAATGCCAATAAGTATAATATTTTGTTGACTTATTCATGCTTATGGAATGTTACAAAGGAGTCAAATGAGTCGTGTTTTTGGGCATTTGGTATTGCATGAAATAAACCTTTGGGCACATGGTATTACATGAAATAAACCCTATATATAAGCTATTAGTCCTCATTTATAATGGGCGAGAAATGAGTGGGTGATATAATTCATGCATAGTTGAGCTTAAGATTGTGTATTTAATTTTGCTAAATTAAGCTTATAAATACGTAGGAGTCCTCATTTATAATGGTTGAAGAGTGGATGAGGATACTAATGAAAATTAACATTCAACTTATGTATCTAATTTTACTAATAAATTAAAGTTAATAATCCTTTCCATATAGTTTTTTCCAGAAATTCAAAATAGTTTTCGAATTTTTGGAATCTTGTGTCTAATTTTTCATTGGCTGAGGAGCCTTGATGTGACATAATTCCCCTAGTGGAGGGATTTTTGTTTTTGTTATTTGTTAGTGGGTGATAAATCATTTCAAAAAAAAAGAAAGGCTAATTTTTCAAGTGGTCGATATGTTGATGAGTGCTCTGACACTAACATTGACACTGTTATGCTTGAAACCACTATTTCTCTACCCAATGATGCCAAAACTGACAGGGTTCTAGGTCCCTTATGTAGACAAGGGAGTGGGGCGGGGTGGGGTGGGGGGTGACTAAACAAATCGCCATAACATTGTGTTGAAGCCTCGAAAATCGTTGCTTCAACATGGGGGAAAACCACCCGGTCCAGACCTTGGTTGGAAGCTCCTTTTCCGTTTGGAGTAGTGGTTTCGACTAGGGATAATGGGACCAGTTTCCCAATCTATTTTATGATTGTGCTAATGGGTTGATATGTGGTCTTTTGGAGTGATGTTTAAGCTAAAAATAATCTAAACTAAACTAATAATCACTTGCATTTTATCCTAATTTAAACACTATACAATTATGACTATACCCAAGAATAAATTGAAGTATGCGATCTACAAAAATATCCAAAAGCAATTGGTAATAAAGATCATTCAATTGCAATGAGAAATGAAATCATTTTAACAATATTCATTTCATATAAAAAGTTAGCCGAAACGATTGTGAAAGATATATCGCATAAGAAATTATTCATGTATTCAGCATAAAATATAGGCCATCATCATACAAAAGTGCAATAATGCTAACCAAGATTGAAACTTTCATACATAAAAAACTTGAAGAGAAATTATTGCTTGATACATAAGTAAAAATAATTACGAGATAAAAGTACCATTTATAATACGTTTTACTTATGTGCTTCAGCAATATTGATCTACTTTCAATCCTGTTGTGGCCACAACCACCACCCTATTAAAATCTGCCTTGGTAGCAATTTTGAATGGGTCCCCTAAAAGTTGATCTTTCACCTCTTCGAATGATCTATTTTATCCCAAAGACTTTAACTCATTGCCAAGTCAAATCTGCAATTCTTAATGGTCAAGCCCCCCTTTTAATAAATCTCTGTTGCAAAATTCATCCACGACCTAGTCTAACCTTTCATCGGGACTCTTTCAAACCCTCATAAACGTTCAGGGTGCTCTATACCCACACATATAATCACCCCTCTCGTTACCCCTCGAAAAGCTCCATTGCACCTTTATCTCCATTATAACTCTCTACAATGGAAACGCTTCACAAACATGCATAAATCACCCTTTTCCGCCTATCGCAATCAACACTAAGGCATAATATTCACCGCTACACTCCGAACCCGACGGCATTATTAACCATATTTTATATATATCGGGTCTAGAGCCCCATCGCATATCGCAATCAGCTAGGTCCAAGGCTATATATATATATATATATATATATATATATATATATATATATATATATATATATATATATATATATATATATATATATATATATATATAAGGCGCACATGTCTTCCGGACCCAATGGAATTATTAACTGCATTTTATATATATCGGGTCCGGAGCCATATCACATATCGTAATTGGCGGGGGTCAAAGCATATACATAAGGCCGATGCGATATAGCGGACCTGACAGGACTATAAAGTAAAATATATATGTTAATGGGTCTGCTTCCCCATCGCATATCGCAATCGATGAGGCCCAGGGCATATATATAAGGCATACCATGATATATCGGACCCGCCGATAGCTATCAATTCGGGTGCATGATTTTTCAAGTCCGGCCCTATTGTCAGCCGTGGGTTTTCCTGTGTATTCCCTTGTATTGCGATAATACGCTGAGATCTGGGTTTTTCAAAGGGAATTTATACATTGCGGACCCACCAGAAGTATTAACATATATATATATATATATATATATATATATATATATATATATATATATATATATATATATATATGGGTCTCTTTCCCCAATCGCTTATCGAAATCAGCAGAGCCGAGGGGTTATTCAATTTGCGAAGGGGTGATGACCGAACCCGATGATAATTATATGCCCATATACATAATATTTGAAGTCTGACCCTATGGCTCAACCACGGGTTTTCTCATGTTGTCCCATGTTTTTCGATAATACTCTGGAGTTTGGGTTTTTCAAAGGGAAGTTTTATGCGGAGGACCCGAAGGGATTTATGAACCACGGCATATATGTGTTTCGGGTCCTGCCAATCGCAAGTCGCAACCGGCAGAGCTTTAAGCTCAAACACACGGCGCGATGCGATGCGATAATATTCCACAGACCCGATAGGGTATGGATTCCTGCCTATAATATTTCAAGTCCGGATTTTGGATCCGGTTCTGTGTTATGTAATGATTTTTAGTGTAAATCGGATTTTTGCTTGCTAGACTTAATCAATGCATGAATAAAAAAATATATGTTGATTCTTTCACTCTTGTTCCTTTTGATGTTATAAACATTTCGACGAATGCAAGATTTATGTTTTTTAAGTATTTCTATCATATTTTTATAAGCATAGCTAATGCTGGTTATCTTTGCAGGCGAGGACCAAGAGAAGGCAAGCGAGGTCAAAGAATGGAGGCATAAGCCTCAAGTATGGCCCCAGGTGGTGTTCTATTTCAAGATCCGGCTTTAGGCGTTGGCGGTCATATTTCCACATGTTACATGTGTGTTCTGAAGGCTATGCGGTCTCGGGCCTTATCATGATGAAATGACACGCATTCCTCCGACTTTCAATCAGAATCTATTCATTTCCCCAGGAAATGAAACGCTCCAGCAAATGTGGCCTTTACGGCTCAGCCGTTTGGCCGATCGACTAGAGGCCTGTATATTCTAATTTGTATATTGAAAAGAGGGGGAGGTGAAAAGTCAGGGAAAGAACGAGAGTCAGGGGTTTCTGCATAAGTATTACCTCCGAAGATGAGGAGGGGGCTTTTTGTTTGGAGAGAACAGCTTTGATTTATTATGAATAAAGAAGACTGTTTGGTTCAAGAAGGAGCCTTTGGTTTCTTATTTACTTTCCCTTGCTTTTATGTGTTTTGAAATGGGGATGTTGTTTCTGGCATAAATACAAAATGTGTTTTGTTTCTGTGCATATTGATAATGATATAGCTTGTGATTAACCTTGGTTGTTTGAATGTAATTCTTCATCATAGTTAACTCATGAGCAATCCTTGATTTGGAACTATGTTAGACATCAGTTGCAAGCTTTATTTGTATGAAAAGGAATGTGTATTCTTGTATGAGTAATTGGATTGCAAGTCAGATTTAATGCAGCCTTGTTCTTATGTGAACTAGTAATTGATTCATTTGGACTTGGAATTTATATATGATGTTTAACCTCTTTTGTTATGCTCCTGCAGGATAGATTATGATAGTTAGGACTAGCTTAAGTAGTTTTGATAGTATTTGATACATATAGGTTAGCTGTTTCCTTTTGTTGATTTAATTGAAGTCTTCCTCCAAGAAGCAATCTTTCAACACCTTTAACAGTTTACAGGATCCTTTAAAACCCATTGGAACTAGCCACACCAAACGAAAGCAGGTCTAATTGGGGCCTACGATCGGGTTAGTCCCCCCTTGTTGGTATAGCGAAAATTCACCATGTCAACAAAAATGGTGCCAGAAGGAGGGCCTGAAACGCTGTCCATGGCTTTTCAAGATTTCATCTATAAATGCCATGCATGGATTCAAAAATATTAATGTATGGATCGTAAAGGTCGAAAAGACCATTCTGCCCAATGGGAAGAGCCTTATTTCGAAGAAACAGAGATCCCTCTTAGTCCCGTGTCCAGGTCACCCAAAGAAGAGAGACTGTGGGAGTATCCTGTCATTCAGGAGCAACCAGTCAGAAGACTTACACAGGCTTACGCTAGTTCCCTAACACACCTCCCTATCTTTCAGTCTTTACCTCCGACAGCAAAAAGAAAGCCAAAGGTCTATCACATAAATGAAGAGACATCTGCAGCCCCTTCTCTTAAAGATATTGTGCTAGATTATTTGCAAAGTGCCGACTCTCCTTGGGAAGAAATTCCTGAGGATTCCCTTTCTGAAGGCAATCCTTGGCCTGATTTGGAAAATCCTAATGAAGGAACCCTCAACCAGAACCTCCATATCCACGACATGGCTAATGTTCCTCCTCTAGGTGGGAATCAACCTCTACTTCCCCCTCCGGGTGGGAATCAACCTCCACCTCCTCCAGGAGCACTCCCTTCCTAGCTTGCACAGGATTTTGTAGCAGTACCTGGGCAGCAGCATCCCTTACCTAGGAACGCAAAAAGAGTATTACCTAAATTCGACCCTGAGCAGAGAGACACTGTTGATAACCATATTCACTCTTTCTTCCTAGCCGTGTGCATGTTTGGGGCAGCCGATGAGGATGTGGTATGTTGCTTATTCCCTTTTACTTTGATTGGTACGGCCTCCACATGATACTTTAGCTTGAGGATAGGATCAATCACCTCATGTGGTGCCTTTCAGCAGGCCTTTTTAGACAAGTTTGGCGATGACAAAAGACCTGTGGCCTTAGTTTTAGAACTATCCCATTTAAAAATGGAAGCCAAAGAAAAGGTAAAGGATTTAAACATCTAGTTCAATAGAATCCCGGCTAACGCTAGACCTACTGATGAGGTGCTCATGGAATTTTATATCACCGCTCTCCCTATCCCTACTGCAATGTGGGTCAAGAGAAGTAATGCACAAACCTTACAAGGTGCTATCGATGAAGCGATAAAAGTCGAGAATGAAATGATTAGTCTCAAAACATGTCATCATACAACCGAAGGGAAGAAAGCCTCTCAACCATCCAAGAAGAATAATGGGAGTGATAACAAAGCGGCTGAGGACAAAGAAAGGGACACCACAGATGTGGAAGGTTTGCATTGGATCATTAAGAAACTAACAAACATAGTCATCGATATGAAAAGGAATTCTGGAGAGAGTGGAGGAGAGTATTACAATAAAAAACCCTCCAAACCTTTCTATCATAAGAAGACAGAAGGTGGTCAAGGTCAACTTGCGTTGCCTGCTCCACCCAATGAAGAGAATATAAATATGGAAGAGCTGGCTCTTATTGGATCACTCCTTAACAAAGAAGAACCTATAGTGGATCTGGAGCCAAAACAAGAAAATGAGGAAAAATACCAAGTAGAAGAGCCCTTGGATGAAGAATCTCAAATCAATGACTATGGGATTCCTATGCAAATGAGAATGATGACGACGAAGATGATAGCACGGCAGGAATCCACACACGAGGTAAAGGATCACTTGCTGGTGTGATTAAGCCTATAGACCAAACAAAGAAAGATGTTCACCCTTTGAAGGCACCTGCTCCCAAAGTTCCTATTGAGAAGGGTAGACCTAGTGGTCAATCCAAGAATACCCCAGTTGCAAACCATCCAAAGAAATATTATACATCTCCCACTGCAACGAAGGTGACTCCAAATGGTAAGCTCCCACCTAAGAACGGAAAAATTGGTATGTTTACTCTGCCCTATCCTGTTTATAACATTGATTACAATATTGTGGATGATCTTAAGAAATCTAGGGCTAATATCACATACTTTGATTTGCTAAAATTAACGCAGCAAAGAGATCTGCTCCTGAAAGCTATGAATGAGCGTAACTGAAAAATTCCCACCATCCCAAGCAGCCAAACCAAGAAGTTAGTGTCCAGACTTGTCAACTCCTCCATTACAGCCCAAATACCATCAGCTATGGAAGCCAATCTGTTTAAAATGAATCAAAGCCCCGAATATGTTAGTGCAGCCATGATAGGTAGAAAATCAAAATCCATGACTCCGCCTTTCCTTATCACATTTGAAATCCTCAACATGAACGTACACAATTGCTTGGTAGATTCTAGTGCCTCATCCACTGTGATGCCTTATGCTGTTGCTAAAAGACTGCATGCGATACCCGAGAAAACTGGGACTCGAATTATGCAATTGGACAGGACAAATGTGAAAGTAATTGGGGAATTGAAAGATGTGTTGATTCGAATGGCTACTAAACCACAATATACACAAGTCATTGATATAGTGGTAGTCAATATACTCGAGGCTTATGGAATGCTGCTTAGTAGGGACTAGTTAGCAAAACTGAATGGATATTTCTCAACTGATTGGTCCCATCTCTTGCTGCCTCAGAAGGGGAAGGGTGATATGCTGAGAATTGATCAAGAAAGATACATGAAGTATGTGGTGACAGAATTAAATGGCCCCAATGAACCTGTAATTTTTACCAATTCTATCCTTGGGAATTATAGTTTCAATGTTTGTGCCACGAAAACCTGTTTTGGAGAATTCCATGCAGAGACAGTTGAAGAAACTTTGACAAACACACAGTTGGAAGCTCTCCCCCATAATCCAACTGATGAATTATCTTGTATTATAGTAGATGATAGGACTAATCTCGTAGATAACAGTTCAATTGATGTAACATTAGATTCTATATTTTGGACACTCTATTTTGATGGCTCTAATTGCCTTGAAGGTGCAGGTGCTGGGAGCATTCTCATTGACCCGCAAGGGAACCAACATCTGATGGCCAGCCGGTTGGAGTTCACATGCACCAACAACACGGCAGAATATGAAGGCTTGCTGCAGGGCCTAAAGAAAGCCATTGATATGAAGGTAAAAAATCTTAAAGTTTTTGGTGACTCACAGATAATTGTGGATCAGGTAAGGAAGAGGATACATTGCAATTCGCCACACCTGGTAAGGTACCAGCATGAGGTATGGAGCTTAATTGACAATTTTGATTCTTTTAATATTACATACATACCTCGAGGGCAAAACCAAGACGTCGATCTGATGGATGCTAAAATTTTGCCTGATTTTAGATTAAAGAAGAATAAATGTTACGTTGAATTAATTTTCAGACCATTCATGCCTGATAAAATCTCAAATTGGCAGGTTTTCGAAGAGAATGAACAAATCCTTGAGTTCTTGCACTGCGAGAAGACATTCAAGAATGCAGTCATTGATGGAAAGGATCATGACAGGCTTATGAACGAAAGGGAAGATGAGGAAAAGGATCAGTCCAATATAATTCCCAAGTCAGTTGTCAAGATGGAGCACTTGTATGACCTGCATGATAAATTTAGGAAGCCGATTAACTACAAAATGCATAGCTCATCCATGAAGTATGAATTGGTCAACCTTGGAACCAAAGAAGACCCAAAAAATGTCAATCTGGGCTTGGGGTGCTCTCCACAAGAGAAGGTTGCATTTGTGAAGCTATTTAAAGAGTACAAGGATGTCTTTGCATGGACCTATAGTGACTTAAAAACCTTTGATGCCAGCGTTATGCAGGATGTAATTCCTTTGGAAAAGAGAGGCTAAGCCCTACCAACAAAAGCTTCATAAGATGCATCCAAGCTTAGAACCGTTGGTGAAGAAAGAATTAAACAAAATGTTGGGTGCTAAAATCATTTTTCCGATCAGACACACCCACTGGGTAGCCAATCTCGTGCCAATAAGTAAGAAAAATGGAGACATCAGGTTGTGCATCGATTTCAAAAACCTGAACAAAGCATTACAAAAGGATAACTACCATGTCCCTTCTATGGATCACATTCTTCAGTACATTTCTGGGTCTGAAATGTTGTCCCTATTAGATGGGTTTTCAGGATATAATCAAGTGTTGGTATCTAATGGGGATCAACTTAAGACAACCTTCAACACTAAATGGGGCACTTACGCATATCATAAAATTCCTTTTGGACTTATTGATGCGGGCGCCACATTCCAGAGAACTATGGACATAGCTTTCAGAGGGTTGATCAACAGATCAGTAGTGGTTTACATGGATGACATCAATGTGTATTCATATCACAAAAGGGATCACATTTATCACCTGAAACAGATTTTCGAAAGATGTTGAAGGTATGGAATATCATTGAATCCCAAGAAGAGCGTCTTCGCAATTATAGAAGGGAAACTATTGGGTCATATTCTCTCTAAAGAAGGGATTGTTATTGATCCTGAAATCATAGAGACCATCAGGAGAATACAGCCCCCTGCAAATAAAAGGGCAATGCAATCTTTCTTCGGGAAGATTAATTTTGTTAGGAAATTTATTTTAGGTTTCGCAAAAATAGTGTGCCCCATGCAGCTAATGATGAAGAAAGACGTTGTATATAAGTGGAGCAATGAAGCCAAGAAATCGTTTCAGCGAATTAAAGCGGCCATTGCAGAAGCCCCTGCGTTAGTTAGTCCCAATTTCAACAAGGAATTCTTCATATACACTTTCACTTCTGATGTTTCATATGCCACAGTCCTCACTCAAAAAAATGATGACGGCAACGAAGTCCCAATTTCTTATATGAGCTCCAATCTTCAGGGAGCAGAACTGAACTACCCAGACATGGAGAAACAAGGCTTTGCGGTTTTTTAAAGCCGTAAAACACTTCCGCCCTTATTTATTAAAGGCCATGACTAAAGTAATCGTTCCCCATCCTGCTGTAAGAGCCCTCTTCGTGTAGAAAGAAATGGGTTAATGGAGAGGAAATTGGATAACCGCACTTCAAGAGTTTGACCTCGAGATTAAGCCAACAAAGATAATTCGAGGGCAGGGATTGTACAGGCTATCAACAGAAGCCTTGGTGGATAGCGAAGGGGCATCCGAAGAACCAGAAGCACGGAGCATGCAAAATGAACAAGCCAACAAAGATAATTCGAGGGCAGGGATTGTACAGGCTAGCAACAGAAGCCTTGGTGGATAGCGAAGGGGCATCCGAAGAACCAGAAGCACGAAGCATGCAAAATGAACAAGTAGAACTCAGGTAGGATCCCCTATGGATTAATGAGACGTTGTTGGGTAGCGGATCCCCCATGTAACGGTTTTGGGGCGTAAATTCCACAACTTTGGGGAATAGGATGGTAAAGGATCCCTGAAGGGCACAGAGCGCGGAATGTAATGGGTCGAGTCAAAGGGTGGTCCGCCCGAAAATAATGTAAAATAATAGAAAGTGAGTTGGCCTGCCCATGGTCCGCGGACCATGGGAATGTATAAATAGAGCAAGGCTCTAAGGGTAGAAGGTAGTTCTTGTTTTGGATCTTGAATGTATGGGTTTGTGAAGGCAATAGTGGATCTAAGTCTATAAGTCCGAGTCGGGTTGGATAGTAGTGGAATAGGCTCTGCAGCTGTGTGTGCAGAGTCCTGGTAGAGTCCACAGCTGTGTGCGCAAAGTCCTGGTAGAGTCTGCAGCTGTGTGCGCGGACCCCTGCAGCTGAGTGCACAAGGAAGGAAGTGGATTGTACTGAACGAAGATATCAATAAAGCTAAGTTGGTTCTGAAATATTGTGGATCTAGTTAATTTCTGGTTTATATATCTGTTTTGATCTGTGCGCTTATGCTTATGCTTATGTTCTGAGTTTATGCAAATATATAACATTTCTAGGCACACGCACTAGTTATATTGGTTACATGTTTGTTTAAAGACCATGAGAAGTAGATCTGATCCATAATAAACTCATTAATAATAAGCATTAAAGAAGTGCCTTTTTCTGGATCTACGTGGAAGCCTGACAGCAGTGCAGAGCGGCGCAAGGCCGTAGGTCGGTTCACGAACCTTCCAAGTTCTCATCAAGACATCCCTAGGGTGTAGAAACCTAGTTCCATCACCCTCCCCTATTGCCTCGGGTGAGACTTCAGCCCACGCTCCGTGGACTGTTGCCGAAAGGGCCGATAGTATAGGATTTTTTTTGCTATTACACTTATGAACCTGGGTCAGGCCCCAATAAGCCAACAGACGTTGATGTGTGAGTGCAAAACATCAGAAGCCCTTTTGGATCATGAGTTGTGGTATTACGACATACGCTTCTATCTCACACGGGGAGCATGCCCTGAGCACATGGATGCATCACAAAGGAGAGCGCTCAGATTGAAATCTAATCAGTATCACTTGGCCAATGACACATTATACAGGAAAAATTATGATGGAATCTAGCTGAGGTGTTTGGAAAACGGTGATGTTGATCATGTCTTGAAAGAAATACACGATGGCCCAGCAGGTGGTCACTATGGCGGAGAGACTACTGCTCACAAAATATTAAGAGCTGGATATTATTGGCCCACAATGTTCAGAGACTCGAATGCCTATGCTCGCAAATGCAAGGTGTGTCAAACCTTCGCAGGATGAGAAAGAAAGCTAGTTGTTCCCCTCGGGCCCATTATGATTTGTCGCCCATTCCAGCAATGGGGCCTAGATATCATAGGTGAGATCACTCTGAACTCTTCACAGCAGCATAAGTATATACTCACAGCGACCGACTACTTCACCAGATGGACCGAAGCCATCCCGCTTGGGAAGGTAAATGAAGATGACGTAATATCATTTATTGAGAAATTAATTATCAACAGGTACGGCATCCCTGACGCTCTCATATTTGATAATGCCTCTTACTTTTCATCACTAAAATTGACTGAATTTGCTATTAATAAATCAATTCACATAAGGTATGCATCAAACTATCACCCCCAGGGAAATGGAGTTGCAGAGTCTTCAAATAAAAACATCATCTGCATAATCCGTAAATCTATCGTCGACAACCAGAGGAACTGGCACAATGCTCTGACAAATGCCCTTTGGGCCGATAGGGTCACCCCAAAAGTGGCCTTAGGAAACTCCCCATACTTCCTCGTCTATGGACAGGAAGCCATCTTGCCTCCAAACGTTACCCTCCCCTCCTTACAGCTCTCCCAAGCCTCAAGAGGGACCCCTTCAGCCTTACTTCAAGAAAGGATCAACCAAGTAATAAGATTGGAGGAATTGAGAGATAAAGCCATAAATAAGTTCAGAAATCACCAAATGATTGTGAAGATATGGTTTGATCGCCATTTGGCAGGAGATAAAGATTACCAAATAGGAGAGCTAGTCCTAAAATAGGACAAGTTGAATGATCCAAAAGGGAAACACACGAAATTCCACCATTTATGGCTGGGCCCATTCCTAGTTGTGGATAAAATTGGTCAGGGAACTTACAAATTGAAATTACAGGGAGAAACTAAAAAACTCCCTGTTAATGGCCAACATCTCAAGAGATACTTCCAGTAGCCACCACATGGTGGTTACCTCCTGAGTAGGTTAGGATTCATTTTATTTTTGTTGTTAGTTTAGTTACATTTCCGTCTTTTCCTTTCTTGTTTTTCTGCAAAGTTTATTTTCCTTCTGTTTTGAATTGCAGTCCTTTTTAGCCAACTGATTTTAGTCCTCCAGTGTTGTTTTACCTTTTTCATATTTCCCCCATTCGCCACCTTCAGCTTTCACCTCCTTCATTAACCTACTGATGAGTCTGCTGATCCTAAATCCATCATTACCTTGCAAATCAAACAAATTTTCAATGAGCCCATGAGAACTAGAAAATCAGAGGTGGAATTCAAACCGAAGCCACTCATTAGCATCTGTTGGGAACTAGGCGAGATCTGTTGATAACTTGGATACCTGGAGCATGTAGGGGCATCCTTATAAAACAAAAAATGTATAACTACAGTTGAACTGGCATGGAGGAACGCTACATTTTAAATAAATCCCACTTAGACCTAGCCTATACTTGCTTGTAAGGTTTGCATTTATTCTCCATTGGTCCCATCCACCACACTAAATTCTCCAATACCTGTCATCTACAAGTATACCTCCTTTCATGGGCTAAGCTCAATGTCATATACCCTGTGGCAAATCCAATTGTGCTCTAGTCCTTGTGCCTGAAACTAGAAGGACTTATTTAAAAGAAAATGAAATGTCAAGTCCTTGTGCCAATTTGGAAGGACAGGTTGTTTAGGAAGCTGGTTAGAGTAAGGGTTGTTGCTAGGCTCAGAGTACCGGTTGATACAGCAAGCCCAACCTTGCTTAAGCGGTTTAAAAATATGGCATGATCCATGACTGCGCCCCATTCAATCCTATGAAAATATAGCATTGAAATTATTATATAAAATGCAGATAAACATATCTACATCAAGTTGATGAGCAATAAAGAGCTGAGGTACATGCCTAAACAGGTATTGACAAACCAGTGATGGCCCCAAAAGTATTTTTGAAAGTAGGAAACAGGTAAAGGAAGGTCAATAAATCCCATAATACTACCATTGGAGAATGCCTGTCAAAACCCTACCATTAAGTAGAAGTTATTTGTCTTTACCCCCCTGTAGCAACTAATGCTGAAGTGGAACCCATGCCTGTCCTCTTTGTAGTTTTCATTTCAATTTTATCTTAACACCCTGATGTTCTATTGATCCAAGGTTTATTTGGAAACAGAGATAACTGGTTCGCCCATCGGTTCGCCATTTTTTGTCGCCACAACCACCACCCTATTAAAACCTGCCTTGGTAGAAATTTTGAATGGGTCCCATAAAAGTTGATCTTTCACCTCTCCAAATGATTTGTTTTATCTCACAGACTTTAACTCGTTGCCAAGTCACACCTGCAATTCTTAATGGTCAAGCCCCCCTTTTAATAAATCTCTACTGCATAATTCATCCACGACCTGGTCTAGCCTTTCATCGGGACTCTTTCAAACCCTCATAAACGTTCAGGGTGCCCTATACCCGCACATATAATCACCCCTCTCGTTACCCCTTGAAACCCTCCATCGCACCTTTATCTCCATTATAACTCTTTACAATGGAAACGCTTCACAAACATGCATAAATCACCCTTTTCTGCCTTCGCAATCAACACTAAGACATAATGTTCGTCGCTACACTCCGGACATGATGGCATTATTAACCATATTTTATATATATCAGGTCTAGAGCCCCATCGCATATTGCAATCAGCCAGGTCCAAGGCTATATATGTATATAAGGTGCACCTGTCTTCCGAACCCGATGGCATTATTAACCGCATATTATATATATCGGGTCCGGAGCCATATCGCATATCGTAATCGGCAGGGTCAAAGCATATACATAAGGCCGGTTCGATATAGCAGACTTGACAGGACTATAAAGTAAAATATATACGTTATCGAGTCCACTTCCCCATCGCATATCGTAATCGGTGGGGTCCAGGGCTTATATATAAGGCATACCATGATATACTGGACCCGTCGATAGCTATCAATTCAAGTGCATGATTTTTCAAGTCTAGCCCTATGGTCGACCGCAGGTTTTCCCGTGTATTCCCTTGTATTGTGATAATATGCTAAGGTCCAGGTTTTTCAAAGGGAAGTTATACATTGCAGACCCGCCGGCAGCATTAACATATATATATATATATATATATATATATATATATATATATATATATATATATATCTATATATATATATATATATATATATATATATATATATATATATATATATATATATGTATATATATATATATATATATATATATATATATATATATATATATGTATATATATATATATCAGGTCCGCTTTCCCCAATCACTTATTGCAATCGGTGGAGCCCGGGGTTATGCAATTTGCCAAGGGGTGATGACTGGACCCAGTGATAATTATATGCCTGAATACATAATATTTGAAGTCATGCCCTATGGCTCGGCCACGGGTTTTCCTGTGTTGTCCCATGTTTTTTGATAATACTCTGGGGTCCGGGTTTTTCAAAGGGAAGTTTTATGCGGCAGACCCGAAGGGATTTATGAACCACGACATATATGTGTTTCAGGTCCTGCTAATTGCAAGTCGCAATTGGCAGAGCTTTAATCTCAAACACACAGCGCGATTCAATGCGATAGTATTCCGCGGACCCGATAGGGTATGGATTCCTGCCTATAATATTTCAAGTCTGGATTATGGATCCAATTCTGTGTTATGCAATGATTTTCAGTGTAAATCAGATTTTTGCTTGCCAAACTTAATCAATGCATGAATAAAAAAATAGATGTCGATTCTTTCACTCTTGTTCCTTTTGATGTTATAATCGTTTCGACGAAGGCAAGATTTATGTTTTTTAAGCATTTCTATCATATTTTTATAAGCATAGCTGATGCTGGTTATCTCTGCAGGCGAGGACCGAGAGAAGGCAAGTGAGGTCAAAGAACGGATGCATAAGCCTCAAGTATGGACCCAGGTGGTGTTCTATTTCAAGATCCAGCTTTAGGCGTTGGTGGTCATATTTCCACATGTTACCTGTGTGTTCTGAAGGCTATGCGGTCTCAGGCCTTATCATGAAGAAATGACACACATTCCTCCCACTTTCAATCAACATCTATTCATTTCCGCAGGAAACGAAACGCTCCAGCAAATGTGGCCTTTAAGGCTCAGCCATTTGGCCGATCGACTGGAGGCCTATATATTCTAATTTGTATATTGAAAAGAGGGGAGGTGAAAATTCGGGGAAAGACCAAGAGTAAGGGGCTTCTGCATAAGTATTACCTCCGAAGATGAGGAGGGGGCTTTTTGTTTGGAGAGAACAACTTTGATTTATTATGAATAAAGAAGATTGTTTGGTTCAAGAAGGAGCCTTTGGTTTCTAATTTACTTTCCCTTGCTTTTATGTGTTTTGAAACGGGATGTTGTTGCTGGCATAAATAAAAAATGTGTTTTGTTTTTGTGCATATTGATAACGATACAGCTTTTGATTAACCTTGGTTGTTTGAATGTAATTCTTCATCATAGTTAACTCATGAGCAGTCCTTGATTTGAAGCTATGTTAGACATCAGTTGCAAGCTTTATTTGTATGAAAAGGAATGTGTATTCCTATATGAGTAATTGGATTGCAATTCAGATTTAATGCAGCCTTGTTCTTATGTGAACTAGTAACTGATTCATTTGGACTTGGAATTTATATATGATGTTTAACCTCTTTTGTTATGCTCCTACAGGATAGATTAGGATAGTTAGGACTAGCTTAAGTAGTTTTGATAGTATTTGATACATATAGGTTAGCTATTTCCTTTTGTTGATTTAATTGAAGTCTTCCTCCAAGAAGAAATCTTTCAAAACCTTTAACAATTTACAGGATCCTTTAAAACCCGTTGGAACTAGCCACACAAAACGAAAGCAGGTCTAATTGGGGCCTGTGATCGGGTTAGTCCCCCCTTGTTGGTATAGTGAAAATTCACCATGTCAACAAATCCATACAACACCATCTAAGAGTACAAAAGTGTAATTTCAGTAGAAGATGCCAGATAAGATAAAATAAATCGTGTTCCATTAATTTCACTAGAACTTCCTCAAAGGGACAAAAGTGCATGTTTTGAAGATTGTTTCTAATAAAATTCCTGGACCTCTCTCTAAATGCATGAGAGGGGTTTAAATACTAAACTATAAAACTAAAAATAGATTATTACAAAAATAGTTGAGGAGGTTTAAACAACCTTCCTCAAATTATGAAAAATAAAACCAAGATAGAAATAAGCATGGTGACTAATTGTTCTGCATTTGATCCTTTAGATCGCAAATGTCTGTCATGGGCTTAAGCTGTGTCGGTTAGCCGATTTCAGCTTTCAACTGTCCAGTGAATACGACGTCAGTTAGTGCTGGCACCATTTTATCCGTAGAAGTGGTTAGGCATCACAGGGTCATCCACTGGCTGTGAGGTTTCACTAAATGTCGCCAATATGCTTCCCAGTTTAACTTGGTCATTTGCCTAATTGCTTCTTCTTTTTCTTCTTTTTCTTGTCTCCACTGTAGTTCAAGTTGTTTTACATTAGGAAGAAAACCTAGAATGGATTCTGCCACAAGGTTGGTGCTATGTAAATTTTGATTAATATTTTCGATAACATTGTTTGCTACTACTACCACGTCTGTTGTTGCCTTCTCTACCTCTCTAAGTCGAGAATCCCAGTTTGCAAATAAGATTTCTTTGTGTGACTCCTCCAGTTTAGGCAAGTCAGATTTTCTCCCATCTTCTGAATTCTACCAGGTGATGAAATCGGAGACTTTTTTCAAGATTTCATCATATTCAAGTCTCATTTCCACGACTTGACTTGTCAATTTGTCGCTTATTTTACAATAATAATTCCATTGCAAAATATTTTGGCATAATAGTTCTTTTTGGTGCATCAGCTGGGAGTTAAGGCTGAGCGCTTCAGTAATAAACTAATAAATTTTTGGATCATCTTTATGTAGATAAGTTATTCCTTGTATTTGTGCTTCCTTCTCTGCTAAGCTAGTTTGATGTTTTATTTGCATCTATTCGAACTCTTGTTGAAGCTTAGCTAACTGTATCTCTGCTTGCTGGTCAGATTTTTCTTGCTGTAATCGTTGTTCAAGCAACAGAATTTCTTTGGAATCTCCTTCTAGACTTACGCTTGTAGTAGGCTCCTTTATTGGTTCAATCAATAATTGGTCTAATGGGACCTTTGTTAGCCTCCTTTCTCTATACTCGTAAAAGGTTTCAAGATATTCACGGTCAAAAATTAATTGTGCCATATGCTTCACCTTTGTGAAGGTGTTTTTCTGCAAAAAGATGTTGTCAAATGCATCTTCCTCATTACTGAATACTTTTATTTTTACCATGGTGGTAAAATCTTTGACAGTGCTGAATGGGTCATATTGCCTTCCAGGGAATTTAGGTAATTGCATGGATAACATAATCTATGCTTCTTTAAATGCATGCCCCAGGTCGTGCAATGAAAATGCTCCACACTGTAAAGGGAATGTAGGCCAAGTGGCCTTTTTTTCTTCCTTTAATTTTTTTCTCATCCCTCCCTCACTAGTTGTGTGATATGATATCTCTCTAGCCATCAACTTGTCTGGCACATAGTATGGGAGGACATGGGGGGAGGTAATGCTGCCAAATACCCTGATATACGTGAATGTATCCTCCCCAAACCATCTGGCCACTGGGAGGATATCTACCTCGGCTTCTTTGGAAAACCTGTGGGCATCTCGGTTATAAAGTTGTCTGTGGATAGGGAGCATAACTCCATGACAAATTTTGTAAAAATGTGGTTGAAAGTAAGATTACCACATGTTTTTATGGTATATCTAAATGGGAAGTGGATTTTGGGTAGTCCACTTCCATCCCATGACAGGAAATTTCGAACCAAAACAAATTGCATCCATTACATAGGCGCTCATAAAAAATGGAGGGTAAACCCTCGAAGCAACACTTCTTTTCCTTCTATACTCCATTATTGTTTTTGCTAAATTATCAGACAAAATTTGTGCCCAATTCATTATAGTTGCATTTACAGCTGCATCTATTAATGGCAACCATTCTGGGGAGAATTTAGTACTATCGGGTTTGCCAAATAGTCTACATAGCATGGCCGCTGCAAAACTATGAGGGGGACAAATAGACGCAGTAGAGTACATACCGTTCTTGTCTTTCTTGATTTTGCCCTCATTATTTGACCAGGTCCAGGTGCAGTCTATTGGGTCCTCGTTTTCTTTGGCAAACTTCTCGACAAACTACTTGTTGTAGATGACTTGTGGCTCTGGTAGGTGGTACATGAGCCGCAGGTTATCTGGCGTAAAAGATCCCATAACCTCTTGGCTTCTTGTCTTGAATTCTCTGTCTGAGATGTCAGCTTCATCAATAACCCATTTAACCATGTCTGTATAAGGGATTATCTTCGGACGCGCAACTATGTGATGCAAAAATGAGCATGTTGTCTCAAACATGGAGGCGTCTGAGGAATCACGTCCGTCAACTGTAACCTTTGTTTCCAAAATCCTTGGTTTCTCTTCCTCCAGTATATTATACATGGCCTCCCATGTAGAGGTTCCTCCCTCTCTGCTGCATGTAGTATCCGTAAATAGAGGAGTCATTTCTGACTTCTCAGAGACGACTGCCTTGCCTTTCTTCACCATAGCTCCCAACGATTTGCTCTGTGGATTTTCCCTGAAAGTGAAGAACAATAGCTATTAGATACACAAAGATGACAATAAACGTGAAATGAAATAATGTGGATAACTTATAAAGGTGATAAAAGGAGTTTTATTTGAATGCACGTAAGAATATATCATATCACGTTAAATGGATTTTCACACATAAATGCAGTTAACTCTTACTAAATGCCCACTAATGTTTCGTTATCCCTTAGCTTTAATGCTCATAAACGTTTGCATCATAAATCAGGAAGAAAGCTTCTAGGGTGGGGAGCCTTTGAATTGTGATAATGGCAACTTTTGCAATTTGTGAAGCAATATCACATATCACAATATCACATTATACCTTTTCGCTTTTCTTACCCTCCCTTGCGTTTCTGCGGTATGCTAGATGCGAGCCACTCGTTTATTGTCTCAAAACATAGCTACTTGTCAAGTTTTTCTATGTAAAGACCCTTTTTAATAAGCGGCAGACCTAAACATTTGTTCGTAATGTATTAAAGGAGTGGATCCGGGTCTTGATTGCATTACGTAATATCAACCGATCATAGGTTTGCAATGTTCTTTTCAATGCTTGAAATGTGATGCGATAAAGGTTATGATGCCATCGTAATTTCTCATTTCACTTGTTTTGAGATAACCTTTTAAGGCAGGCTCTTCATAAATAGTGATATGTGATGCGAGACTTGATTTTGAAGAGAAAAGCTTTAGGACCTAGTTTATGTCAAAAATATGATAGTTTCGAGGTATAAAGCATAAATTCCTCTTTTAATAGTTTTTTACTAGATTTGATAGGTTAGCAAGGTTTTTTGATGATGCTTAATCATGCAATATGTGGGAAGGCAAGCATTTAGTAGTTCTTTTGAAAATGGGTTTGATTGATATCTTGCTTTATTCAAAAAATAAAAGAAATGCCTAAATGCTAAGTTTATTTTTGGAGGGATTTTTTAAAGGGTCCCCATTTATTAATGTAATATTAACTACTACTATTAATAAATGGGGGGGTTGTTGAATAGCACAACACATTGATACATTGTGCAGAGTGCGAAGGAAGAAACAAAGGGGTGGGGGGCTGAAAAAATCTCCATAATATTGATACATTATGTGGAGTGTGGAAGAAACGTTGATAATATTGATACATTATCGCTACTGATAGGAAACATTGATACATTGTGCACAATGTATCAACGTTTCCTATCAGTAGCGATAATTATTTTCAGTCAATATTCAATCATGAAAATGGCTTCTTACTGAATTTCTATATTGAGAAATTAGGTGTCTTCATTATGATTGTGCTTGACATTTATATTCATTCATTACAAATTTTCTAGTGCACATGATCAGTCTTATGGATGTAAACATTTTCGATGCACTTAAATTCAATGATTCTCACTAAAGGGGATCCTTCACACAAAGTGGTGGGCTCCTTTTTTGTTCCAGACATTACCAAAATCAACTTAAAAAAGAGGCATGGAGGGAATAGTAGTTCCCATTTGTTTATGATTTGTTGCCATGCCATCAACAACACTCCTCCTTTTGCATGTTCCTATATTTGAAAATTTGATGGCTGAGATAATTTCTTCGATGTAACAATTCAAAGTGATAAGCGGCAAAATATGGGTTTTATGTGTCAGCCTAGACCTATACAAAATTTCTCACATCAACTTTGCTTAGATGGGTTTGGCATTGAATTGTTTCTGTAATACTTCGTTATTCATGTATTTTAGATCGGGCTTTTGTGTAAATCAGTTGTAATTAAGGAATTGGCATGTTGGTATCTCCATCAATCATTATTCTTATACAAATTGCAATGAAACATCAAACAAAGTGGCTATGTTCCACAATTCATTATTATACAAATCCATTTACAACATAAGTAACTTCGACTTTGTGTCAAAGAGTGATGGTTTCCCATTGTCTATCACAATAAACAACCGACACCATTTTACATGAGTGTTGTCTAAAGAAGAAAAAGAAAAAGGAATATATATTCTATATTCTATGTATCATATTCCTCAAGTGCTTTGCATGTATTTTTACACAAAGATGAAGATTCATATATATAAAGAGGGAGAGAATAGAATGGTTGATTATAAAGGCAATTAGGAGGTTAATTTGAATTGTTGGTCAAGGTTGTTGAAGAATCGAGGGAATGCATAATTAAATTGATTCTTCATTACATGATAATAATTTGTAAAGTGTTTGTACAACTATTCTTAGCTTGATGTTCCATTCATTTTTAGTGTGTGTGTTTACTTCATCAAATTGTTATCAAAACAAAAGAGACAAGAACACAAATATTTGGCTTTTTAGCAAGGACAAAACCTCTCCTTCTTGGAGAGGAAAACCCACACAAAATTCTTCTTAGAGATTCCATTAAAGAATACCAAGACCATGACCCTTACCACATTCTACGTCTCCAAGACCAAGATCATCAATCCCTTCCTCTATTCACTGTTGAGGTCATCCTCATTACTGCTGTTGCAACTCCACTAAGATCATCCTTCTTTCTCCTTTACTAAGATCATCACTGCACTTTTGCTGAGATATTTATCACATTGATTGTGATCATGTCAAGATTGTATTCTGAGACTTGTCACGTTTTCTTATTATGTCGAGAAAGTAATGCTTACCATTTCTTCTCATTACGTTGAAACTGTAACCCTTTTTCAGTGTCATTACATTTCCTTCTCTTCATAGCAAAACTGATACAAGGATATCACATGGATCTTCTTCACCATCAATATGCTAAGACTGTGGCAGAGTTTAGGAAGTATGCAGAGGTTGTGATATTGTTCCTTCTCATCAATCTGAGACTGAGATAGTCATTGATATCTCTTGATAAGAATTTATGGAAGCATCTTATCTTTAGTCGAGACTGTAACTAATATCTCATTGCACTGAGGTCAACTATGGTTATGTTGAGACTCTGTTACAGTACTCTCCATCCTCCTGTAGGATTTGCGATGGCATCACAGTTGGGCCGAGAACATGTTACAACTGCAATATTACATGACTGATATTGTTGACCTTCAAACAAATTAACATAGGGACAGAGCATCGAGATCATAATTGTGTGGAACCTATTATACTCATCGAGGAATAGCATTGTGACTCAAGTCTCTAAGTTGCCGAGATTGTTCTTGCTCCTGTAGGGTTCCAGAGATCTCACCGAGAGACAATGATCATGCTTTCTGTTAGGAGGTACACCACTGAGGAGGAGGGGATTATGATCCTTCATTCTTGTGATCATAACTGCATTTAACGAGGCCTTCTAAGATCCTATACCCAACCTAGATAGCCTCCTTGCACCTCGCATCCATCCACAACTCTAAGAAAATGTGAGTTCTATTTCGTTTAATTTCAGATACCCTAGCCACCTTTTTATAGTGGTTGGTGCTCTACAAATCAGTCGACATGCATCCAAGAATTGACATGTCTATTGTCCAAAATGACATGACTTGCATTTATCCATTTAATTCTATTTTCGAGCCGACATGGTGATCTCTTTGTTGTTTTTCTTGCGGACTTCAGTGTGCTTGCATTTGAAGGATTGTTCTTGGTCTTGCAGGGTTGTTCCACGTTGTTGAAGACTTGTATGCATTTACATAAGCTTCTTAGAGAGCTTTTACATATGACATGACTCATAATAATTAAATTCTGAAGATATCAAGAAGAAATCTTTCACCTAGTGACACTTCTTGCTCATGAAACCCATGTAGCAAGGCATACAAAGATAATTTATTTTCTTTATCACATTGTTTACAAAGATCATGTCATTATGAAGACTGAACCTAGTTACATTTTCTTCAACACTCCCTCTTAACTAGGGAGGTATTCATAACGGTACTTGGTCATTCTCAATTTGAAGAATTTCTCATAAGAAGAATCGGATTTGTAATCCATCTGTTATAGCATCATTTCAACCAACATAGCGAGGCATTAACTAGCAGCTCCATCTCTCACTTAGATCAAAGCACAATGTTGGCGAGACCAATGACTGATAGACACATATCAGCATTGTCTCTCTTAGGGTCATACCCACTTGGGTGTTCTCCGAGTATGCCCTACTAGGACTATTCTCATCTTGGGTTCCCAGCCCTCAAGAATATCGGTCCTCTTACCCACTCTTGTCTTGGATGAACTACCACATACTCAAAGAGTGTCGGATGCCAGATGATTACACAATACTCCATTCTTTCTTCCAAACTGAAGACAATAATGTCATGTATAGCTCTCCCTCTTACCCAGGGATGAGGTCCAAGTTTCTCTTTACTCAGAAACTTGCTTGAGATCCTTTACTAATAGGAACCTTCCAGATCTCCCTCGTACCTAGGAACTCTATCATTAGTGCTTTACAGGGTCTTCTAGTTGACTGATGATACGAGACTTCGATGTCATCAATTTCTTCACATGTAGGGTTTAGTCATCCATCACTTTCCTCCATCAAGTCATTCCTTCTTTCCCAAAAAGTATCCTCCTTGGCTTTACATCTGGGGCTTCCTTCATAAGGCCATATATCTTCACCTTTCCTTTAATAGTGATTTCTCTATATCATGAGGTACATAGTTGTGACATCCTTCATAACTCTTCTTACCATGGCCCTGCACAGATACCCATACTTTTCCAAGAGGTCAAACACCAAAAACAAATCACATATTACCTTTTGGTGATGGCCTTTTTCTAGTGACATCTTCTTGTAAATATCAATCATCTTGCATACATGTTGACACATCTCCCAACGTTATCTGTTATCAAGGGTCTTCATATTTTCAAACTTCCATCAGATTCTTCACATCATTTCGGGAGATTTCCTGGTCAAATTTTCTTGATCTTCTGGATGTTGATTGACTTCATCATGGTTGCATAATTCACAATCTCCTCCATCCTCGTTTCTTTTATTCCCAGGAGCTCTCAGAGTTCTTGAATTGTAGTCAACTACCTCATACTTCATATATGGACATATTATGTTGATTTCATCTAGTTTGACTTATGTCTTTCTGCATCCTTTCAGAGCAGGAGATCCTTCTCCCTTTTGATCATGCTTGATTCATTTTACATGCAACCATGTATCATGATATTATGATATCAAATACAAATACAAATACAAGCATACATACCTCATTTTCCCTTCAGGCTACTTTCAGCGGCTTTCTGGATTGAATGAATCTTCAATCCCTTGATCTGCTTCATCATGTCATCAGTCATTCATCTCATGATTTTCATAATTTTTAATTCTTGATGAAGCACTTGTTGCCTTCCCAGACTTAGGGGATCCTCCACTGAGATTATTTTATTTTATTTTATTTGATCAGAGACTCTTCAGGATCTATCCCTATCTGGCAAATGTTTCCTTTTGTCCTGGATGAGTTCTTCCTTTCCTTTAATGTACAACGAGATTCCCATGATCTATGTCCTTCCTATACAAGCTCTTGATTCCATGATGCCACAATGCATCTTCTTACCCTGGTCATATCTGCAAATGCCTTTGATAGGATTCTTTTGAGAGGGGAACTATCTCACTCATAATGGAGATCTATTATCCTTTATTTAGCTTCCTCCGCCATTCTGGCGATATGAGCTCTTTTTTCATAGTAGTAATTTTCCTTTTCAACCTTCCTTTACTTATCTGCACTTATTTGAGTCATATAAACTTGTTTTTCTCCATCTGACATAGAGACCACAAACTGTTGATCGATGTAACTTTCTTGTTCATGGACATTTGTTACCTTGCTTATCAATATCAATATCAATGTTTTTTATTTTCTCATCATTTTTCCCAGATATCGTAACTGAGATCTTATGAAGATATTTCTTCATTCTTCTTTACTGTATTTCAAATAGTATGTCCTCCAGAATTTCATGCATTCTTCCTATGTCTCCTTTCTTGCTCTATAGAACCCTATGAGTTCTTATGACTTCAAAGGAGACTTTGATGTACTTACCTCCTTAAGGATAATGAGATTCCTTCTCATTCAATGCAAGTACCTTGATGACCCATTAAATACATATAGGTCTTCTTGCAATCATGAAGCCATAAAACCAAACTTGATTATAGAATGGAAAGATACTTACTTGAGATGTGAAGATGTAATCTTCACCTTGATCATGCAGGCTATTGTTGAGGCATTGATGCTTCCTCTGATCAAGATCCTTGATAGGAAGAGTGCCTTCTCTGTCTTCGAGCTGATGTATCCAACAAACTGTTGATATATATTGATTTGAAGTTGCTTGCTATGATGTATAGTGATCAATTAGATAGTGCAACTTCTGATTTGAGTATTGTCCATATACACTCCCATATATGCATTAAGATATGATATCTTAAGACTTTGTTTTTTTTTATAGAGAAGTATTCAAACTAAGATACTGAGAAGTCGTGGATGAGCTTGTCAAAACATCTGTTACATACCCTGAGGTTTGAAGACTGTTGACATCCGAAATCCTTGTTGTTGTAGGCTGATGTTTGATCTAGGGTTTGATCATGACTAGGGTTTGATTTTTCCATGTAGATCTTTCAGTTGGTTTGATGTCTTGTAGAAACTTGATTCTTGAATGTCTCTTTTATGCCCTTAATTTGACTGTTGAAGCCATCCCTCTCATACCATGTTGAAGAATCGAGGGCATGCATAATAAATTGAGTCTTCGTTACATGGTAATAATTTTTGAAGTGTTTATACAATTAATGTTAGCTTGATGTTCCATTCGTTATTAGTGTGTGTGTGTTTACTTCATCAAACTACTATCAAAACAAAAGAGACAAGAACACAAATTTTTGGCTTTCTGCTAAGGCCAAAATCTCTCCCTCTTGGAGAGGAAAACCCATGCAAAATTCTTCTTAGGGATTCCCTTGACGAATACCAAGACCATGACCCTTGACACATTCTGCCTCTCCAAGACCAAGATCATCAATCCCTTCCTCTGTTCACTATTGAGGTCATCCTCATTACTGCTGCTATACTTACTGCTGCTGCAACTCCACTGAGATCATCCTTGCTGCTCCTTTACTAAGATCATCACTGCACTCTTGCTGAGATCATTATCACATTGACTATGATCATGTCAAGAGTGTATTTTGAGACTTGTCACCTTTTCTTATTATGCCAAGAAAGTAATGCTTATCACTGCTTCTCATTACGTTGAAATTGTAACCCTTTTTCACTGTCATTGTGATTCTTTCTCTTCATACCAAGACTACTATAGAGATATCACGTGGATCTTCTTCACCATCAGTATGTTAAGACTGTGGTAGAGTTTAGGAAGTATGCAGAGGTTGTGATACTGTGCCTTCTCATCAATCCTGTGCCTTCTCATCAATCCAAGACTGTGATAGTCATTGATATCCCTTGATAAGAAATTAAGGCAGTGTCTGATCTTTAGCCGAGACTGTAACTAATATCCCATTACATTGAGGTCAAATGTGGTTGTGTCGATATTGTGTTACGGTACTCTCCATGCTCTTGTAGGATTTGCGATGTCATCACAGTTGTGCCAAGAACATGTTACAATTGCAATATAACATGACTAAGATTGTTGACCTTGATCATAATTGCATGGAACCTGTTATACTCGTCAAGGAATAACACTGTGACTCGAGGCTCTGAGTTGCAGAGATCGTTCTTGCTCTTATAGGGTTCTAGAGATCTCACTGAGAGACAATGATCATGCTTTCTGTTAGGAGGTACACCACCGAGGAGGAGTGGATTATCATCCTTCCTTGTTGTGATCATAATCGCATTTAATGAGGCCTTCTGAGATCTTATACCCAACCAAGATCTCCTGCCTACACCTCGCATCCATCCGCAGCTCTAAGAAAATGTGAGTACTATTCTGTTTTATTTCAGATACCCTAGCCACCTTTTTATAGTGGTTGGTGCTCTACAAATGAGCCGACGTGCATCCATGAATCAACATGTCTATTTCCCAAGCCGACATGACTTGCATTTATCCATTTAATTCTATTTTCGAGCCGACATGGTGATCTCTTCGTTGTTTTCTTGCAGACTTCAGTGTGCTTGCATTTGAAGGATTGTTCTTGGTCTTGGAGGGTTGTTCCACATTGTTGAAGACTTGTATGCATTTACATAAGCTTCTTAGAGAGCTTTTACATATGACATGACTCATAATAATAAAATTCTAAAGACATTAAGAAGAAGTCTTTCACCTAGTGACACTTCTTGCTCATGAAACCCATGTAGCAAGGCATACAAAAATAATTTATTTTCTTTATTACATCATTTACAAAGATCATGTCATTATGAAGACCGAACCTAGTTACATTTTCTTCAACAAAGGTTACTATAAAAAATACAACGAATAAGAATGACATGTGGGTTTATGACTAATCAATACACCTATTTCATGTTGATTCTATCGCATCCACAACAATATGGTAATTATTCAACGTTGATACATTATGCAAAGTGCGGAGGAAGAAAGCTTCCTCTGCACCTTCGCACAATGAATCAATGTTATGGAGATTATCAAGGTTGGCATCCGTTGCAGGCCCCAAAAAAACCAAGGCAACCTTTAATCAAGGTTAAGTTTCACCATAATCAACAATTACAAATTCTGCAAGAACTTTGAATAGTGTTGACGGTAATTCTATCTACAACACAATAATTAAATGCTTCAACATCTATTTTGAGGATGATAATTCTGTTAGATTTCAGGCTTTTGTGGTTTTCTTTTGTAGAATGAGAGTTTAGATTATCTACAGTAGTATTTGAAGTTTGTCGACGTTTCAAATCCGAAAGAGGATCCATCATTAGGACAATGATAATTATGTCGACAACAAAAAAATTATGTACTTCTAAATCTACTTCTACTTTATGTTATCTAGTGTCCACTAAACTGAAGTTTTTTGGTTCCACGTGTGAGTTGATTTACCCATTTTATGCATGTGATTCTTCCAGAGTGCAGAGGAAATTCATTGTGCATATTGCAGAGATGCACAAGAAGTTAATTGTGAGTGAGTGTTTAGAAGTGGGGATAAATCACCATTCCTTGCACTTCTGCACTCAATCTCTAATTTTTCCTTGTTTGTGAATCAAAGGAAATGGCAAATTCAAAAAATTTGCAGACAATTCTAAGCATGCCTTTAACTTGTTCAACGATATATTAAACCTTTTTATTATTCAATTTGTGGTTAAACATATCAATGCCATAACTGATAAACCATGGTAGTAATAATGATGCGACCAAATCATTGGGAAGTTAGGGTAAAGCACACCAAATAGTTTCAAAATTTAAGTCATCCAAGGCAGATCGAGCAAAATCCAAATGTTATGATCAAAGAAAAAGGATAGACTCGGTTCCACCCAAGTTTGATGTGTCTAGCTTTGTATGTTTCCAATTTTTTTGTATGCAAAAATCAATTAAGAGTTTTGCTAAAATTTGGGATAAAATTAAAAGGGCGAAAATACTATTTTGTGAGAAAGGGGAGAAATTATTATTTTAATGGAATGACGACAAAAGAATATTTTATTAGAGAAGGAAGGAAAATTATTATTTTAATAGAGAATGGCTGCAAATAATATTTTATTAGAGGATGGAGGAAAATTATTATTTTATTGGAGATTGACAGTAAAATAATATTTTATTGATAAAGGAGACAAATTATTATTTAATTCAAAATGGCAACAAAAGTCTCCGAGTGGAAATTGGGCCCCACCAATAAAATAATAGGGAAAAAGGAGAATCTAGAAGCTAGAAGGAGGCTCAAGGGAGAATTGTAAATGGAAGATGGACTCAATTGAAAAGCATCCCATGATATCATTTTCCACTTGACATTGAGAAGAAACTCAAGTGAGTTTCAAGAGTTTCAAGTGAAACTCAATAGTTGATTTCGGTGGACTTCGAGTGCCACCTTATTTAGCTCTAGAGGGAAGATTCTCTTAAATCTTCTATTGGTGCTCATTTGGTTTGGTTGTTGATTTGATTCGAATATTTGATCATAATTTGTGTAAGAGATTGTTGGCATCATAAATTTTCATTTTGTAGGTCTATTCCTTCCTCAAGAAGTTGAGTTCAATTGTTCTTCCAAGGAGGCAAGGCACAAGATATAGGGGATGAACATGAGGACACTTCCTTGTCCAAGCATCAAACTCTCGCACCTACATTTATCTTCATAAGTGGGACAAAAAGACCAAGGTTTAGAGGGTCAAATTTCTTATTTTGGCACCAAGGGAGTGTGCATTAGAGAAGCACAAGTTTCACTGCTCTCAAGTGAAAGTTCCTTATTGTTTTGGGGCAAACATTTGAAGGGAGGACATAACACAGGTTTCTTGGTTCACACCCTGGAAATGTTATCACTATCAAGATGAGTTTCTCAAGGAAAAATGAGATTTGAATATCCCCATTTCTACGATGGTCAAAAAACTTATTTTCTAGGTTGATTCCTTTGTTGGCAAAGGTCGAGTTCTCTTTGTATTATAACCATAATATTCCTATGTGTGATGTTGGACATGTTCTGCAAAAAGGGGTCAATTTGATGAAGTATTCATCAATAACGTGGCAACTTGTTTCTATTATGGAAAACTAATCATTCTAGGCAGGCTATGGACTATTTCCAAGTTGGACAAAGAAAATATCTAAGTTGGGAATGAGTGGGTTGATTATTAAACACCCTTTCATCTTTGTGTGAAGTTTCTCCCTCAGTCAACAATGGTATTGTTACATCTGATGGAGTTGATAATTCTAGGTTACATGATTGGTCTAATCCTCAACTTCAACTAATTTTCTTGGAGGCTTCCCTTGTGGAAAGATCCCGGGTTTATCTATTCCATTACTACCTATGTATTTCATATTGAATATATAAGGAAATATAATTAAGAGAGTTGTTCTAGTTTGTTTACATTATGGAAAATTTATGTATCAGCTATGTGTGAATTCCTAAGAATTAAATAAATCAGTTTGAATTCCTAAAATGTTGTATTTGGGCACATGTTGTTCTGTGTTTATCTTCTTGAGTTAAATTTGTAAGAGACCACCTACAACATAGTATAACCAAACTGCTTGACAAAAGTTATCACTAGACATCTCAATATAAACTCAGGGAATTTCCTTAAAACTATAAAGAATCTCTAGACATGATATTATAGTGGTATCAGAGCCTAATCTTAGCCAGCTATGGGCCTTAAGCCTATTGATGACGAGAAGAAGACTTCCAAGACCATAATAAAAAAGCTAAAAAATCATGGGATCTGAAGAAAGGTTAAAATCGAATAACATGGAAGCTACCTTAAATGAGGTGATAAATATGCAAAAAATGATGATTGATGTGGGGGAGCAGTTGATTCATACCATAATTGGGAATCAATACCATTCTCAGTTATACAAAAAATCCACTATGCCCAAAATTATGGGTGATGCATCAAGATGGAAACACATGATAACAACTGATGTGGAGTTATTGGAAACAAATTGGAAGGCATACCAATCATTGGGACATGACATTCAAGCGTCTTTATCCTTTTAAAAGTTCTGTCAACTAAGAGGCATGTACAAAACAATGGGAATTTAGTGGAATTATGCATGGATGATGAGGTGGATCAAGGCAGAAGATGAAAAAGTAGTTGAAGGGGCCATGGTTGGTAAGGAGACACATGAGGCACCCATTAACTTGCGTGATCACGAGGAGAATCATGGCTCAAATATATACCATGAGGACTATAAGCTTCCACCCTTGGAGAGCCCTCTCAAGGCTCAAGAGATAGAGATAGTTGAGATGAGTGAGCATTCTTCTTTGGGACCAGCCATCGATGAGGTACAGGTGGGTGCCAAATCATCTAGCGTGGGCCCAAGTCTGCCAGATGAGATACACTAAAGGAGATTTGAGCACATAGAGGGACATGAGCTTGATGAGGATGTTATGCATAATGATCTACCTATGGAGGGGCAGCTAGTGACTCATGTTGAGCCCATGGCGGATGAGGATGTGCAATCATATTTGGGCCAACCACCAATAGGGAGCAAACAGATGCATAGGCAACCAACAAAGTTACAGTACATTCAAAAATTAGCTCTCTTCAGGCATATATAAATGGGGCTTGCAACACTAGGTTACCTCTATGTGTTGGAGAGAGGGAGGCAAAGTTACCCAGCAAAATCTCATGTGTTGACCAAGATTGTGAGATGAGGTGACATGAGTTTTGTAGAGCACAACATTCGTTGGTTGGAGTTGTTGCTTGTGTAGTTACTGTTGACCGGATAAATCGTTCTTGCGAACAAGACCGATCTCCCTAGTATCACAAGATAATCTAGCAACAAACAGACAAACAAATCTATCTTTCTCTAGACATATGCAATTTACAAATAAAAACTATAGAGGTGTTACGATCCTACCTTAGATCCAACACTTGTTCATTGTAGTCATCCCTCGATCGTCTAAAAGAGTTATCCTTTAAAGACCTGCAAACACAAACAAGAAAACATCAAATAGCACCTGCATAGCAAATATCATAAATCATGTCTATTATGGTGATCAAGGCATCCGTAAAATAAACCATAAATGAACAGCTTATTGAGAAAAACAAACTTATTTGTATTAACTTTGAAGTAGAAGAACCTTAAAACCTTTTCAGCCTTGATGTTGAACAAGCTCTTCCTGGGGTCCAAAACAGGAATTTCCTTTACTTTTACAAGCCTTGCACTCTTCCAAATGAGATCTTAGAGGTATGTAATCTCTCCTCATAAAAGCTCAACTAAGAAGACTAAGTTCTAGCAGCATTTCACCTCAAAAATATTCAGCTTTCAACCTCCCAAGTAACCAGCCCAATGCTTCATTTTATAGTGCAGAGGAGGAGGTTACAGGTCCACCTATGAAGGGATAGAGTCCTCCTTCAAAGGGATAAGCTCCTCACATCAAGGGGTTAGCTCCTTAAGGTATGGGATGCATGAACCTTAAGAGAGTGAACTTGCCACCTCAAGATTCCTTCCAGAAGCTTCTAGAAATGACTGAAAGTGAGTTTTTAGAATAAACTCGTGCCTTTTTAACTTTTACAGGGGTCTGCACCCATAACACAGATACAGAGCGGTCAGGTGTGCAGGGAACATGACCATTAGGTGCGGGACCGCAGGTAAGACTAAGAGAAAGTGCGGAACCAGAGTTTTAGAGACTTTTAGGGCTTTTCTCTTACTTTCAAGGCTTGATATGAAGAACTGAGGCTTTAGACTTGCAAAGGAGGAAAGTATGAGTGGTAATGGACTCACACAGATTGCAGAATGTCAAGGTGACAATTTTTAGTGCAACTTCTTTGGGACCAGCCATCGATGAGGTACAGGTGGGTGCCAAATCATCTAGTGTGGGCCCAAGTCTACCAGATGAGATACACTAAAGGAGATTTGAGCACATAAAGGTACATGAGCTTGATGATGATGTTATGCATAATGATCTACGTATGGAGGGGCAACTAGTGACTCATGTTGAGCCCATGGCGGATGAGGATGTGCAATCATCTTTGGGCCAACCATCAATAGGGAGCAGACAAATGCACAGGCAACCAACAAAGTTACAGTACATTCAAAAAGTAGCTCTCTTCAGGCATATATAGATGGGGCTTGCAACACTAGGTTACCTCTATGTGTTGGAGAGAGGAAGGCAAAGTTACCTAGCAAAGTCTCATGTGTTAACCAAGATTGTGAGATGAGGTGACATGAGTTTTGTAGAGCGCAACATTCGTTGGTTGGAGTTGTTGCTCATGCAGTTACACATGCATTTGACCGTGCCCTTGGGGTTAGGTGATGAGAGATTATGAGGTGGTACCTGGTAGAGTGGGCTAGATTTATGGAGATGACTGTAGTTGGGAGTGAATCTCAACAGGAGCTTCCAGACATTGGGATACTAGAGGCCCATGTTGGCATTGGGATCTAGGTGGGGCTTCCTACCATATACTCAAGACGTGGGATGACAATTATTGGGATTGAGGTGGGATTCCCCACCACATCATGGATTTGGCTAGTGAGGGTATTGGTGGTGTGATAGATCTAGTGACTATGAATCCACACACTTTCAAATCTCCATCAACATTAGTGACAAGATGGTTTGATAGGAGAGAAGGCAGACTTCACAAGTTGTTTGAGCATATTGGTTGTTCATGGAGTCACAGGATGATTAGCACAATCTGGCAGGAGTTTATGAGAGGAGGTTGCATTAGAAAGCCACTCGATAGGGCATTGTACGAAGATGATGCTTTTCCATTGATGTTTTGGGCACATGAGCCATCGAGGATCGACACAAAAACAATATCTCGCATAGCATGTGTGGAGTTAGGCCACTTAGGTCTACGAGGGCAGATGAGGAGATATGATGTGTGTCATGGTGGATTCCCTAACATAGTAGGTAGTGGAAACTAGTGGGCTCTTAGAGGTGTACGATGGTGTGTCATGATGTGTGGGCATGCCTTATGGAGTAGGAGGAGTGATTCACACCACTTTGAGTTTTCACATGGAGTGACGACTCCTTCAACACAAGCGGGATGTTAACTGGTTTAGGATGACATGGTAGCTGGTAGTGGTATCTAGTAGTGCATAGAGGGGTGCAACTGGGTGCATTCATGTGCCACGAAGCATGAAGATACATGGATGCATGCAAGGGAGCGCAGGGATGCTTGGCCTTATGTAGTGATGTGTGACCCTGCCCATTAGGATTTTGGAGCATTACCTCTAGGGAGACCGCCTAATAAAGATAACATGCCTGCCATTGAGTATAATTCACCGAGGATTTATGAGAACTCAGATGAGCATCACTTGATGATATCCATGGGGACTTGCGTGCCTATCTCACTTCCACATTGTTTGTAAGCACGAAGGACTTGGATGTTGTCCCTTTATGCCTTCATTGTGAGCAGCGGGACACAAGTGGTTCACGTGAGACAATTCCTTAGGACTCATAGTATCTAGGGAGAGAATTCTCAGCGGTAGCATTTGGTCAAGGCATGAGCTGACAAGTATAGGCTTAGGGAGCATGTGGTTTGCTACAGAGGTAGTGTATGATCCACCCCTGAGTTCACACTTAGGGAGGTGTCCATGAGGGAGCTACATGGCATACTTTCGGTAGGACAACTTGAGGTGTTGTGTGAGATTGAGGTATAGGGGATGGTAGACTTCATCTACAAGAGGGTATCCGAACTCTAGGCAGTTACTGGGTGCATCACTAGGAGTTGGGGCAACAACTTTCATTGTGTGGTCTATTAGGTGCAAAGTAGTTTGGCATATGTGGGACAAATTCCCAATGCCTAGTGGCCATCTATCAAATACACACAGGGGTAAGAGATGAGACACAAAGGGTCCCAATAATTAGTAGTAGGTCACAACAACCAACAAGGAGGTTTGGGAGTTGTGGATATCTAGTATGGATATGGGATCCAAGGATCCAATTGAATGATAGGACTCTCCATTCTGTGATGAGTAGGATCATGGGAGAGGGTGATCTAGTTCACCTTGGGTATGACACATGGGAGATTGTTGAGACCTCCATTATATGGTGAAGCAAATTTATCTTGTTGCTACTCAAGATTGAGATTAATAGTGGGTGGGTATACATTGACATCATGGAGGTACATGGGTGGGATAAGATTGGCCTTTAGAGATATTATGCCATCAGGTTCCAGGAGGGGCGGATATAGTCTAAGCACGATGGGAAGTCTCTCATAGTAAGAGTGCCACAGTGTTAGCATGGTGGCACCCTTGTGAGACTAGCATGGGATCCAGGTATAACATTATTTGGCGGTTTAGATACCCTCTTGGGTGAGCTAGCTTCTACAAGGGGCGATCATTTAGATCTTCCATCGAGTTTTACTAATTCGTTGTTGACATGGGGAGCATCACCATTATGGCAGGATGTTCAGCAATGAGGAGTGGTTCAATGGCACATTTGGGACCTTGGCATTCACTATGCGAGCTTTTAGAGTAGTAACATATTGCTTTAGGACAATCAATTTTTGGCAGAGAGGATTGTAATGTTCCCAATTTTTGTGCATGCAAAAATCACTCAAGGGTTCTGCTAAATTTTAGGATAAAATTACAAGGGGGGAAATACTATTATGTGAGAAAGAAGAGAAATTATTATTTTAGTGGAATGGTGGCAAAATAGTATTTTATTAGAGGAGGAAGGCAAACTATTATTTTAATAGAGAATGGCTGCAAATAATATTTTATTAGAGGATGGAGGAAAACTTTTATTTTATTGGAGATTGCTCGCAAAATAATATTTTATTGATAAAAGAGGCAAATTATTATTTAATTCAAAATGGCGGCAAATGTTTCCTAGTGGAAATTGGGCCCCACTGATAAAATAATAGGGAAAAGGAGAATGTAGAAGCTATAAGGAGACTCAAGGGAGAATTATAAATGGAATATGGACTCAGTTGCAAAGCATCCCATTCTATCATTTTCCACTTGACATTGAGAAGTAACTCGGGCGAGTTTCAAGCGAAACTCAATAGTTGATTTCAGTGGACTTTGAGTGCCACCCTATTTAGCTTTAGAGGGAATATTGTCTCATATTTTCCATTAGTCCTCAGTCAGTTTGGTTGTTGATTTGATTTGAAGATTTGATCATAATTTGTGCATGAGATTGTTGGCATCATAAATTTGCATTTTGCAGGTATATTCATTCCTCAAGAAGTCGAGTTCAATTGTTCTTCCAAGGAGGCCAAGCACAAGAGGTAGGGGACAAAATTGAGGACACTACCCTTGTCCAATCATCAAACCCTCACACTTACATTTATCTTCAGAAGTGGGAAGCCAACATAATTCACAAGAAATTATCAAGAAAGAGGAATCAAACCCTAATTCCCATAAGCAGTGATTTCTCAACATGCTATCAAAGCTAAAGTCAAAGAAGGATGGAGATCACTTTGTTGGCTTGGAAGAAAGCTTACTCCCACTATCTAGGAAAGTCAAGAGTGAAGGATTCTTTGCTGCACTTACAGGTACTCTTGATGATGACAATGAATGGATCATCAGTAGTGGAGCTATTGATTTTGAGTA
This sequence comes from Pinus tabuliformis, assembly GCA_031772625.1. NCBI lineage: Eukaryota > Viridiplantae > Streptophyta > Pinopsida > Pinales > Pinaceae > Pinus > Pinus tabuliformis. The sequence continues at coordinate 1,320,207,684 of CM062804.1, read as the reverse complement.
GCAACGTATGTGACCTAGCTCTGAAATTTTGTGGAGGGGATAAAATTCATAAGATCTCCAAGACCCATAAATTGTTTAGAGAAATTCCACCTAGATGATGAGTTATTAAAATAATTAATATTTTTAATGGGGTTCCTAAGTCTAAACTTAGGAAAATAAAAATATTAATGGGTATTAATAAATATATGGGTGAGAAGCTTCTAAGAGACGAGGATCAAGTCTTTTATAATCTTAGCTGATTATTAGGGAATTAATCTCGCTCGTTGATTCATCAACAGGAAAAGTATAAGAGAAGACTTGAGAGACAGTTGGAGACACACCGGGCAAATACACAGTAACCCGAGGGAAATCGATTCTCAAGGAGAAGAAGTTTGATTTCAGAGGGAGAGTAGTAGGGTGAAGGAAGGGGAGGGTATCAGCATTAGTTAGAGACTGGGAAGAGGTGACGCAGAGCATCTGAGAGACAACGCAGAGGGAAGATCAATGAGACAGCGCAGCTGGAGATGCAGTCCTCACGCAGAGTGACGGAGAAGTGACATAAAAGAGGGTAGAGGGTCTCCAGGGTGTTAGAACTTCTCCAGGAGGAGGAGAAAAATTGTCTTAGGTGTTTCTCTGAGAAGTGTCTTTGTATTTTGTAGAATCTTTCTTTGTAAAGAGATTGTTGCTAAAGATTAATAAATAAACCCTCATTTGTGTAGTTTTTAACCCCATACATAAATTACCTGCATACGAATTCCAAAATACAGAAAATAAACAATGCAAGAACATAACACATATACACGGAGATTTCCCCCTAGATCCCAAAACCGAGACTACCAGCTTGCCTTTTCATTATATTCCTTTCAATGTTACAATACATATATATACATTTCGAAGCATCCAATACCATGGACCGAAAAACCATCGCACCCAAAACCATGCAAAAAACCATAGGTAGGTTCGCCCACCTAATATAGGGTCCCAAAAAAAATTCCCCATGGCTCTACCCCGGACCCCATAGAGGGGGGCTAACCGCCCCTCTCTAACCCCCCGGTTTACTAAGGGAGCTAATCGTGGAAAGAATATAACACAACCCAACATTCTCCCACTTGTTGTTTTCTTTCCACAGGAGAGCTTAGTCATTTATCCAACCCTGCAAAACCCTACAATGCCCATTGTTTCTCTACACCAAGAGAACTTCTCAGAGCTCACAGATTTTGTCAATACATTTGCAGTATTCTTCAAAGTGTCCACCTTTACCAACAACACCTTTTTGTCTTATATCATATCCCTTACAAAGTGATACTGAACATCAATTTGCTTTGTCTTTGAATGGTAAGCAGGGTTCTTTGCCAATAGAATTGCACTTTGGTTATCACAATCTATTCTTATAGCTCCCTGTACTAACCCCATACTTGAACACAATCTCTGCAACCAGACTGCTTCCTTGCTTGCATGAGTGGCTGCCATGTATTCTGACTCTGTAGTTGATAATGCCACTACAGATTGTTTCTTACTCATCTAAATGACTGCACCTCCAAATAGGTTAAACACATACCCACTTGTAGATATTCTCTCATCCAGATCTCCAGCCCAATCTGCATCAACAAAGCCACAAATATCCAAAACTCTGTCCAATCTTGGTCTTCCTTGGTATCACAAACCATAATCACTAGTGCCATGCAAATACCTGAAGACATGCTTCACTGTTGTCTAATGTTCCTTCCCTGGTTTTGACATAAACCTACTCAATACTCCCATTGCATATGCAATGTATAGTCTAGTACAGACCATCGCATACATTAGGCTACCGACTACACTTGCATATGTAACACGGGACATGTCCTCTTCCTCTTCTTGTGTCTTGGGACACTGTTCAGCAGATAACTTTACACCTACAAGAATAGGAACCTTCATCGGTTTCCTATCCTTCATATTAAACCTCTGCAGTATTGTCTCGACATACTTCCTCTGGTTTAACTAGAGCTTCCTCTTTTCCCAATCTCTTTTAGTTTCCATGCCCAAAATATAGTTTGCAACACCAAGATCTTTCATGTCGAATTTGGAGGACAATTGGATCTTTAAATCCTGGATAATTTATTTTTCATTTCCAACCAGCAACATATCATCCACATATAAGACCAGATAAATAACACGGTCACCAATTAATTTAAAATACACACAGTGATCTGCTTTGCTTCTGGTGAAGCTAAGTACCCGTATAAATGTATCAAATTTCTGATACCACATCCTTGGTGACTATTTCAACCCATACAGAGACTTTTTAACTTGCATATCAATTCTTTCTTGCCCTTCATCGCAAAGCCTTCAGGTTGCTTGATGTAGATCTCCTCTTCCAGATCCCTGTGAAGAAAAGTTGTCTTCACATCCATCTATTCTACCTAAAAATCAAAAGCAGCAACAACAGATAAAAGTAATCTAATAGAAGCTACCTTAGCAACAGGGGGAAAAATATCACCAAAATCAATTCCCGACACCTGGGAATAACCTTTTGCTACAAACTGAGCTTTGTATTTCTCCACCTTTCCTTCTGCATTTGTCTTCTTCTTGAACACCCATTTGTTGTCTTTGGGTTTCCTTCCAACAGGAAACTCCACCAGATCTCAAACCTCATTTTTGTGCAAAGATGTCATTTCATCAACCATGGCCTCTTTCCAGAGTTTGCCATCCTCTGAATCTACTGCTTCCTTCACAGTTCTGGGATCATCATCCGTAATAGATAAAGCAAAATTTGAACAAAAATAATGTGGAATATACCTTTCTGGCTGCCTTCTTTCTCGAACTGATCTTCTCACAACCGGAGTTTGTGGCTCTTCATCTTCTGATTCCTCTTCTGCTGTAGAGTTTGATTCTTCCTCTTTAAGCTCAAACTCTATCTTATCAGGTTCCTTTGGTTGGACTTCATGTTTAATAACATCTTTCACTTCTCTGAACACCACATCTCGACTGTACACAACCTTCCTTGTTACTGGGTTCCAAAGCTTATAACCCTTTAAACCATCCTTATACCCAATAAACATGCACTTTTCAGATTTACTATCCAACTTTGTTATTTTCTCCTTTGGAACATGTACATATGCATCACATCCAAATACCCTTAGATGTGAAAGAGAAGGTTTCTTACCAATCCATACCTCTTGTGGAGTCTTATCCTCCAACATTGATGAAGGTGATTTGTTGACCAGATAACATGCAGTCTCCACTGCCTCTGCCCAGAATTCTTGTCCTAACCTGGCACCACTGAGCATGCTTCTTGCCCTTTCCATCAACGTATTGTTCATTCTTTCTGCAACTCCATTTTTCTCAGGTGTGTATGCAGTAGTCTTTTGTCGTGCTATACCACATTTCTTATAGAATTCTTTAAATTCCTTCTTGCAAAACTCTCCACAATTATCTATCCTCAACACCTTTATCTTCTTCTTTGTCTGGTTTTCTACTAGAGCCTTAAATTCTTTAAACTTGTCAAAGACTTCATATTTCTTCTTAAGGAAATATATCCATGTCTTCCTTGAGAATTCATCTATAAATGATAGTACACAGACTTACCCAGTGATGGAACCTTCACAGGTCCAAACACATCACTGTGCACAAGCTCTAATATCTATTTCGCCCTCTTACCACTGGAGGGGAAACTCACCTGATTTTGCTTCCCATATATACAATTTCACAGAAACCAAAATCCGGAGAGCTATTAGTCATACCTTTTGCCATACCTTTACCATGAAGTATTATAAGGCCCTTCTCTCCAATATGTCCAAGCCTTTGATGCCATAGCATGGTCTTTTCTCCAGAGACTACTAGATTTTCTGCTCCACTTTAAGGAACCACATAACTATTGCACCCATCAACAACAGTGCTACCTTGTAGCTTGCATATAGTTCCAATCCAAACTCCCTACATCAATACCAGTGCTCCCTGAACCATCTTGCAGGTATCTTTCTCGAAGTCTGTTTTTACACCTACATCATCCAGCTTGCTTACAGAAATCAGATTTCTGGCCAATGCAGGAATATGCAGAACACCCAGAAGTGTTCTAACCCTCCCACCTACTTCAACTTTACTTTTATGTGACCAACTATTCTAGCCTTCCTATCATCCCCTAAGAAGACATCACCACCATCGTATTTCTCATACTCGCAGAACCACTCTCTATGGGGAGTGAAGTGAAAGGATGTTAGGTCCCTATAATACTAGTGATTACCCCATTAATATTGTAGTTGTATCCCTTATTAATATTTTCGTGCCCCTATTGTCCCCATATTGTTATTACTGTGCCCCATAGAATCTCTCTATTGTTATTTTTGTGCCTTTATATTATTATTATTAGGTCGTCTGGGTTATATTGTGACTCCTTAGACTCCTATATATAGAAAGGAGGTTTTTTCATTTGAATCATCAAAGAATCATTCATTTCTGTAATGTAAAGGAGGTTTCCCCCTCGAAGAGGCTGAATTCTAAGGCGTTGATATAACTTTTCTATCTTTTTGTGAGCCGGTTTCATAACATTTGGTATCAGAGATTTGGATTCTAGGGTTTTGCTGCTCGAAATAGGTCATCGTAGAATTTTCGCTATAACTTGATGTTTCAGAAGCGAAAAAAAAAAAAAAAAAAAAACCATTTGAGAAAAAAACGCATTGAACCTCGGGTCCGCATTTCAGAGCTTTTAGTGCTATATTTGAGAGATATGATCTGAGGAATTTGGTCTTTTTTGCAGACTCCTAAATTACATTCCAAATAGGTGACCTGGGGATCATTGGATTGAAATTTCGTAAGAAGGTATAGAAAGAGGACTGGCTGTAGTTTCTTGTATATATTTTTTAGAGCCAAAGGTCAAAACAGGGACACATGGCACATCGTACAAGTTCGCTCTACTGAACTAGTCTATAATCAGGTCACTATGGGAGATTTGGCATAACTCTTACTTGGAGAATCCAATTTGGATCAGACTGGTGATATTGGAAAGAGGACACAGAGTGCTACTGTAGTTCGCAATTTCAAAAATGGATGATCTGAAATTACAGAGATACATCAGAGGCAATATCGAGCTCCTACAAAGTGAAAAAAGGTGTGTAGATTTTTTTAAAATTTTTGCTTAAGCTTGGTTTGAAAAATTATTTTGAAGGAATTCAAAGGGCATAGTAGAGCATTATTATTGGTAACTGATGCCTCGAGGAAAGAAAATGCAAACACCTAGTAAGCAACCTGAAAGCTCTAGCATGACTCATGAAGAAGAGGAAAAAATGCTACATCATATATCAAAATTACAAGACCAAGTGCAACAAATGTCACTCTCACAAAAGCTAACAGAAGCTAAGATAAATGGTGTGGAATCTAAGATAAATGGAATGGAAGCTAAGATGGCAGATTTGACAAATTTTCTACAATAAATACTTACTAATGGTGAAAGGGTAGTAAAGGAAATTCATGATGCGAATAAAAGAAATGTTAATCATGATTTCATAGAATCTAATGTTGGATCGAAGACCCACTATATTCCAAAAGTCGATATGAGGAAGTTTGATGGCAAGGATCCCGCAACATGGATATTATAGATGGAGCAATTTTTCGATTTCAATAATGTGCAAAACACACAAAATGTATGTATTGCAACTTTATATTTGGAACCAAATCAGTTTGTATGGTATCAATGGCTTTGCTCTCGTAAACAAGTTATCACTTGGGCAATTTTTACGAAAGAATTGACAGCACATTATGAGGATACAAAAAGCAACACTTTTTTTAGCCAATTGATAAGTCTCAAACAAAAGGGCTCAATAATGGAGCACATTGAGGAGTTCCAAAAATTGAACATAAGGGTAGAAAATATTCCAGAGGAGAATATGATTGATGTGTTCATTGGGACTTTAAAGGATAGTATCCAACATGATGTTCACCTTTGGGAACCTGATTCATTAGAGAAGGCATTCAGGTTAGCAAGAAAAATGGAAAGAAAAATTATGGCAACCAGGAAGCATACCACTCACAACTATAAAGATGGAAGTGTTAAGTGTTGTTGCCCCTAGTCTTCCACAACCTATAAGGTTGACACCACAACAATTGGAAGAAAAAATAGCAAAAGTGCTTTGTTACAGTTGTGATAGAAAATACACTAAAGGTCATAAGTGTGCTGAGAAGAGATTATTGTACATAGATTGTGAAGAGGAAGAAGAAAACGAGCAAAAAAGGTCAAATGAAGAGGATATACTCTAGGAACAAAGCCTAGATAAAGAAGAAATGAATCCGACCATATCTTGTAATGCATTGGCTGGAATTACCACTCCTCAAACCATCAAGATAGAAGGACAAATCAAGAAGAAAAAGGTAATAGTGTTGATTGATTCAGGAAGTACCCAAAATTTTATTCATTGTAAGGTAGCAAAAGAATTGAATTGCTTCCTATATCCAGCACCAGAGTGTCAAGTGATGGTTGCAAAAGGAGAAACAATAAATTGCTCTGGAAAGTGCCATAATATTAAGCTATCCATGGGAGAATATGTATTGACTAGCCCAATTCTTTCCATTCCAATGGGAGGTGTTGATGTTGTACTAGGAGTCCAATGGCTACAATCCTTGGGTACAATAGCTTTTAATTTTCAAGAACTTTTCATGAAATTTTCTACGAAAGGAACAGAAGTTGAATTAAGGGGTATTGCAGGGAAACCGAGAAAGATAATCAGCTCTAACGGTATGACAAAGCTTCTAAAAAAGCAACAAATAGGTGTAATTGCACAATTATGTTCGCTAGATGTTTCCACATCGAAATCATCTATTTCTCCAGATCTCCAAAAAGTCTTGGGCAATCATTCCAAGGTATTTGAGACTCCCAAAGGTCTCCCACCTATTCATGATCATGATCATGCTATTCATCTGATTCCAGGAAGTGTTCCTCCAAACATCAGGCCGTACAGATATCCCTATGCCCAAAACAGTGAAATTGAACGTATGGTTGCAGAAATGCTAGAGGCTAGTATAATTCAACCTAGTCAAAGTTCTTTCTCTGCTCCAGTAGTATTGGTGCACAAGAAGGATGGATCATGGCACATGTGTCCAAATTATAGGGAGCTCAACAAGCTCACTATTAAAGATAAGTTTCCCATTCCTGTCATTGATGAATTACTGGATGAATTGCATGGATCAATTTACTTCACCAAGTTGGATTTTCGTTCAGGATATCATCAAATCAGAATGAAGACTAAAGACATTCTGAAAACAACACTTAGAACTCATGAGGGTCATTATGAATTTTTGGTCAAGCCTTTTTGTAATGTTCCAAATTTTTCTTCAATAAATTGGAACATTAAATTTTGTCTAAACTCATTTAGGAGATGAATAATTGGGTAAGGAGGCCCAAAGATAATAAAAACATAAATAAAATCCCTCTAGTATGAAAAGGGATCAGCCATGGAACCAGATTTCACACCCTCATGTGTGAAAGGAGATATTTGCAAAGAGGCTTGACCAAGTCAACCAGCACAGGGTATGAGTTGGAAAGCACTGCATGACAACCTAGGAGGGAAGCTTCTAGAGGAAGGAAAGCTTCTAGAGGAAGGGCCCATGAGGAGTCTCCAATTGCTATATAAATGGAGGGGAGGAGAGCTATTTCCATTCATGTATATGTTTATGATATTGAATTGGTCATTTCGACTTCTTGAGCACGCTAGTTGTTTAACTAGTCTGCAACATTGTTTAGTGCACCGAGTGTCTCCGTTCAGAGATCTCACCCTCAGCCCCGGGGGACTTCGAGTGCCTGCTCGGGTGAGGTTGTCCCATCATTATTTTGGCTCAAGACAGAAGCATCATCCTCTAGGACAGCGTTATTGCTGCAGCAGCATAATACTGTGTTGTAGGGTGTTGCCGTGGAGACTCCACAACACCACTTCCATTGCTTGTTTTTTAGAGGGAGAGTCTTTCTTTCCTTTGGAGGATCAGAGTGGAAGACATTGGATCTGATTTGTAGATCTTGGCATCAGGCCAATGTGTTCTTCATGGTATACTACACAGTTCTTTCCCCAGATCTGCATTATTGCTGAAGGAGCAGCGTTCTAGGGTTTTTGGCATCATTTTGGAGCTAGATCTCTGATGTGAAGCAAGCCTCCTTGCATCAAGGGTGATCCTTAGTTGGCCAATCAATCCAAGTATATTTCTGATCTGATACATTTACTGAATTTTTTGCTTCAGAAATTCTGAATCATTCTATAGATTTGTTGTAGTAAAACTCAGATCTGCTCCGGCATTTTCATGTATTGCTAAAATCCCCAAGGGGAATGTAATAAAGAGCCCTTTGGGCATTTGGTTTCATTATAGGTCTCTATTTTCATGTATTTATTAGTTGCAGATCTGTAATATAATAAAAATAAGCTTCGGCCTCCTAGAAATAACGCTGAAGGGTTTTTGGGTCATTCTCTTGTCTTGCAGCACCTCAATCTTAAGGGATTTTCTATGCAAATCTATTGTTTAACCTTGCTTAATGCCTATTCCATGTTCCTAAACTCATTATCTGATTTTTCATACTGTTTTACATCTTATAAGTTTAGAAAATACGCTTCCCTTGCTTCAGTAAATTTCTGCATACTCAAAGTCATGTGGAATCAGGGTTTTTCTTGACTAGTAGGGAAGGAGGAACTGTTTAACTTAGTAAAACGCCTTTGTTTTTGCTGAAATTCGACATTCATATCCCTCTTGACCTAATATAACATATTCCAGAACCTTGACCCTTCATTTTACGTATATTTTCTTATACACTCATTTTAGGGCCAAAATCCTCCCTTTTCCCCACCTTTTTGCCCATAAAAGCTTAGTAAAGGTTGCTGAAATATTTGGAGTGGGTTTCTGAGTGTTTTTAAACACTTTTTATGATAGATAAAGCCCACTTTCCTGAAAAATGTGTTTTTCAAGCATGATTTACTGAGAAACCCATTTTCGGGATATTATAGTGGTATCAGAGCATAGTTCTGGCTCAACCTGTGTAGCTAGTTATCTATGAAAAATATGGGGATCTCAAAAAAGTGTGAAAAACATTCACCAACCTTCAGTAGGCCAACCAGAATCACAATGCCTACATTCTTACCGCTAGTACTGAATGAGAAAGGGATGCAGCATGATCATATACCCTTTGGAGACTATTTCCGTAAATGGCAGTCCATGGGGGAAGACTTCAGAGCAGCTTTTCCTTTCAAAGATTACTGTCAGCTCAGGCAGGATGAAAGTGAATGGAACAATGGGGGATCTAGCATGCAGAGTTCAAAGTTGCAGCATACCACTGGGAGGTCACCTTTTCCCATGTATTAGGGATCCACTAATCCCTGTGAGTCTAAGCCCAAGAAGATCAGAACTTTGAAAAAGACGAGTTTATTCTCATCTATTTTCAGATCCAGAGAAGATGCATCCACCTTTGAGGAGGTCAAGAAGATTGAAGAAAAATAAGAGGAAGTACCATGCACTTCCTATTCTCATCAAGAAGAAGATATTGACCATGGAAGATCTTTGGATCATGAGATTCTCAGTGATTACCTTGTTGAGTATAGATCTCAACCTAGGGCCTTCAGGGAGACTCTAGATTTTCCTCATTTCATCCAGCTGAAGGAAGAGAAGAGGCCATGCAGGAGCAAATAAATCAAAGGCAATAGAATTTTGTTGTCTACCTTTGATGGGTCATCTAATGCAAGAAATTGGGTGAGAAAGTTGGAGGCATTTTTCCTACTACATCCTGTAGCAGGGAAAGAAGCTGTTGAAATCTCAGCGTTGCACTTGGAGGGTGAAGCCTATGATTGGTGGTGCAGCCACTTGAGCCATGCAAGGGTGAAGACTTTTGCAGAGTTCACTCAAAGTTTGATCCAAACCTTTGATGGAGAAAGAACAAAGAAAGAAGAGATCACATCACCTCTTGAGGAGGCTTGTGATAACATTGTCACACTCAGGGAAGAGCAGCCATATGCATCAACAGTTGGGGCAGCCAACACTTTTGAGGAAGGGACTCTTGTAGCCCTACAAGAAGTTCCAAATGCACATCAAGGTATGAAAAGATTTCCACATTCCATGACCAAGAGTCAAATCTCATTGCTACTATAGAGCAGCTTGGTTGCACTACGTTGTGCAACATGGAAACACTCAAGAAGGAATCAAGCCATCATTCTAATGAGCCATTGTTGGATTGTACATCACATTAGAGGTTGGGGTTTGAAGCCTTGAAGATTGACGGTAGACATCTTGGAGCAAGAAACCTTTTCTCCCTTCAAGATGACACTTTCTCAATGAGCTCTTCTCAGCTCAAAGAGGAACTTCTACTTTCAGATCCAAGACCTCATTGGTTTTGGAAGACTATGGATGAAAGGGAGGTCTCAAGGAGAGATCTCATTGGAGATGCACTTAGACACACCATGGAATGAAAAGCTTTTCTTCCCTTCTCACATGAGCAGATAGAAGATGGAGGACATCTTAGGATGGATAACATCTCTCATGCTTGTGTTGGACATCCCTTGAGCCATACACATCATGATGGGAGATTTTTGCCTACCACCTATTTGATTCTTGATAGGGTCTCATTGATCCTTGAGAAGCTTACATTTCAAACTCCCATAAAGTGCAAAGATAGGAATTTGATTTGGGAGGATGGTAGCCCTCATGGGAGGAGTACCAGGATAAGGAGAAGAAGGAGGCATCCACATGTGATTGAGTGGATGTGGTTGATGAGCAAAGAACTAGGAGGCTACTTACAGATCTATGATACAAGGCAGCAGGAGGCTTGGCTGCGCTGGTTACTCCTGAAAGAGGTTGGCCATCACTTGGAAAACACTCTTCCTAAGAATGGGAGGATGGAGAAAAGATGGCAGGATACTTGCATCATTGAGCAGCATAGAGAATGGATGCATGATGTTGATGTGTCTTCATCACATGAGATGTATGATGGAAGTATGAGGAGGCAGCAAAATACTTTGTTGCTTTGCTTGGGAGAGCAAGGGCAGATTTGCTCTCACACTTTGTATGATGTTGCAGGAGGAGGGGATGGCACTATCTCCTTGATCTTTGATGATGATTGGGAAGCACTTCCATCTTGGGAAGTATTCCACATTTGTTGCAGCATTATTGGAAGAATCTTTGACAAGGAGCATGTCAAAGAACATAGTTGTATATTGACAGGAGCTTATTTGCATAAGCTCACAGCGTTGTCACCTTGGAGTAAAGACTTATGGATGAAGTGTGCCCAGCAGAGATATGGTGGATCCATAACCCATAGGTCCCAGGATCACTTCATATTTGTTGCACTTGATGAACAAAGAGGAGGTAATGATGATAGAGACATCTATGGCATATTCTTCTTGACTTGGGTTTTCAAGCATAAGGAGGATTATCTTTTTGCAGCACATGGTTCATTCTTCTTCATAGCATGCCAAAACACTATGAAGGACTCATGTATGGACCCATGTACCATCTTACTTCCAGCATATGGTGAGAATCTTGTTTATACGTTCATTGATTTACACACCCTTACCATTCTTATGCAGTGCATTGCTTCACAAGAGGGCAAGCTCGTCAAATTGCTCCATGAATGGTATTGGGCCAATCTACATGATGGAGGCAACCATCTCTTTTGCGGCCTTGGGCAAATGTTTTATCACCACATGTATGTTCAGTTGTTGATATGCATGATTAACCATGTAAAAAGAAACATTTTTCCATGTACTTTTATCAAGCAGCAACTTGCAAAACTGCGTTGTCACTACGGGGAAAGTTGTTGGTACCTTCTTGCATCACTTGTAACCTTCAGCATTTTCTTTATTTTGTTGTTGATCATGTCTTAATTTGCTGATAGAGATCATATTTGTATGGGAGGCTTGATTATGAGGGAGACACATGAGCTGGATGTGTCCGTGAGTGGGAAAAATTCTCACAATTTCTGCACTACATGTTCTAATGGGAACATGAGAGGAGATATGGCCAACACAGCCAAATTTTTGTTCTCTTTTGAGGTGGGCCATAAGATTGATATTCATCCATTGTACAACCATGGTCAAGTGCTTGATCATGTATTATTGTTGTTACACTCAGCCATTTACTATCCTTTAGTAGATGTGATGAATCATGGACATTGCTTGCCGTGTAATTTTCTAAAGTTGCAGTGGATGAGACTGCGCTATATCCTTGTGAGAAATTGTTTGCATCATGTATCATCATGTAAAACCTTGAGCAAACCTCTCATTAGGATGTCCCATGATGACCATGTCCTATTCTTCATGGATGGATTGTTTTGGGCCAGCTTGTTCTTCATTGTTGGAGGAGCCTTCTTTGGAGGATTGTTCTTCACTTTGCCATTGAAGGGCAATAATATTGCAGCCCAGGATCAGCATACACTCTACACTTGTCATGAGTGGAGAGAAGGATAGCATGGGGTAAGCTATGATGCTTGCCAAGTTCATATTTTCAACCCACCTTCATTACCGGAGCTTGAGGTGGAAGGAGATTTTCAGGAGTTGCCTTGTTGGGAGGTGGCTAATTTTGTTTGGATGATGGCTTGGGGATGGAGGATCCACATAAGGGAGATTTTCCTCATTATATTCCAGACTCCATGCCTTGAGTGGCGATTCTTCAGTCCTATCCTTGCAGTTGCTTGGGGACAAGCAACATTTGGAAGGGGAGGATTGTAATGTTCCAAATTTTTCTTCAATAAATTGGAACATTAAATTTTGTCTAAACTCCTTTAGGAGATGAAGAATTGGGTAAGGAGGCCCAAAGATAATAAAAACATAAATAAAATCCCTCTAGTATGAAAAGGGATCAGCCATGGAACCAGATTTCACACCCTCATGTGTGAAAGGAGATATTTGCAAAGAGGTTTGACCAAGTCAACCAGCACAGAGTATGAGTTGGAAAGCACTACATGACAACATAGGAAGGAAGCTTCTAGAGGAAGGGCCCATGAGGAGTCTCCAATTGCTATATAAATGGAGGGGAGGAGAGCTATTTCCATTCATGCATATGTTTATGATATTGAGTTGGTCATTTGGACTTCTTGAGCACGCTGGTTGTTTAACTAGTCTGCAGCACTATTTAGTGAACCGAGTGTCTACGTTCGGAGATCTCACCCTCAACCCCAGGGGACTTCGAGTGCCTGCTCGGGTGAGTTGTCCCATCATTATTTTGGCTCAAGACAGAAGCATCATCCTCTAGGACAGTGTTATTGTTGCAGCAGCATAATACTGTGTTGTAGGGTGTTGTCGTGGAGACTCCACAACACCACTTCCATTGCTTTTTTTTTAGAGGGAGAGTCTTTCTTTCCTTTGGAGGATCAGAGTGGAAGACATTAGATCTGATTTGTAGATCTTGGCATCAGGCCAATGTGTTCTTCATGGTATACTGCACAGTTCTTTCCCCAGATCTGCGTTACTGCTGAAGGAGCTGTGTTCCAGGGTTTTTTGCATCATTTTGGAACTAGATCTCTGATGTGAAGGAAGCCTCCTTGCATCAAGGGTGATCCTTGGATTGGCTAACCAATCCAAGTATATTTCTGATCTGATACATTTACTGAAGTTTTTTCTTCAGAAATTCTGAATCATTCTACAGATCTACTGTAGTAAAACTCAGATCTGCTCCGGCATTTTCATGTATTGCTAAAATCCCCAAGGGGAATGTAATAAAGAGCCCTTTGGGCATTTGGTTTCATTATAGATCTATGTTTTCATGTATTTATCAGTTTCATATCTGTAATATAATAAAAATAAGCTTCAGCCTCCTGGAAATAACGCTGAAGGGTTTCTGGGTCATTCTCTTGTCTTGCAGCACCTCAATCTTGAGGGATTTTCTATGTAAAATTGTTGTTTAACCTTGCTTAATGCCTATTCCATGTTCCTAAATTCATTCTCTGATTTTTCATACTTTTTTACATCTTATACCTTTAGAAAATACGCTTCCCTTGCTTCAGTAAATTTCTGCATACTCAAAGTCATGGGGAATCAGGGTTTTTCTTGACTAGTAGGGAGGGAGGAACTGTTTAACTTAGTAAAACGCCTTTGTTTTTGCTGAAATTCTACATGCATATCCCACTTGATCTAATATAACATATTCCAGAACCTTGACCCTTCATTTTACGCATATTTTCTTATACACTCATTTTAGGGCCAAAATCCTCACTTTTCCCCACCTTTTTGCCCATAAAAGCTGTGTAAAGGTGGTTGTAGTAGTTGGAGTGGGTTTCTAAGTGTTTTTCAACACTTTTTATGATAGATGAAGCTCACGTTCCTGAAAAATGCATTTTTCAGGCATGATTTGCTGAGAAACCCATTTTCGGGATATTACACTTTTGGCCTTACCAATGCACCTTCTACATTTCAAGGTTTGATGAATTCCATTTTCAAACCCTTCCTTAGAAAATTTGTGTTAATATTTTTTTATGATATACTAGTCTACAGCAAGTCTTGGAAGGATCATGTTGAACATGTTGACAAGGTGCTACAACTATTGGAGGAGAAACAATTATATGCAAAAAGATCCAAATGTCTCTTTGGAGTACAAGAGGTGGGATATCTGGGTCATATTGTATCTCATGAAGGAGTTAAGGTAGACCCTAGCAAAATTAAAGCCATTAAGGAATGGAAAATCGCCACATCCATAAAGCATCTGCGAGGATTTCTCGGGTTGACAGGGTATTATAGCAAGTTTGTTAAGAATTATGGAAGAATAGCAGCACCTCTAACAAGTTACATTATTGAAGAAAGATGCACTTTCATGGACTCCAGAAGCAAAAAAGGCCTTCGAACATCTTAAAGAGGCAATGTGCCAAGCACCGATCTTAGCTACACCGGACTTCACAAAAACCTTTATTATGGAATGTGATGCTTCAGGAAATGGAATTGGTGTTGTTTTAATGCAAGATGAAAGACCCATTGCTTTTGAAAGTTGTCCAATCAAGGGAAAGTTTTTACACAAAGCTATTTATGAGAAGGAAATGTTGGCAATACCACATGCACTTAAGAAGTGGTGACCCTACCTAATGGGAAGACACTTCAAGGTAAAAACGGATCATGATAGCCTTAAATACTTTTTAGAACAAAGATTATCCTCTGAAGAGCAACAAAAGTGGGTCACAAAGATGTTGGGTTATGACTTTGAAATCATCTACAAAAAAGGGAAGCAAAATGTGGTGGCAGATGCACTCTCAAGAAAGGATGAGGATGTGGAAGCATTGTTGTGCGTGATTTCTATTATCCAACCAGATTGGATAAACGAGGCAAGGGAGGAATGGAAGAATGATGAAGAAGTGTGGGCACTTATTCGAAAGTTACAAAAAGATTCCAGTACATCTGATACATTTAGCTGGCAAAATGATTCGTTATGGTACAAAGATTGCTTATAACTCTGTAATAATTCCCAACTCAAACAAAAGATTCTTATGGAATTACACACTTCTCCCTTAGGAGGGCACTCAGGATTTTTAAAAACTTACCACAGGGTTAAGAAGGAATTTTTTTGGGATGGCCTTAAATCGGATATTCAAAATTTTGTGGCAGAATGTTTGGTTTTCCAACAAAATAAAGTTGAAACAATTAAAACCCCAGGTCTATTACAACCTTTATCCATTCCAAGCCAACTTTGGGAGGTGGTTTCAATGGATTTTATCATAGGTTTACCCAAGTCTGAGGGAAAGAGTTTCATCATGGTGATAGTTGACAGACTTACCAAGTATGCACACTTTTGTGCATTATCACATCCATTTAAAGCCAGTACAGTTTCTACTGCATTTATGGAAACAATTCAAAAGCTACATGGAAACCCAAAGATTATTGTAAGTGACAGAGATCCCATTTTCACTGGAAATTTTTGGACAGAATTATTTTCTTGTCTCGGTACTCAGTTAGCTCATAGCTCATCTTATCATCCTCAATCTGATGGGAAAACTGAGATAGTAAACAAATGTTTGGAAGGATATCTTCGTTGCTTTGTATCTGATAAACAGACACAATGGGTAAAATGGTTGCCTCTGGCTGAATGGTGGTATAACACTTCCTTCCATACAGCAACAAAAATGACCCCATTTATGGCACTTTATGGATATCAGCCACCATCCATCACATCATATTTAAGAGAAAATTCTATGGTTCAAGCAATGGAACATCATATCGAGCATCAACAACAAGTCCTCCAACTCTTAAAGGATAACCTCGTGTTGGCGCAGAATAGAATGAAACAACAGGCAGATCAACATCGCAGCGAAAGAAGTTTTGATGTAGGTGATTGGGTATTCATACGGCTACAACCATATAAATAAATGTCCCTCAAGTAAGCTAAGAATGATAATAAATTATCACCAAAGTATTATGGTCCGTACAAGGTGTTGCAAAAGATTGGTACTATGGCATACAAATTGGAGCTTCCTGCAGCTTCTTGAGTGCACCTAGTTTTCCATGTTTCATGTTTAAAGAAGGTTATAGGCGACAAGCTCCCAGTTCAAACGATATTTCCAGAACTTGACGAGGAAGGAAAAATTATATTGGAACCAGAAGCAGTCACAGAAAAAAGAACTCGACAGCTACGAAATCGATCAATTTCAGAGTATCTCATCAAGTGGAAGAACTTATCCACTGAAGATTCCACATGGGAGGATGATAATTTTATACAGAAGCATCGATAACTACTCAAGCGTTGGGGACAACACTTTTTTGAAGTAGAGGGGCATGTTAGGTCCCTATAATACTAGTGATTACCCCATTATTGTTGTAGTTTTATCCCTTATTATTATTGTTGCGCCCCTATTGTCCCCATATTGTTATTACTGCACCCCATAGAATCCTCTATTGTTATTTTTGTGCCTCTATATTATTATTGTTAGGTCGGCTGGGTTATATTGTGACTCCTTAGACTCCTATATATAGAATGGAGGTTTTGTCATTTGAATCATCAAAGAATCATTCATTTGTGTAATGTAAAGGAGGTTGCCCCCTCGAAGAGGCTGAATTCTAAGTCGTTGATCTAACTTTTCTATCTTTTTGTGAGCTGGTTTCATAACAAAGGATGCACCTAAGTCAATCAACCATGCCTCAAGATCTACATGTGTACTTGAAGAAGCCAGGTACACATTCCCACCTTCATCTAAGGTGGTTTTTGCCTCTGCAGAAGGAGCATCATCAAATCCCTTTCCTTTGTCAGGAGCTTTAGAATTACAATCCCTTTTGTAGTGCCCTTCCTTTCCACATTTCCAGCACACCTTTACAAATTTTCCTAAAGATTTAGATCTCCCTCTAGATTTAGATCTCCCACTCAATGACTTATTTTTGTTTCTGTTCTGGGACCATCCTTGTACAGATAAGGCATCACCATTCTGGCTCTCCATATTTTTCCATCTCATCTCTTCCGTCAGCAAGGATGAGACTATTTCATCAAACTGCAAGGCAATTTCATTGATACCTATTGCAATAACCAGACTATCCCACAAATCTGGTAGAGAACACAACAAACTGATGCACTTATCTTCATCTGAAATTTTAATATCAGTAGATAATAACTGACTTACCACAGTATTAAATGCATTCAAATGCTCTGTCACCGAGTCTCCATCTTTCATCCTCAGGTTATATATTTTTTCCATAGGAACAATTTATTCACCAGAGACTTAGATTAGTACAAAGTCCCTAACTTGTCCCACAAAGCCTTTGCAGTAGATTCACCTGATACATTCAACAATACTGAATCTTAGACACTTAATCGTATTGTGCTTTTTTCCTTCCAATCCGACTTCTTCCATTCTTCATCAGACACTCCTATTGGTTTAGTACCCAGATCTACCATGATCCACTGATCTTTATCTACCAACAGATCCTCCATCTTGAGTTTCCATAACTCAAAACTCTAACCATTAAATTTATCGATCTTTATCTTTCCAC
This sequence comes from Pinus tabuliformis, assembly GCA_031772625.1. NCBI lineage: Eukaryota > Viridiplantae > Streptophyta > Pinopsida > Pinales > Pinaceae > Pinus > Pinus tabuliformis. The sequence goes on along the minus strand of CM062804.1, from coordinate 1,320,189,814 downwards.
TGCTCGCCATCTTCTTTCACCACCAGAATCGATCTCGCAGATCTTCCACTGAATAGGATCTACCACAGGCCCGAGCGAAACCCCTCAGCAACAAAGGTGTCCCCTTGAAGCCAAAATAGCTCTGATACCAAATGTAGGTTTTAACCCCATACAAAAATTACCTGCATACGAATTCTAAAACATAGAAAATAAACAATGCGAGAACATAACACATAAAACACATATACATAGATATTTTCCCCTGGATCCCAAAACTGGGACTACCAGCTTGCTTTTTCATTATATTCCTTTCAATGTTACAATACATATATATACATGTCAAAGAATCCAATGCCATGGACCGAAAAACCATCGCACCCAAAACCATGTGTGAAAACCATGCACAAAACCATAGGTAGGTTCACCCACCTAATATAGGGTCCCAAAAAAATTTCCCTAGGGCACTGCCCCAATCCCCGTAGAGGGGGGCTAACCACCCCCCCCCCCCAACTCCCCAGTTACATCAGTTTTCCTGGGACAATTGTCCAAAAATGACTTTGTTGATGTGATTAATTATTGTGCTTGTATATCACTGTTATTTTTCTCTATGATATTATGTGATAATTGCAGTAGGATTTATTTTAATGCTTACTGAAGGGTTTTGTAAATAACTTATTGTGGAAAATAAGTAGGAGAAATAAATCAGTTACTGCAATAGAATTTCGTGTTAGAAATTTTCGCATGGTATATAAGCAGAGATCGGGCAACAACATTAAAGAATCTTCTACAAGTCAAGAACATGATGTCGGGGCATCAACTCAAAAAGACTCATGCAGATCTCTAGAGAAAGAAGAGAGCACGAAGAGCACGGATCATGATTATTCTATGTTAGCTTCCAGATTGGAAGAAGAAGTCGCTTGCTTAGTGAGTTCTACCTCCTCTAAGGTTTGGTATATAGATAGTGAAGCTTCATGGCACATGACAGGAATATGAGAATTTTTTTTTGAATTATCAGGAAGAAAGGATGAAATTATAGATCACCATGGGAAATAAGTCAAAATGTACCCCTGTACGAAGAGGTATTGTAGTCTTTCAAACAGAAGCAGGGGATCAGCTTCGAGCAACCAATGTGTTGCATGTGCCAGGATTGGGGATGAACTTACTCTTTGTATCTCATATTCAAAACAAGGGCTATGATGTTTTCTTCATTAGGGAGAAAGTATATTTCAAACACCCAAGTTGGAAAATAAGGCCCAGATTGGAGTCAAAATTAATAGGTTGTATAAATTATAGCTAGAATCTCCAATGGCACTAATAGGCAGCAGTGGGGAAAAATATTTGAATGAACTATGGCACAGGAGGATGGGACACTTACACCATGGGGCTCTAATAATTCTCAGAAGAACAGTAACAGGAGTTCCAGAGTTGAGTACCAAACAAGATGATGTATGCAGAGGGTGCGCACTAGGAAAGTATGCCAAAGCGGCATTTTCCAGAAGTAACAATAGGGCTAAGAGTGTTCTAGGATTGATACACTTAGATATCTACAGACCCATGTCCACAAAAGCTCTTAGTGGTGTCAAATACTTCATCACCTTCATTGATGACCATTCCAGAAAAACTTGGATCTACTTCTAAAAACCAAGGATAAGGTTTTTGGTCGATTCAAAGAGTTCATGGCTCTAGTTGAGAATCTGAAAGGAAAGAGGATAAAGATATTGCACTCAGATAATGGTGTAGAATACATCGACAATGACTTCACTGATTTTTGCACAAGAGAAGGCATTAGAAGGGAGTGGACAACTCCCTATAATCCAGAACAGAATGGAGTAGCAGAAAGGAAGAACAAGACTATTGTTGAAGCGACCAGGGCAATGTTGTATGATCAGGATATGCCCAAGTTTCAATGCGAAATAGCATGCAACACCACTGTTTATGTCCAGAATAAGACTCCTCATAGGGCATTAAGTAATATTACTCCGAGTGTCTTCACCAGTAAGAAGCCTGAGGTGAGTCATTTTAGGATATGTGGGAGTTTGGCATATTGCCATATACCCGAAGAAAAGAGGAAGAAATTGGATCAGACTGCAGAGAAAGGATATCTTGTGGGATATAGCGAGAACGCTAAGGCATATAGAGTCTATCTTCCAGAGAATAGGAATATCATAATTTGATGGGATGTAAAGTTCATGGAGGACATAGCTTTCAGGAAATTCCAAGAAATGCCTTCCGAAGAGTAGTCAAAGGATGATCCATTGGTCCAACCACTTTGACCAACAGAAAATAGCACTAGTATTTCTCCTAAAGGAAAAATTCTAGAGGTATCACAACAGGTGGAGTCTCAGGAAGAGGAGGAGTAGATAGATATACCTACTACCAATGGAAGAACGAACCGAGAACTTCGACAGATACTACGAGATGCAAAGAATTTCGTCGGTGCGCCCACGAACAAGAAAAGGGAGCGTAGACAACTAGATAGATACCAGGCCCTGGTGGCTAAGGTTGGAGAACCCTCTAGTTTTCAGGAGGTTGTTCAACATCAAGTATGGGTAGATGCTATGGTGGAGGAATACAATTCCATAATGGTCAATGATGTCTAGGAAGTGGTACCTAGGCCTTAGGACAGGTTAATTGTAGGTTCGAGATCGATCTACTAAGTCAAATACACTGCAGATGGCAGTGTGGAAAAATACAAAGCCAAGTTTGTGGCTAAGGGGTATGCTAAGAAGGAAGGGATAGAATACAAAGAAACCTTCACCCCAGTAGTCAGGTATACTTTTATCATATCTGTGATATCCCTTGCAGCACAGATGCGGTGGGAGATTCACCAGATAGATGTCAAGACGATGTTCTTGAATGGGGTGATAGAAGAAGAAGTATACATTGAAAAACCAGAGGGTTTTGAGACACATGAGAAGAAAAATCATGTATGCAGGTTGAAGAAAGCCTTGTATGGGCTAAAACATGCACTTAGAGCATGGTACGGTCGAATTGATGGTTACTTGCAGAAGATGGGATTCGTCAAGAGTGACACAGTTCCTAACCTCTATTATCTAGTTGTAGAGAATGAGCCTCTAATCCTGGTGTTATATGTGGATGATCTTTTTTTGACAAGCTCATCCAAACTCATCAAACATTGCAAGGAAAACCTAGCTACAAAATTCGAAATGAAGGATTTGGGATGCATGCAATATTTTCTGGGGTCGGAAATTTGGCAGCAGAAGGGTGAGATTTTCCTCGGACAAGGGAGATACGCTACAAAGATTATGAAAAGGTTCAAAATGCAATACTGTAGACCTATGGCTACTCCAATGATTACCAATTGGAAGAAGATTGATGCATTCTAAGATAAATAAGTCAATCCCACCTTGTACATGCAACTCATAGGGTCCCTGATGTATCTGGTCAATACCAAGCCAGACATTTGTTACGCTATCAACACCCTTAGTCAGATCATGGCGGAACCAAAGAGGGTGCATTGGGCAGCAGCCAAGCATGTTCTTAGATATATACAAGGAACATTCGAGCATGGACTAATGTACACTCAAGGCAATGACATCAGACTGAGTGGGTTCACTGATGCAGATTGGGCTGGAAGTTCAGTAGATCAGAAAAGTACCACTAGGTATTGTTTCACGATTGGATTGGGAATGACTTCCTGGTGTAGTAGGAAACAGAAATCTGTAGCTCTGAGATTAGCTAAATCTGAATATATGGCAGCTTGCACAGCTTCGTGTGAAGCCATATGGCTTAGGAAATTGCTTGAGAATCTATTCAGGAGAAGGATGGAAGCGACCAATATTTTTTGAGATAATCATAGTTGCATAAAGCTCTCTGAGAATCCAAATTTTCATGATCGGTCGAAGCACATTGACATCAAGTGTCACTTTATCAGAGACTGTATCCAATGAGGGGCCGTATAGTTGAGGTACACCCTGATAGGAGAACAGGTGGCAGACATTCTCAGCAAGGCTCTAGGAAGAACAAAGTTTGTTTATTTCAGGGAGAAGATGGGGATGGTTAAGAATCCGTTTCAGTAGATGGGGATGGTTAAGAATCTGTTTCAGTAGTAGAAGCGGATAGTATAAGGAGTTGCAGTGCAACAGTTAGTAGTGGCGGTGCTATGGGCAACATGATGCAACATATTCAGAGGGAGTTGCAATATAGATGTAGTAGTGATAGTTGCAGTGGCATAGGCAGCAGTACAGGGTACAACAATGCAGTAGATGAGTGGCAACAGTACAAGGTACATCAACGCAGTAGATGAGTGGCAACAGGCTGAGCATCAGCAGCGCAAATGACCAATGACGTGGATCAGTGTGGTGCCTCTATTGGGAGGCATTGCTAGAACACATTCCTCACTAAGAGGGAGTGTTGATTTTGGGTAGCATCGGATGTGATCTAGCTACAAAATTTTGTGGAGGGGCTAAAATTCATGAGATCTCCAAGACCCAGAAATCGTTTGGATAAATTCCACCTGGATGATGAGTTATTAAAATAATTAATATTTTTAATGGGGTTCCTAAGTCTAAAGTTAGGAAAATAAAAATATTAATGGGTATTTAAAAAGATATGGGTGAGAAGCTTCTAAGAGACGAGGAACAAGTCTGTTTTAGTCTTCGTCGTTGATTAGGGACTTAATCTTGAACATTGATTCATCAACAGGAAAGGTATAAGAGAAGACTTGAGAGTCATTTGGAGACACACCGAGCAAATACTCAGTAACCCCAGAGAAATCAATTCTCAAGAAGAAGAAGTTTGATTTCAGAGGGAGAGTAGTAGGGTGAAGGAAGAGGAGGGTATCAGCATCAGTCAAAGACTGAGGAAGAGGTGATGTAGAGCATCTGAGAGACAGCGCAGAGGGAAGATCAGTGAGACAACGCAGTTGGAGACATAGTCCTCGCGCAGGCTGATGTAGAAGTGACGCAGAGGAGGGTAGAGGGTCTCTAGGGTGTTAGAACTTCTCCAGGAGGAGGAGAAAAATTGTATTAGGTGTTTCTCTCAAAAGTGTCTCAGTATTCAGTAGAATCTTTCTTTGTAAAGAGATTGTTGTTGAAGATTAATAAATAAACCCTCATCTGTTGCACCAGTTTTCCCGCATTGGATTTTTCCGGGGACAATTGACCAAAAATAATTGTGTTTATGTGATTGATTCTTGTGCTTGTATCACTGCTATTTCTCTCTATGCTATTATGTGATAACTACAGTAGAATTTATTTTAATGTTTACTGAAGGGTTTTGTAAATAACTTATTGTGGAAAATAAGTAGGAGAAATAAATTAGATATTGCAGTAGAATTTCGTGTTAGAAATTTTCACAAGAGCATCAAGGAATATGAAAACAGAAAGTGGACAACTTCATAATCTATCAAATGAACCATCATCTCATGTAGTTTAGCTAGGAGACAACAACAATTATGCAGTCAAAGGCTTTGGATCTACATCATTGAAGCTCAAAAGTGGAGCTAAGATACACCTCAACAATATACTCTATGTCCTAGGTTTGAAAAAAAATTACTTTCAATTTCTTGTTTAGAAGATAAAGGAGAAATGGTTGCATTTGTATATGGTAAAGTTATGCTTTGGGGAAAAGATTCAAGTATTGATAAGGCAAAAGTTATTGGATTTCATGAAAGAAGGATATATAGAGTTATAACACCATCTCCTCAAGCCCTAGTTCACATGGAAATCAATCATGTCGAGCTATGACATAGAATATATGGGCATATTCATTACAAGATAATACCCTCACTTAGTCAAACGGTAAAGGGCATCCCCAACATCAAGGAAGATTGTGAAGGAGTATGAAAGGGATGTGCTTTGGGAAAGAATATAAGGAAACCTTTTACAAGTAGTGACATAAGGTCTAAGGAAATACTAGACCTCATTCATTATGATGTGTGTGGGTCATGTTGAAATGTGGCAACAAGAATATTCCAATTTAATTTGTCTTTGAATTAAATTGTGAATTAAAATCGAATTTAGTCTTAACAGCTACTTGGAAATAATTAATTAATTCATTTTTAATTAATTAGTTGGAGAAATTCAAGTTAGAAGTCTTTTTGAAGTCATGCAAGAGTTATCCCTTAAATTAAGGAGATAAGATTGAGTTATATTTTAGTTGTAATTTGTTAACTCAGTTTACTATGTTAAGTCCAATTAAATTAGTTCCAAACTGTTTGAGGAACTAATAGAAAGTTAACAGTCAGTTGATGCATGCATGCACTCAACTAGTGTACTCCAGTTAACTGAAGATTCCCTCATAAGAAACTCATGCATGTCTATTCTGAGAAGGACCCAGTTGAGATTAAAGACAAGGACAATGTACTATCAGTTGCATGTGTTTTCTTATAAGGGAAACTCATGCATGCAGTCAAGGTATCATTCCTTGAGGATTGTGCAGTTCTGATAGTGTGTGAGATCAAAGTGTTCCACTTGGTTGAAGGAGAATCATCCCAAAGGAACAACGCAAGGAAATAGGAGCTTGGAGGGCAGAGAAGAAGGCTTGAGAGAAGCCAAGATTGCCTGTGAGCATCTGTGAGTATTGTACTAAGAGATGGCTAGTTGTGAGAGCTAAGGCTTTGTAAAATTCCTATGTATTTCCACCTTGTATGATAATACAGATAGTGGGGTTTTTAGTTGAGGCTTTCCCCAAAGTATTTTCATGTGTATTGTGCATTGATTCTTCTTCTTCTAGTTATATTGTTCAGCTTGATCTTTAAGCTTCCACAAATTGATAGTGGAAGTAGGTTATAGTATTTTGCTTTGATTTATATTGCATTATCGGGTTAACCTACATACAGATTTTCTACATGGTATCAGTGCTCGATTTGTAGAAATTTTCTACATGGTATCAAAGCTGTGAACAGTATATTGAGAAGAGAATTCGAAGTTTGAAGTTCGGGGTCACAGGTGCAAATTGAATTCATATCATACTTCAAGGTTGGCCAATGGCATTCTATGGCTTGAGACTCGAGTATGCCTTGGAAGGTAGCTCGAATTACATAGCATGGAAAGATAGAATGGAGGTTGTATTAGAAGACAATGGCTTGAAGGAATTCATTGATCAAGAAATCCCAAAGCCAGCTTCAACTAATGCACAAGAGTTAGCTGAGTGGAAGAAGTGTGTGGTGAAGGTGAGATGGATCATCCTTGAGGGAGTTGGAGACCATATTGTCTTGAGTCTCCATGGGAAGGATACTCCATTTTCAATGTTGAAGACATTGAAGGACCTCTACCAGAACAGTAGCAACCAGAGGAAATTGGCGCTCAAGGATAAGCTTCAAAGAATCAAGATGGAGAAGGGCGATACTATTTCCACATATCTGAATAAGCTCACCACCTGCAGAGATGAGCTTGGAATTGTGGGAATAACTACTGCCAATGATGATATGGTGAGCCTCGCTCTCCTTTGCCTTCCAAAGAGTTGGAATAGCTACCAGGACTCTGTGAATGGGAGGGAGAAACTGCCGGATTAGGAATGACTGTGGTCGGATCTTATGCAAGAGGAGATCAGGAGGAGCACACGAGATGGTTCTTCATCCAAGGATGATGATGAATGAAATCTGGCCTTAACAAGTAAGGCAAGGAAAGGGAAGGGGAAGCTTCCCATTCCAAATCGAATTCTTCTCATGGAGGGAAGAAGGGTGACAAGTCTAAAGTGAGATGCTTTAATTGTCACGAGATGTGACATTATGCGACTAATTGCCCATCAAAGAAGTCCAAGAAGGGATCCTCGAAAGGATCGGAAGGTGAGGCATTAGCCTCTCAGTTCGAAATGGAATTTACCCTCATCGCATGCATGGTGTCATCGATGATGGGTTGTGTCTGGTATCTTGACAGTGGAGCCTCATTCCACATGACCGGTGATAAAAGTTTATTCAGTGCCTTGGAGGAGAAAGACCTCAAGATTCACATAGAGATGGATGACGACGGAAGGTATAGTGTTTCAGGAGTGAGCACAATTGCTTTTTAGAGGGAGCATGGACCTCCTATCACCTTGACAAATGTGATGTATGTGCCTGGAGTCTGGACTGAATAAGAACCTGGTATCAGTTGCAATGTTGGAGGACAAAGGCTACGATGTTGTCTTCAGTAAAGGAAAGGTGTTCCTAAGACACATAGCCACGGGTCCGACCAAGAGGATAGGGATTCGGGTGAAGAATCTCTATAAACTAGAGGTAGATGATTGTGCAGCATTGAGTACGAAAGTAGAATTGGTGCAAATCCAAGACATTGGCGAGTTGTGGCACAGGCGGTTGGGTCATTTGCATCGTGGGGCTTTGAAGATAATGCAACGGATATCTACAGGACTTCCCAAAGTTAAACTTGAGAAAGTTGACACATGCAAAGGTTGTACCTTGGGAAAGTACACCAAGTCTTCCTTTCATGATTGAGACAGTCGAGCAAAGGCTATCTTAGAGCGAATTCATACTGATGTGTGTGGACCATTCTCAACGGCATCCACAACGAAGCAAAGGTATTATGTGATTTTCATTATTGATTATTCTCGTAAATGCTGAATTTATTTCATGCAGAAGAAGGACCAAACCTTCACAAAGTTTTTGAGTTCAAAGCTTTGGTCAAGAAAGAGTCAGGGAAGAAGATCAAGGCCTTGAGAATCGACAACGGTGGAGAATATGTATCTCAAGAGTTTAAGGACTTCTGTGCAACGAAAGGAATAAAATGAGAGTTGATGGCACCTCATAACCCATAGCAGAATGGGGTGACTGAGAGGAAGAACAAAACTATTGTAGGGGCAGCATGGGCAATGTTGCATGACCAAGGCCTACCACTTCACTTGTGGGTTGAGGCATGCAACACAACGGTCTATTTGTAGAATAGAAGCTCGCATCGCATACTTGGGATGAAGACACCAGATGAAGCTTTCTCCAATAAGAGACCAAATGTGACAAAGGATGCATGGAAGAAGCTTGAGCCGACAGCAGAGTTTAGGATACTTGTGGGGTACACTGATACACCTCACAACTATCGGGTGTACTTGCCTATCAATGAGAGGATAGTGGTTTGCAGAGATCTCAAGTTTGATGAGCAGAAGACCATGCGAGTTTCCCTTGAGAGGGAGCTCCAACTATAGGCTGTGGAGGAACTGTTGAAACCTAAGGAGGAGGAGCCTCAGACTGATGCGAAGCAGCCACATGCAGAGGCTTCAGGAGTGGAGACATCCACTCAAGCAGAGTCTTCTAGAGATGGACGGAAGCGCACAAGAGAAGCTAATAGATTGTTGGAGGATGCGAGAGAGAATGTGAGAGCACCATCTTCTCAGCGCAGATAGAGGAGGTCACCCGAGAGGTACACTAGATACATGGCCCTTGCTGGGGAATGTGTTGATACTGAGCCATCGTCCTTTGAGCAAGCAGTGCAGCAACCGATTTGGGTTGATGATATGGTGGAGGAGTATGACTCAATAGTTCGTAATAGTGTTTGGGACGTGGTTTCGAGACCGAGAACAAGTCAGTTGTGAGTTCCCGTTGTCTTTACAAGGTAAAGCAAGCTGCTGATGGTAGTGTGGAGAAGCATAAGGCAAGATTTGTTGTTCGTGCCTTTTCACAGGTTGAGGGGATTGACTATGATGAGAATTTTTCTCCTGTCGCAAGGTACTCATCTATCAGATCTATGTTGGCACTATCAGCACAGATGGGTTGGAAGATCTATCAGATGGATGTGAAGATTGCATTCCTCAATGGCCAGATTGAACAAGAGGTGTACATAGAGTAGCCAGAAGGTTTTGAGACCTTTGATCATGAGTTGCATGAGTGCCGACTCAAGAGAATGTTGTACAGGCTGAAGCAAGCACCTCGTACTTGGTACACCAGGGTAGACAACTACTTCACCGGGTTGGACTTCACAAAGAGTAAAGCAGATGCGAACTTGTACCACATCATGGTGGAAGGTAAGCTATTGATTATCGTACTTTATGTTGATGATCTCATATTGACTAGTGATGATCAGTTGATCGTGTCTTGCAAGGAGGACCTTGCAAGAGAATTTGAGATGAAAGACATGGGTCTCATGCATTACTTCCTTGGTATGGAAGTGTGGCAGAAGGATGGGGAGTTGTTTGTGTCTCAGGGCAAGTATGCCAACGAGATACTCAGGAGATTCCACATGGAGAAGTACAAGCCCATGCAGACTCCTCTAGCAGGTAACTGGATGCAGGAGGATGCTACTTCAAGAGAAGTAGTAGAGGCTATTGTGTACAGGCAGCTTATGGGTTCACTGATGTACTTAGTGAACACATGACCAAATTTGTGCTATGCGGTGAACCAACTGAGTCAAGCGATGGTTCAGCCTACCAAGATGTTTTGGAAGGCGACAAAGCATGTAATGAGATACCTCAGAGGCACATCTCAGTATGGATTATGGTACAGACGGATAGAGGGAGTGAGGCTACAAAGCTTAACTGATGCAGATTGGGCAGGGAGTCCATCAGATCGTAAGAGCACATTAGGAGGGATTTTCAACCTTGGTTCAACGGCAGTTTCTTGGTACAGCAGGAAACAGAGGTCAGTTGCACTCAGCTCGGCAGAGGCAGAATACATGGCTGCAAGTCAGGTAGCATATGAGGCCATCTGGATGCGGAAAATCCTAGTTGGTTTGTTTAATCAAAGGATGGATCCAACTATGATCTATTGTGATAATCAGAGTTGTATCAAACTCTCTGATAATCCAGTATCTCATGATAGGTCCAAGCACATTGACATCTAGTATCATCATCTCAGAGACTGTGTAGCGAGGAGGATCATGTTGCTGCAGTATATTTCGACGGAGGAGCAAGATGCTAATATTTTGACAAAGGCATTGTCAAAGTGTAAATTTGAGTTCCATAGAGACAGGATCAGGGTGGCAAATAATCCCTTTCTTATTGAGAGGGAGTGTTGAAATGTGGCAACAAGAATATTCCAATTTAATTTGTCCTTGAATTAAATTGTGAATTAAAATCGAATTTAGTCTTAACAACTACTCGAAAATAATTAATTAATTCATTTTGAATTAATTAGTTGGAGAAATTCAAGTTAGAAGTCTTTCTGAAGTCATGCAAGAGTTATACCTTAAATTAAGGAGATAAGATTGAGTTATATTTGAATTGTAATTAGTTAACTCAGATTACTGTGTTAAGTCCACTTAAATTAGTTCCAAACTGTTTAAGGAACTAATTGAGAGTCAACAGTCAGTTGATGCATGCATGCACTCAACTAGTGTACTCCAATTAACTGAAGATTACCTCATCAGAAACTCATGCATGTCTATTCTAAGAAAGACCTAGTTGAGATTAAAGACAAGGACAATGTACTATCAGTTGCATGTGTTTTCTTATAAAGGAAACTCATGCATGTAGTCAAGGTATCATTCCTTGAGGATTGTGTAGTTCTAACAATGTGTGAGATTAGAGTGTTCCACTTGGTTGAAGAAGAATCATCCCAGAGGAATAGTGCAAGGAAATAGGAGCTTGGAGGGCAGAGAGGAAGGCTTGAGAGAAGCCAATATTTCCTGTGAGCATCTGTGAGGATTGTACTGAGAGCTGGCTAGCTGTGAGAGCTAAGGCTTTGTATAATTCGTATATATTTCCACCTTGTATGATAATACAGATAGTGGGGTTTTTAGCTAATGGTTTCCCCAAAGTATTTTCATGTGTATTGTGCATTGATTCTTCTTCTTCTGGTTATATTGTTCAGTTCGATCTTTAAGCTTCCACAAATTGATAGTAGAAGTAGGTTATAGTATTCTGCTTTGATTTATATTGCATTATCGGGTTAACCTACATACAGATTTTCTACAGGCCAATGTCTAACAAATCTCTTGGAGGCCATATTAATTATGTGACCTTCATTTATGATCATTCTAGAAAGACATGGCTCTATCTTCTCAATACAAAGGACGATGTATTTGAAAATTTCAAGGAATTTAGATCTGAAGTGAAGACCTTAACTGAAAGAAAGATAAAGACCTTGAGATCTGACAATGGTGGGGAATACACTTCAAAATAACTAATTGTATATTGTAAAGAAGAAGGTATTAAGAGGGATCTCATTGTTTCCTACAATCCCAAGAAGAATGGAGTTATTGAAAGAAAAAATATAAAGAATGTATACAAACTATGATATTTGATCAAGATTTGCTGAAGTTTTTATGGGGAGAAGCAACAATGAAATCAATATATATACAAAATAGAAGTCCTCATAGAATCCTTGAGAATATGATACTGGAAGAAGCATTCACAGGGATGAAGCCATGTGTGGACCATCTCTGAATCTTTGGGCATCCATGTTCCAAAAGACATTCGAAAGAGATTAGATTCTACAAGCATAAAAGGGATCTTCTTTGGTTACAATCTTTCTTTAAAAGCATTTAGAATCTATATCAAGGAAGGTAGACAAATTTAAGTTAGCAAGGATGTTATATTTGATGAAAATCATGCTTACAAAAGATCCAAGGATATTCCAATCAAATCCAATGACGAAGATATACCGCTATTTGAACAAGAAGAGCATCATGACAAGGAATACATAAACCAAGAAGAAGAAGAAGGACAAAGTGAGACTATTCAACGTGTAACCATTCTTGAAACAAACAAGAGGCCAAATTGGTTGAAAGCTACACTTAAAGATGTTGAAGGACTTGGAGCTACTAAAGGAACTTTTAGAGAAAGCAAAAGACCAAAGAGATATTCAGGATATGCAACATATACCAACATAGATCCATCTAACTATGGATCTATCATGCACCGAGAGGGATCAAATCTCTGGAGATGCAAACCTTCTTTTTGGAGTGTAAAATTTGAGGAAAGGTTTGCACCTCGAGCAATTCGATCCCTTTAGGTGCATGATAAGATCTAGAGCTAGATGGATCTAGGTTGGTTCCAACTGAGGGTAGCAATGTCATATTTTTAGATTATCATTATTATGTATATGTTTGAAATAAACTTCATACTTTGGAATTTACATTATGATTTATTTTCCTAACATGACCATATAAGTGTGTTCTTTAATTTAGCCTATGTTGCTTGCCTTTCATGGTTTTTACGTCTGTGTTTGGATGTTTTGAGTGGTTTGTGTATGTGTTATGAATATAATTCATATAAAAATAATAAATGAAAATATCAATATAATAATTATAATAAATAATAATTAATTAACTAATAATTAGTTAGTTAGTAATGAAGAGGCATGTCTCTAAAAACATAATCATTCACGAAAATGTACCTGCCTGGGTATATATACAATACCCTCAGTTGCAATCTCATATCAGTTCAATATACATTATTTAATATACAATTACATGTCTTACAATGGACATTTATGTCTTTGAATTATTTTAAAGATTTTCGCTGTGTATACGACTTTTGGTCATTACATTAGTATCAGAGCCATGCAAGCCTTTGGACATTATCTGTTACACAACCTACCATTAAGTTTAAGTCCAGAAATCGTGGAATTAAGTGAATATCATAAATCTAAATTGTTAAAGTATATTAGAGAAGCATTATATCAACTAAAACAAATAAAAAGATCATTTTTAGAATCAACAAAACATCTTGAATCATATGCAACATGTCTAACAGAAGAGTACATTGACATGAAAGAGACAAATGATAAAGAATTCTCTAACCAAGGAAATGATGTTGAACATGTTGGTTTAGGAACTCCTCAGAGTGACATAGATGAATCTGGATCTGAAAATATGAAGTGTGAGAAGGAATGAAAGCTCAGGCTTCAATTTCACTTTGATGCAAAAAACAACTTACTCAAGGAGGTGAAGTTTGATTCAGTCGTTGTATCTGGGAATTCTTATGGTTCTAAAAATCCCAATGGCTTGTTCAATGACATTTCTATATTTGTTGATGTCTTCACCATACCTTCGAATTAGAAGCTACGTAATTATATGATAGAATATGGAGGAGGATTTCAGAATTACTTTTCCAGAGATCGGGTTACACACATTATTTGTAGTAATCTTCCTGACAACAAGATAAAAAATTTAAGGTCTTTCAGAAGGAGACTACCTATTGTGAAACCACAATGGATAGTTGATAGTATTGCTGCCAACAAAATTTTACCTATGGTGACCTACCAACTTGAACGTCTTGCAAATGATTGTCCATAACAATGAAGGTTTTCTGCTTTTTTTACTATCAAGTCTAATCCTCTCCTTGATGGCGATATGGGAATGGAAAACATGTCTGCTTCCATATCCTGGAATCAAGGGTCCTCGTTGAATGGGTTTGAGGAAATGGTTGAAAGAAAAAAGAATTATGATTACATGCCACAGGCACAGTTTATTCAAGAAAACTCAAGTGCATTATGTGGTGCACAAGGGAAGCATGGTTGTGAAGAAAATTGCACTGGACAAAGTTCCAAAATGTTAAATAGTGCACACCAAATCCCTGGTTCATCGAATTTGAAGGAAGAGTTCCATCTAACTAATCACAAGGATGTATGCAATGATAATGAAGATGAACTTAAAGACAAATATTGCTTGGATTATGATAATGGTAAAGATAATTGTGATGATGCTTTTTAGCAACAACCAACAAGGTCGCCTTCAGTAACAAGATCAATATTTCCAATTTCACGAAAAAGACCTCCACCAACCATGAATTTTAGAAGTGCAACTACAAAGTTTCACCCTCTAAGAGGTTCATGTTAGTCCTTACATTGGATGAAGACTTGTAATTTTGAGTTTCCATTAGCTCAAAATCTTGATGATCACAAGCACAACATGGGTCACACTTTCATGGAAATTATAACAAATGGCTTAGCTAAACTAAGTGATTTGCAAGCATAGATTCCAGATATTAAGGGATTTTAGTAGATGTAAAGCTAACACTCCTAAGTACCCATGATGTAGAGTATGAGAAAAATCCATTTGAGGGTTCAATGGTAGCTCCTAAGAATATCATAAAATGTTTATATTCTGGTTTAGTTTTAAGTGTATCTGGTTCTAACTGTCTGCCACATGAAGGCATAAGTGGAAAAGTTACGCCAAATTTAATAAAAAAATTAGCAAGTTCTGATTGGAAGGTCAGAATTGAATCAATAGATTTTGTTAACAAAATTCTTGAATAACCAAATAAATGCATCTAACCTATAGGAACAACCAATTTGAAAATTGTGGTGAACTAGGGCATGACTGAGTTCAACTGTTTACAAGGTTTGTCACGATGTTAGCCCAATGGATGTTACACCATACAATCCCTCTTGCAGAAAAGAGCGATCTCCCCAGATCCTAAATGGAAGCTAGAAACAATCATGACAAATGAACTGACTCTTTCCCTAAGTTGAACTTAATCGAATTACAAGCAGACTAATTGATAGATAGACCTCTTATCGGTTTCACGAAATGCCCGATGAAGATCCCTGGTTGTGACTTGATGAAACTCTTCAATGCTTAGTAGAACCTGCAAACATAAACCATAAAAAGGATCAAAAGCACATGTGATGTAGTAATTCAAACAACTAAGCCTAATGATCAAGGAAATTAGGGATTGAACTTGCCTTAATGAACATAATAACCAATTGCAAACTATTCATCATTCATAAAAGACAAAAATCAATGAGAGAAAGTGTCCATTTGTATTAATCAGAAGATAAGAGGAGCCTTACAACCTTCGCCTTGATGTCGTGAGGTCCCTCCCAAATGCCTTTAGTCTCCTCCTTAGATAACAAACTCTCCAATCTCAAACTAGTAGCATAAGTTTGTATTCTCTGAATTCTGACTTCCTTCATCCCTCAACCCTCTAGTCCTTTTATATATCAAAGAGGGGGAAGTTTCAGATCCCTAAGAAAAGGATGAACCTCCTTTAGTGAAGGATTAGGTTACCATGAGAAAAGGGATGGAGATGCATCTTATGATGGTTATAGTTCGAATAGTCATCACCTGGAAGCTTTCAGTTAGGAAATATTTGACCAACTAGGTTTCTAGAATGTACTTTTTATTTTTACTTTCTAGAATTCACCTGTGTGGGTTTATAGTTACAAACAGAGCGCAGTTCTGCGCTGTTCTCAGAGTAAGTTTCAAGGCATGTGCGGGAAACACTAGAGAAATCGGTGGAGATGGAACTTAACAAGGTGTGAGAGCTATTTGACCCAAATTTCTCATGGACTTTAACATATTTTGAGTTGTTGGACTTCTAAGGGAGATAGTTTCAACATTTTCACGGATGGTAATAATATCCATAAATTGATCGAGTGTCATGGCGACAAATTGACGTGTAACAGATTGCCCCCTAAAGTGCGAAGAATGAAAAATATGTTTAAAATATTGAAGCGCTTTATCATTCCAAGGATCGAATCAGAGGCAATCATCAGAAACCTGCAAGGAACATTCAAGGGAATATAATGCAAAATATATATTGAAAATCATCTTTGAGGTAGGCATTCCCATACTCAGAGTAAAGCAAACTCAATGAACAAGCATGGAAAAACTAAGATCATATAGATGGTAGACACAGCATGGACACATCCATATGTCTACATAATCATGAATATAAAATCTCCTCGCAACCTGGATTGATGAAACTAGATCCAGGGTCTTGATCTCCATCTCTTGATCCACAGTACGATTCTAACCATGCGAGTGAATGTCTCAAAGTCTAACATGACATAAACCACTTGATTACCAGTCAATGATGTGAATCGTTAACAAGCACAAGAGAAACCACCAATAATGGCAATGGTTCTCAAGGTACTCCTAGTACAATCTATGAAGTGCAAATATGTGATCTGAAGTTGAACACTCATAGAATGATTTGATCAAAGGCCAATGATGAGAACCTGTCGTCAAAAGCGAAAAACCTACCATTAAGGCTTGCACGCTTCAAGGTACTGAAGGTTTCTAAATCAGCTTCCTAAATGATGAGATGAAGTCGATAGGAAGTGATTCGTCATCAGAAATCCTATGACACGAAACATGATATCAAGTTTTGAAAATAATTGCAAGGACTGACTCAAGGATGGCCGACTGGAATGAAGGCAAATATTTTGCAAAAGAATTTGAACCAAGGTTGAACTTCTCTTGAACACATAATGACACTTTAATGATTTGGCAACATTTGACTCAACGATAATACCCAAAACCATGAAGACTTTCAATGAGGTTTGATTAACTGTAAGGCAAATGGATTTCCCAACCCGGACATGAATGTGACGGAGTGTCGTGTTCAAGAGCGACATGCTACCTTTTAACTGATGATGTAAAATGGACACCTTCCCCAAATTCCCCCCCCACCATTACTGGCAAGTACCTCTTTTTTTTTACAAGCTTGAGGAGAACAACATATGCTTGGACTGTAAGCTTATCCTACGGATGAGTCCATCGAAGTATTTTTAAGGAACCCTAAGAAGGAATGGTTCGGTCTTGTTATGCTTAACAAGTCCTATACTGTTTAATTTTAACGACTCCAGTAAAGGTATAACCCAATGTCATTTTCTTTTAAGAGATTTGAAAAATACACAAAAAGAAAACTCATTCAGCTCTTTAACCATAAAATTTTAACGAGCCCGAAGAAAGTAAAGTTCAACGTTTTTCATTTTTAGAGAGTCAAAAGAAAACATAAGTAGATTCCATCAAGTTCTTTTTTGTTAGTTTAGTCTCTCAGGTCCGAAAAATGATAAAATAATACAAGAGAGAACTCTATTGACCATGTTCAATCAATGTATACCTTTTTCGTAAATAGTCCTGACTAAGTCCGTAAAAGGGGTAAACTTATACTAAGTGGACGGTTGTTCATTTACTTTTACGAGTTCGAATAAGTAAGTACTCGACAATCTTTTTGATTTTGAAAAAATCGGAAAAGGGTTTAAAAGAAGACTTCATGATTTTTCGCTTTTCGTAATTTTTAAAGAGCATAAAAAGAAATAAAAGTCTGTTGAAATGTCAAAAAACATTTATCTTGACTCTGTAAACGATCCTGCACATTCAAAATGAATAACCTGTCATAATTGCTCAAACAGATGTTTTCCCTCTTAAAAATATTCAAAGTATTCAAAATAATATTTTTAAAGCTCCAAAAACTTATAAGAGTGGGAAAAAGTAATTTATTTTCACCATTTTCATTTTCACCAATTCAGAGTAGAGAGAGGAGTTTTTATCGTCAAACTTCTAGGATTTCTTCTGAGCCAACCGGTGGATGAAATCACGTGCCATTTCCTCCAGGTTGAAGATCTTTCCACAACTTAGCTTTCCATCCGTTTATTTTTTCATTTTAAGTTTGTGTTTGGTTTTTTAGACAAAGTTTTGTCAAAAATGCGCCCTTGGCCTTGCGTGGTTTTTTCTCAATCGGGCCCGCGTAGGACGATAAAATTTTCCATATGGGAATTCTCTGCCTGTGTAGAATTTTGCTAGAAATTTCCACATCGCTGGGCCTTGTCCATGAAAGGGAGGTCGTGCAGGCACCGTGGGCTATTTTAAAAACAAACTTTGGGCCTCAAAAACATGAAATGTATTTTAAGAAAGACTCTAACTACTTTGAAATGGTCATGTCAGGTCATTTTGCTTGCTCAAAAATGGAATGGAGGGAGAGAGAGCACGAAGCCAATGATGTGGCTGCTTTGGCAGATCTGGCCACTTTGCAGGCTCTCAGGAATTTCAGCCTCCTGAAATACTGGCTAATCCCTAGGATGAAAGCCCAGGTAGATCTGATGACATGGTTGGTGAGGACCTGGAATGTCCAGGAACGGTGTGTCGTGATTGTTGATTATCGCCTCACAATTGATGTCGATGACATATTTTACTGACTGGGTTATCTCAGCGGGGCGCTGATCTTTCACTTTTTGGATCAAGAGTAGGGGGAGACACTACTAATGGATACTTGCGGTGTTTTTGCAAGGGTGCACCTCCCAAAGATGGACGGATTGACATTCAATCCATTGAACTTTTACCCTTGAAGACCATTTCTTTCACTATTAGAAAACTATGTGGCAATGATGCCATCCATCTAACCACCTGGGCACAGATGCAGACGACTGTGGAATGCTAGGAGTCCACAATATACAACTGGTGCGAGGCAGTAGTGCTAAATATGAAGGGGCATCTGACTAGGTGCAAGAATGGTAAACTGAAAAAATTTGGTTATGGTGCGATTCTAGTTGCTTTTTCCCTAGAAAGGTTTCCTATTCTTCGACCACAACAGATTCAGGCAAATGAGGGGGGTTCGAGGGATCCATGCTTGATGAGGTGGGTAATAGGCTCTAATGCCTCCTTCCTTCTCCTATTGTGTCATATTTTTACATCCTTCAATCCTATCCCAAGTTGTTCTTAAGGGGGGATGTTAGGATATTCTGACACATAGGAAATAGTTAAGTATAACTTGGTCTAGTGTAGAGTTAGGTAAAGTGTGTTTTTTTACTATGTACTTTTGTAACTTACAATCCGACAGTCACGATATGTTCTAGACATGAAGTGATCTGATGGTTCATTCTCTCCTCGGTATTACCGACACTTGACTTAACACCCGATTGGTCCATGATCTCTATTTAAAGAGCATGGAGGGTCATTTGTAGGGTAACCGTTCATGAGAGAAACTGATGTAAATTTTATTTTATTTATTAATAAATTGCCTAAAGTGGCCACGTTGGCTCAAGCCGTGGACTGTTTCCCTCTTTGAGGGTTTTAACCACGTCAAGAATACTGGTGTATTGATCTGTGATCTATTTGTGAGAGGTGTCATTTGGTGTTCTGTATGAGGAACTTACCCTGTAAATTCCTACATGGTATCAGAGCTATTTGAGGGCCGCATCAATTGGTGATCCAAATCCTTTCCTCTTTTCTAAAAATTACTAGCCTTTTAAACTAGCTCACTTGGTGCAAAGCTACATTATGAGAATAGAGGTTTTGAGTTCAAGTCTTTCTTTTTGTTGAGTTACTTTTTCAAAAAGCACATGTAACTTATGTTTTAAAATTACTTTATGTAAAAGTGTTCTCACCCATTATAAAAAGTGAGTCACTTATAATTCTAAAGTCCCTTTATCTATTATTTAAGTTACAATTTAGTGGGTAGCTCATAAAATACCATTGTAAAAGTGACTTTCACTTATTTATAAAAGTGAGTCACATAAAAAAAAAAAATTTAAGTGAGCTAATTAGATTAAGTTTGGAAAGGGGGGGATTTTTTTTTAATATAACAATATCATTTATTTCTACACATTCACGCACTTCATCAGCATCTTCAAAAACTTTTCTTCGAAAAGCCATAACTTCTTCATCCAGAAGTCGTTTTCAGAGCCATTTTTTTTAATCAGCCTAATTTTTTGAGATATTTCCATTGGAACACTTAGTTTTAGCATCTACAGCTTCAGTTTTTGTTAAAATGGAAATTCCATGCCAGGTTATTCTTGACAGCACCAACTACTTCCAATGGTGGTCCTACATTGTGGATTTACTTAGAAGTAAAGGTCTTTACAGAATAACCTAAGGACAAGAAACCAAACCTCAAGATGAAGATAAGGTAGCCAAATGGAAAATAGGCAAGATCAAAAACGTGAGTTGATAGGGATGTCTATTTCTCCATACCTTAGATTCCATATCGTAGAACTTGATACTCTTAATGAAGCAATGAAACAACTCACTAAAGTCTTTGGAATTAAAAATGAAATTAGATCCCATCAACTCGAAAATGAGTTGCTTACATTGGACCCCAATAATTTTTCTTCCATTGAAGATTTTTTGTCCAAGTTCAAGACCCTTAGACTTCTCTTGGAAGGTGTTAAGGTTAAGAAAGAAGATGGTAGCTTTATCTATTCCATTCTTACTAAGTTGGGACCAGCCTACTCTGTGTTTGTTTCCACCTTCCATTCTACTAGAGAAGCCTTTATTTCTCAAGGACAAGACTACAAGTCCCCCTCTTTTGATGCCTTTTGTGATTCTTTAATAAAAGAACAAGAAAAGCTCTTATATCTTGGTCTTATTCATCTTGGAAACTCTTCTAAGAAAGCCTTAGCCGCCCAGCAGCAACCAAATTCAAAAAATCCTAAGAAGCAGTATCCTAAAAAGAATGGTCCTAAACCAAACAAGGGTTCTAATCAATTTCAGTCTCAAAATGAAAAATCATTTCAACAAAATGATAAGTCAAATAAAAACAAAGGGAAGAAGACCGATAGACATTGCCACTTTTGTAATTGGGATGGCCACTTAGAATCCAAATGCTTTAAGAAGATGGAAGCCTTGGAAGCATCAATGAAGAAGCATAACATCCATTTGGAGCACTCTTCAACTTCAAATTCATCTTCAGGAATAACACTTTCTGCATGTGGTTGTCAAGCATCTTGGTCTAGTTATACACTAAATGTATCTTCTTCTTCTCATTATCATGAGTGGCTCATTGATTCTAGAGCTTCTTATCACATGGCCAAAAACAAAGCCATGTTTTCTTGTTTAAATGATTATAACACCAAAAATATATATGTTGGTGATGATAGATCTCTTAGTGTTGTAGGGACTGGAACTGTTCATCTAGACAATGGTCAATTTAATGATGTATTATGTG